>JAULUF010000026.1:20935000-21300000 GCA_031834385.1 Semotilus atromaculatus | reverse complement strand
CGCAATTAAGAATGTCAAGCTTCAAAAAGGACAAGAAGAGTCTTGTGAAGCCATAGACACACTTCACAATATGATAAACGAGACTATGATATATGTATATGGTCTTGTGTTTCTAGATTTCTGTGTCGGGGAACCTCTTGGACCTGTACAGTAACCCAGGGATGCCTCCTCCTGGACTCTCTATTAGTAACTCGTGCCCTGCTAACCTGCCCAACATTAAAAGGGAATTCTCTGGTAAGTGTCGTTTATTTAACAACGGGTGAGTCGGTTAATGCCATTCTGTAGAGTCGATATTTTGACGATGCGCCGGATTGTGTTTCACCTGTTAAAGTCAGTAGAAATGTGAATGATGATAAGACTTCTGCTCATATGCTACAGTTACTCCATCTCCAGCGATGATGCACATGATGGACAAGCCCAGCTCCTGTAGCAACTTTGAGAACTATCAAAGGCCTGAAGGGTTTCCTGTCGGTACGTTCAAAAGATTCCTCTCTGAAACCTAATGACAATTTAATGGATTTGATATACACATGAACATGCTCATATCGGTTCATAAGATGTGTAAAATTAAAAGTGTGTGTGTGTGTGTGTGTGTGTGTATATTTAATTACATGATCGAATCTGATTAATTGCATGATGTGCCAATTAAATTATCGCACATCAAATTTGTCTGAGAAATTACCCCCAAAAGATCATTTAAAGCAGCACTATGCCGTTTTTTTAGCTTAACAGAACAGTTTCAGAGTTATTGCAATGGTTATATGACCATTTGAATGGTGGGCATCTCGCCCCCCCCCCCCACTACACATGAGTGATTTACACTCATGTGTAAATGAGTAAGTCATTGAATCATTAATTCGATTCGTTCAGGAATGAAGTAAATGGCTCTCTTTATGAATGGGTCATTAAATCAGTGGTTCACCCGTATAGTGGCTACTCAATCCAATGATAAAACCGCTGAGGGACTAAATCAAGGACGTTATGCACTTGTGACGCATAAATAAAACTTTGGTGAGAAAAAATCACTTTTACTAGTATAATTACATATAATAACTTTGACTGATGTTTCTTGATGGTGCAAAGTTTAGTGGTCAACAAAGAATACATCGTCCCTGCTCACCCCCCTATCTCAATCAGTGAACAGGTGACTAGTATTCACAACCCTACCTAATGCCGTGACCCCCCCACCAAGATCACATGACAATCAAAACATGAACTCTTTCATGTCTACTACAACCCGATCGATTTGCTCAAAACACTGATTCATTCATAAAGCTATGTTGTGACTTTTGGCTCGTTTCCACCGAGCGGTAAAGTACAGTTCGATTCGGGTCGGTAAACCCTGATCCGGCGTGCGTTTACACCACCAACAGTACCATTACTTGATAGGCGTGGCGTATGCCGGAAAGTAGCGGCCGACGTCATTCTCGCGCGAAGATGAAAGCCACACAGTAAACAATGGAGGACATACTGCAGATCTTGCTTCTCGTATGTGGCATTGTGTCATTGTGTCGTCATTCCCTTGTAGCACGTGCAAGTGATGATTCTCTGTCAACCAATCAACGATCTGCAGTGAGTCTAGCTCCACCCTTTAGGTACTGGACTACTGTGCTAGGCACCCCAATGAAACGGTCCCAAAAAAGTGGTGCGGTTTGGTATTTTGGTACCATTGCCAACTTCTGACAGTCGAATCGGAAATGATTGCGTACTGTACTATACCGTTCCACTCTGTGGAAAAGACCCATAAAATATATCACAAAAATTGACTTCTTATTTATTGAACTGTTGTATTAAATCATTTGCTCAAATAAGAAACACCGTGGCAGGGGGGCACTGAGACGCGGGACAATGATGACGATACATAAGAGCGAACCAAAGGCCTCTGTAACGGGCAGATTTGAAGAAAATGTCATTTGTCAAATAAATGAATGACGGACAGTTGCATACGTAATAACATTTTTATCATGTACGTTTTGTGGTACATCTCAAACGAGGGAATTTATAGCAATTTATAATGTTAATATAAATTAGTGAGTCTACAAATGGCTGGGGTATGCAGAGCATTCATGGTACTGTATTTTATTCTTTTAATTCATTTAATTAATTCATTTATTTTAATGTTTATTTTATAAGTGCAACCAAATAGAAAATCGTTGGTCATATTCTATAGAGGAAGTGATCTAGATTTTGTGGGAAAGAGATTTGGGTCGGAGAAAATAGACTACAAAAGTCGACTGACATTTCAAGGGTGCCAATTTCACATCTGTAAAAATAAATAAACGTCCTGCTTTCAGTTTCTCCTCTCACCTCCCTTTGTCTTTTTTAGGGCCAGAAGTTCGCGCTCTCGCAAAGGAAAGGCAAAAAAAGGACAACCATAACTTAAGTGAGTTTCAAACCAAGACGGAAGCCTGCCTCCGACTTTGTAAGTGGAGTACCTTAAATGTGACTTGTGTAGTATAACATGTGCGTTTTTCATCTGTTTCAGTTGAGAGGCGACGAAGATTCAACATTAACGATCGAATCAAAGAACTGGGGACTCTGATTCCGAGATCAAATGACCCGTAAGGACACCGATGTTCAATAGATGATCAGTTGCACATAAACCAGATGAATACATGCTATTATTGCTGCAGAAGCAGATGCTGTTCATAGAGAGTTTTATCAGATGTGCTGTTGTCAGCTGAGGACGTGCTTGTGTTCCTCAGGGACATGCGTTGGAACAAGGGCACTATTCTTAAGGCCTCTGTGGATTACATCAGGAAACTTCAGAGAGAGCAGCAGCGCAGCAAAGAGCTGGAGAACCGTCAGAAGAAGCTGGAACACGCCAACCGTCACCTGATACTCAGGATACAGGTCAGTTACCAACACCACTGCCAGTGCACGCAAGGCCATCTAAATCTAGAGGAACAGCACATTCACCATAATTACCCTTGTGGAAAACAAGTACAATTTTGCATACTTTTAAAAAGATTATACACTTTAAAAGAATACACTTCACCCTTGTGCTTCAATTTAAAAAAGTTACACATAGGTCCATAGAGGACAAAAATTTGAAGCTTGTTGGGAGCACAGATAGCCTGGGTTTCCCCATGATGCCTTGCGCTGCTAGGCAGACTGGATTCCATGGACCAGACTTGCGCCTCAGCGAGGGGACCAATCAGAGAACGGGGAGGGAGCACCAAGACTATGACGTCTATGCGACACACCGAAGCAGCTTTTTTTTATATCTTTGGATCCAACATGGCAGCAGACGTGAGGTTACCTTTGGATGCAGCCTTAGATATTGTTCTAAGGCTGTTGGGGGTGGTGGTGGTGGCGCAGTGGATAAGACACATGCCTGTGGTGTGAGAGACCTGGGTTCGAATCCACTGTGAGACACCAATGTGTCCCTGAGCAAGACACTTAACCCCTAGTTGCTCCAGAGGCGTGCGACCTCTGACATATATAGCAATTGTAAGTCGCTTTGGATAAAAGCGTCAGCTAAATGAATAAATGTAAATGTAAATGTTCTAAGTAGTTTAGAACGCAAGTTTATTTAGAAAAAATAGCAACTTTTCTGTCGCTCTACAGGCACGTGCACACATAGACATCAAAAGGGGCTTGAGCACCTGCCCTTTTTATTCCTGGAGAGAAAGTGCCCTTTTTTCTGGGGTGTTTTTATTTTTATTTATTTTTTTTAATAATATATATTCCTGTTTGCGCACAGCTTCCCTGTCAAACAAATATATTTATTGAATAGTGTATCTAAATATCAGGTCAGGAGTTCTAAAGCGCTCCCTCTCTCTCTCTCTCTCTCTCTCTCTCTCTCTCTCATGAATGTCCTCACTGTGACTCACAGAAAGACGCGCGCGGCCAGTATAATGTACATGCACAGACCGCGCGCCAGAATACAGTTCTCTTTCACGCTTGAACGAACAATAACACACACAATTATGCCAAAATGTAGTTTGTCAAGTATCTTCATAACATAAGAGCAGTCTTATGATGGACGTAAAGAGTTGTGAGAGAATGAGGCGCGTGTGAGATCCGCGTCTCTGGCTCTGCAACGGCTGGTCTTAAAGGGCCAGCTACCAATAAAGCTTTCTGTCCGTAAAGTTAATCAAAGAACAAAGGGAACAGAGAAAATTACCCACTGCTCTTGACTAAATAACTTGCGTAGCTTTAATAAGGATTACCGTAAAACTTCAAATAATAGCCGAGTTCCAAATAGACGCCTGTCTCTTTTACACGCCTGGTGTGGCGACAGGTTTGGGTAAATAAAGGCCGGTCTCAAATAGAGGCCGGGTCAGTTTTTTTGTTTCGGGTTGTATTTAATCCTCTAAAACCCGTCGCATCGTCCGCTTTTTGGCGGCCGCCAAAGCCTTTTTTGATCGGTGAATGATGTAGAATAGAATGACTGCTGCGCTTGACAGGGCGCAAACGAGCAGAGAGAGAGCCACGCGCGCGCCCTCTCACGTCTTCAAACAACACGAGCGCTGTCTTTAGGTTTAGTTTCTTATCTTAAGTATCATTTCATTGAAAAAAAAAAACATATTTTGGGGATAGTTTGCCCAAAAATTATAATTCTGTTTATTTACATTTACTCACTCTCGTGTCGTCTTATACCTGTATGACTTTCTTTCTTTTGCAGAACATACAAGATATTATGAAGAATGTTGGTAACCAAAACTGTTTTTGTCTGTAAATATATCTAAATATCAATTCAGATGCAGCTTCTAAAAAAAAAAAAAAAAATCATGGCAGTTGTAGCCTAAAAGTCTGTGTAATAAATACTATGTTGAACCAAATAAAATATTTCTTTCTAAAGCTACATTTTGTAATGTTTATTTGATGCTTTTCTCATTTAGCACAATAATGACTTTACATTTTTATTTTGCGATTAGATTAATTAATCCGCACATCATGTAATTAATTAGATGAAAAAATTGAATCGCTTGATGGCTCTAGTAATTAAACATTTGTATGAATGAAGTTGCAATTTAGTACATTTAAAATATATTAACTTTAAATATGGAATAGCACACTACAGTTAAAACTATAATCAAGTACTTTACATGTACTATGTTAGTCAACAAATCAAAATAAGCGCACTTCTCATGAAAAAAGATTATTAAAACATAATGATTTAAAGGCACAATATGTATGATTTTTGGATTAAAATATCCAAAAACCACTAGAACAATGTTATATATTTTGTTGACATGTGTACTTACATTTTCTCAAATGTTTCCAACAATGTGTAAATCCAGAGAAACCACATATTTTAACCAGTGTAACGGTCAGTGTCATTGCGCCGCATTGCGTCCGTGTTACCCTTGATTTACGGTTTTACTTTCGTAGAAACCATGGAAACACAAAAAACACTTGAATATATTATGTTTTACTAGACAGGTCAACAACTGATTGGATACCTTTATCAGCAGAAAAACTAATCACCGATATATACTAGCTCAACATGGACATTCTTATTTGAAGCTCTTGGTTTACTGCGAGTAACATCTTTAACAGGGTATCCGCGGCGTCTTGAAAAGTATTGAAAGGTGATAAATCAATTTTGGGAAAATTAAGACCCTTAAAAAGTATTAAAAAGTCTTATCACGGCTTTATAAAGTCTTACATTTAGAAAGTATTTTTTCTGAATTTGCTGTCCAACAGTTTGAGTCCCAAAAACATCGTAAAAGTGTGTGAATTTAGTCATTTAAAAAAAAAAAACGAACAGGTACATAAAAAACTAGGCTATTGTGGGTGTGTTCGTAAATTGCCTCTGAGAGCACCAGAGCGGGCGGAAGTTCAAAAGCACAATGTACGCTCTGGCGTTCAACGTATTGCAACGCACCGAAATGTTTTAAGAGAAGGTTGGTGAACGTATGAACAGAATGGGGAAGTTTTTTAATAAACTTTGCTTTGATTTACTATCCCAGCCTATTTGATTTTTTTGTATCCGAGTGGTCTATAGTCTTTATCACAAACTAAAACTGTTAAAGGAGAACTCCGGTCAATTTTAATATTGAGCTAATTTTTAGTTGCGTTGTGAGTATTTGCAGCGTGTTTCTGTGTTTGGTTGCGTTACCATACACATTGCAGTAAGCTAGATCGATATTAGAATATCATATTAATAAAAGATGGACGACTTGTGTTTCTAAATGGCATGCAATTAATTTTTAAATATATTGTATGGTGCTCAATGTTAAAATTGACCGGAGTTCTCCTTTAAGTTAAAAGTATCACTGATGTAAATGGTTACAGCTTGAAGTGGCGGTGAGGTATTAAAAAATACTGAGAAGGTCTTGAAAAAGTCTTGAAAAGGTATTCAAATTAACTTCAAGATTCCTGCATATACCCTGTTTAACCTCAGAGACAACACTATTCTGTCAAGTGGCTAACATAGCATAATCAGAAAGAGCTTTATTTGTAGTAACAGTAATACAACATTTTCTCCACCATACAATATATTTAAAAATTAATTGCATTGCCATTTAGAAACACAAGTCGTCCATCTTTTATTAATATGATATTCTAATATCGATCTAGCTTACTGCAATGTGTATGGTAACGCAACCAATCACAGAAACACGCTGCAAATACTCACAACGCAACTAAATACAGAAGTGAACTGCAAATACTCAACGAATATACAATCAGGAATCATGATGTTAAAATAAACTAAATTGTGAGTTGTGAGTATTTGCAGTGCTGTTGTACTGTATTTGGTTGCGTTGCTCATGTGTTGTTAAACTGATGATGTTTTCTTAAAGCAACACCAAGGAACTTTTTCAACCTTCATAATAAATTTCCAAGACCCTTGTGATGGTGCATCGACTTACAATAGGTTGAATGACACGTCTGCCACAGCCTGACGGTGTCTGTATCGCTTTTACTGGCACTATGTAACTTCGGGTTTCGGGTAGGAACCCGAGCACAAAAAGAACTACAAAATTCGACTGCGTTACGTCAAGCGTTACAATAGTCATTATTTTGTTTTTCTTTGTTTCTGATGTAGCAATACATCATACTTTCATGAAATCATGCACCATACTCTACCTTGTCTGTGGACATCGTTCATTCCAAAGCCGGTGCTGGATAAACAACGAGCGTGCGACAGTAGGCTGCGGTAGGCTCAATGATTTACGACAGCGGTAATGGACAATTCCGCTTCCAACCAGTAGGGCGACCGCAGAGGAAAAGTTCCTTGGTGTTGCTTTAATATGGTGGTGTATTATCTATTTGCATGTGTTTTCTTCAGTTGCAGCGCGTTGAGCTCTCTTGGCCACCGTAGATATTCCATAAAAAATAAGAATCGTCAGTTTTGATTTCAATGTGGCTTTAAGATTTCACTAAAGTTAATTACAGTTTATGTTACAGTTAATGTTTTGTTGTCTGTCCATTGCTCAATGTCAATCCAGGAGTTGGAAATGCAGGCTCGTGCTCATGGTCTGGCCATCGCCTCGTCTACACTCTGTCCATCAGATCTAGCAGCCCGGGGCATCAAACAGGAGACGGTCCTGGGGGACTGCAGCCAGGACATGTACCCTCACACGCACCCCTCGTGCCCTGGCATGGGCCGCTCCAGCACCCTAGACCTTAACGACGGTACAATCACCTTTAACGACTCCCATGGTACAGGCTCTAGCGCTTCTGCTGACGCAGGGGCTTATGGTCTCATTTCTAAGGCAAATGCCGCTAAACTTGACGACATCCTGATGGACGACACATTGTCGTCTGTAGCAACAAGCGACCCACTTCTCCCCTCCGTCTCGCCCGGAGCCTCGAATGACAGAAGCCGTAAGGACAGCGTGAACATGGAGGAACACGAGCATGTTTGTTAGTGCAGCGAAAACTTTCTTTTAGGGCCGCTGGTCGTTGCGTTTTTCCAATAACGCAACTGATGCTTGGGATTGCTAAAGAGGAAGCACGGCCTGTTTTGTCAAGTGCAAAGTAATATTATTTTTTGTTTACACTTTATTTTATTGTATTTTAACCGTATCCCACTTTTGTCTACCCAAAATTCATTGTGGTATAATAATTCAGATTATGCATAATATCACAATAATCAAGGTCAGTATCATAAAATGATTGATTTTTGTAACTTGGCACAGGTATATTTAGAATATAATTTAATCAACGTTGGGATAATAGAGTGGTGCAGGGATGACGTCAAACACACCAGACCAATTTGTCGCTGGTTCCCTCGAGATTTTCCTTTAGGTTTTTATAATAGGGTTTTTCAATGTATTGGCGCTTTTCCACTGCATGGTACGGTACGGCTCGGTTCGGCTCGGCTCGCTTTAAATGGTACCTGGTCGGTTGAGGTTCCAAGCGTACCGTACCGGTACTAAAATGTGACGTGTAAACACTGCAGATCACTGATTGGTCCGACAGAATCGTCACTACCAGCGTCATTGTATTTACGACACGAGACACTAAACCCGCTAGATTTAAATAACCAGTAGACAACAGCCAACGCTGTAGCACCTGTTTTTAAAGTACTTACTTGAAAAAATAAGATGAAAACTTTAAAAAAATAAATGGCTGAAGCGTGGTCACTCAGTGGACGAGGTGCAGATGTTCCTCTCGTTGGTTGCCGAGGAGTTGAGCAACTATAACGATCAGTCCCACCCACTTTGAAGCGGTACTAACTGTTGTGGAAAAGCAACCGAGCTAAAGCGAAACCGAACCGTGCCGTACCGAGTCAAGTCGTACCACGCAGTGGAAAAGCAAAGCGAGCCGAACCGTTCCGCGCCGAGTCGAACCGTACCGAGCCGTACTATGCAGTGGAAAAGCGCCATATGAGTAAAATAAGGTAAACATAACTTTTAGATACTTTACTTAAAAATACTTTACTTAAGTAGACGTTTTTTTCTACGTGTAAATTACAAACACCCATACCGATAATGCTAAATTTGAAGCAGTTATGTTTATTTTTGAAAACTTACATTTCTGACAATTAACTATATAAGACAGTTTGGGGTGTGAGTGTGTGCAGTGTACGTTCTTGAGCAAAATGTTTACCACAGACCTTGCTTTACTCAAAAATTGACAAACCCCATTAGAAAATGTCAAGGGAACCAGCGGCAAATTAGTTTTCCGGATTCTGACGTCTTGCCTGCACCAATCTATATAAAGTGCACCTGAATGGTGATTGTTTTTTGGGGGGTGGGGGGGTTGTACAGTAGCATGTTTGCGCACAGTTTAGAAAAATATTTATGTTTTATATATATGTATATCCTTTTAAAGGAATGATTTAAGCATAATGCTTCCCTTTTAACATATGTAGATAATAGGCAACAGTTAATATCTAATGGCTGCCCAGTAAACACAACCCCCCACGAGATGCACTTAAAAAGATTGAAAATTCTGTTAAGTACTCACTCTCATGTTGTTCTAAACTATGATGTAGGTTTTCTGTTGAATATAGATATTTTGAAGAATCATTGTTGTTGTTTTTTGCTTTGTTTATTTACATATAACAATTCATAATTACCATGTCCATTATGCTCCAAAAAATAAATCATAAAATTAGTCCATGCCACTTTTACAAGTTCTATGATATCTGTGTGAGAGCAACAGATTGAAAATTTAAGCTGATTATAAAAATGTGTTTCACAAAAAATAACCGGTTTCTGACAACATGAGTGTGAGTACATTTTCCTTTTACGATGAAATATTGCTTTAACGTAGCTGAATAAATCTAAATTATAAAACAAACTAATTCATAAATGTCGCACAAAATTCCGTCTCAAACAAACATCACTGAATGTTTGAGCAACATTTTAAGCAAATTCTCTAAAAATCGCATATTGCAGATGAAACCGCATTCGACCACTAGATGTCTAGACAAAGTGTGTTTGCTATCAGGATGATCCGAAACAGCTGACAATAATTTCATTCAATTATTAATCAATGCCAATATTCTCTCAGTATTCATTTATTCATGTTTATGAGAATTTCATTTAAATTTGTTACATTTAATCTTTCATAGATTTGTGGA
Source organism: Semotilus atromaculatus (assembly GCA_031834385.1). NCBI lineage: Eukaryota > Metazoa > Chordata > Actinopteri > Cypriniformes > Leuciscidae > Semotilus > Semotilus atromaculatus. The sequence goes on along the minus strand of JAULUF010000026.1, from coordinate 21,290,012 downwards.
ATAATCTTTAAATAATACCAATCTATCTGAAGAAATACCAAGTTGTCGCAGGCGAATGTGTTCTAGGCGAAAGTCTATAAGCTGACAAAAACGTTGTTAACTACACGGCACAAGCTGATTGGTTCATGTCGCAACTGCAGCCAATGAGCTTGCTGCTCAACATTTAAATAGTTGGTCAGTATTTGCTGTAGCAGTTTGCACCTCACTTTCAAAGTTCCTCTGAAACCCTCCACCTTCCCAAGCTCCACCTGTATAGATCTGCTTTGTCTTTTAAAATTTTTCCGCCGAGACCAAATACATTAACATTGTTATATCCATTGCCATGCTAAACTCTTCAGAGAAATGTCTTGCATGTGTGGAGAGACAGTTTTCACACAGCGTTTCCAACTGATTTTCAAATGTCCTGTGAAATGTGCCAAGCAATAAGCAATATTCAGATTTAACCCAGCAGTTTTCAAAACTGTTCTTGTCATCAAATGCAGTGCCTATATAATTATATAATTATGCAAACGGTTTTCACCTCATGCATTTCTTAAGATACCCAGATGCATTTTAACACAATGCATCGCATGAAATAATCCATAAGAATGTGAAGAAATCTATTAATACATATTTAATGCCTAAGGGAATAATCAAGTAATATTTCAAACTTCAGATTCTATTACCCTAAAAACTTTTTCATTTTTATCTAACATTTTAACTACTAAATTCTGTTTGAAAATGCCATACATTGTAACTAAAATGCTCCAGGTTTCCTGTTGTATTTTTTATACATACATACATATATGTATATGTATATGTATGTGTGTGTATATATATATATATATATATATATATATATATATATATATATATATAAATTATGGAGAAAGATCTGGGTTTTTTGTTTTGTTTTGTATTGTCAAAAACACTGGAAGAAAGATCATACCTTGAAGAAAAAAAAAGCATTTTATATTGTGTTCTAACACTTGTTTGGGTTTTTTAATTCTTACACGGTGTAAATGACTGACTATGTTTGTAATAATAGGCTGTACTGTTACTGTATGTTTTTACTGTTTAAAAGTGCTCAACTCAGATGTACTGATGTTTGCCTTTGAGTAGCATCCAATTTGTGCCACTATAATGATCATGTAGATGAAACTATAATGTGTTGTTTCATAGAACTATGCAAAGATAACTTTCAGTTGAGAAATCAACCTGTTTCATGGAAAGATGTTGTAAGAGTTTAGTGTAGGTAACATAGTCAGATCACTGTAAAGTGCCTTATATTACAAACCTTAAACTTAAAGCAATAGTTCACACTAAAAAAATGAATATGTCATTATTTACACATCCTCATGTCATTCCAAACCTGTATGACCTGTTAACAAAAATAGATGTTTAGCAGAGAGTTCACGCTGCTCTTTTCCACAGAGTGAGAGTCAATGGGGACTGGGATTGTTAGTTTCCAAAAAGACAGTTAAACCTAAATGTGTATTTAAGTGGCTTTGGAGCACAGACGGTAAAAAAAAAGATGGACGGCGTGTCTCCACTTCCTCCCACTGCAGAAAAATGAAGCCAAAATATCCCAGAACTGACCGTTGACGTGACGATTACGCCATTCGTAACACTTGGGCGTACGTCAGCATGATGAAAACTTCTTAAAATGACAGAAACCATCTTTGGAAATTTTTTTTAAGTGTAATTGTCTCACGAAATTTTATTTCATGGAGAGGGTGGGATTTATGGCCTATACTGCAGCCACCAGGGGTCGATCGAAATGCTTTGGCTTCACTTTTCTAGAGATGTGTGGAACACTTGGTTTGGAGCAACATGAGAGTAAGGAAATTATTTTCATAATTTTCATTTTTGTGTGGACTATCCCTTTAAATGAAGCGTTCTCTTCTCTATGTGATTTTAGACTTAGTCTTAAACTGTGGAACCCAGCGGTCTCTTAGTAGGGTTCATTTAAACTTGAGTTCGACTCGAGACTTGATCTGTTTTGTATTCTGGCTTAAACCTGGGGTGTCTTGAAGCACTGCAAAACTTCCAAGATTAGTGTATAATATAAACTCCTTTGCCTACTAGACAAACTACTGAAAGTTGTCCTCTGAATGTAATGTTACACAGTGTTGACTACTAAACCGTTGCCAAATTCCTAGTGAAGTCTAAATATGCAGTGAAACTGTTACGTATCTCATCGTGGATTTATAGCAAAACTGGCTGTTGCAATTTTTTCGGAGCAATAATTCAGACAATCAGGTAACAGATAAAGCACAAGGCTCCTGTATGAATGCATATGTATCAGTGACGTCATTGAAAGGTGCCTTTAAAACAGGCTTCCATTGAACTTCAACCAAACATCTTTTAATAACAAATGCAGATTGGACTGTCTTTTATAAAAGTGTCTTGGCTATAGTTAAAGACGGTGTTTGTTTTGTTAATATACTTTTGTATGATATTGTTTAAGCTTAACCAAACATTATTTAAGAAAGGACTTACAATAGCTTGAGATATAGATTTTTGGTTGAATTTATGAAGCATTTATTTCTTATGAATTCAATACTGGAAGACGGCCCACCTGTTGGTAAAGTCACCTTTCACTCAAAATGTTGTTTTGAAACGTGAAACTTTTACTGGGAAGCTTTATGAGGAAAGTAGCTGGTCTCTTGTGTGACCATTTCATTGTTGGAATTCAAGCTTGACAAGTGTATTGGGAATGAAAATGTTAGACATTAAAATAAAACTGAGTGGTTTTCACAATTTCTGGAGTTTTTATTCATGATATGGTGTATTTCATTGTGCATCACAGGTGTTTTGTGGTTTCATGGCGGTTTCAGAGTGTTCATCGCACCATCTCTTGAATGCTCGACACACAATGCTGTCATCTATGTCATTGAAGATTCCTGTAGGGTACAAAATTTTTTAATTTGATACAATGCACTTATTGTGTACATACAAATTGTTTTAGTACAATGTAAAAGTACAATGTAAAAACATGTAATAAGTGGGGGCTCGTCCGGGATGTGAACCCGGAGCGTCTCATATACAGGCCTATTTTACCATGATTCGTTTTCTTCCACACCTAAAAGTGTCTGATGATGGTGGTGATGGAGCTAAAGTGTATTCAGCTGGTCTTGCGATCTCAACATGTTAGCTAGGATGAGTAGAATAAAACGGCTAAGCCGAACATATGACTTTCAATAATACACTAATCTATTCATCATCTTCAGCCTACATTGAAGGTGTATTCAGAAGTTTTTTTAGCTAGCTTTAGCATGTTCTTTGTGTACGATACCACAGAGGTGTTAGACACTGCGCTGCCATCTATTGATGTGGATCAGCAGCGTCATTTTATGTATAAATTACAATGATTGTAGTGAGTTTTAGAGAGCAGTTTATAAAATAATTAATTATCTTACCTGTTCAACAAATCACTACTCAGGATTTTATCTGTCTAATCTTTCCACCCTGTAAAACCGTACTGAGTTTTACACTGTATTTTTGTCTTTGTCAGGTTGAACAGACATTTTCCATCCCCCATTTTCTGGGGATGGTCCTGTTTTTTGCAGCCCGTTCTCATCCCAAGGCGTCATAAACTGACGCTTGTGACATTTCGTCTACATTCAACGCGCATGGCACCCTTTAGCGTCAATATGAGACGCAGATATATATGGGTCAGAAGGCGCCTCCTAGCGGTCTAACCCTAACCCTACACCAGACCTAAACCTACCCATATCTGTGCGTGTTATATTGACGCTAAAGGGTACCATGCGCGTTGGATTTAGACGAAATGTCAAAAGTGTCAGATATGACGCCCTAGGATGAGAATGTGTTGGTTTTTTGTGTCCTGTCCCAACTAAAGCTGTTCTCGGAAATGTCCCTGTTTTACCTCACGCTCAAAACGGGCTTCCTTACCATCATTCAGATGACTCTTTACAAAAACAAAATGTATTTCTTAAATGTGTACAACTTTTTAAATTAGCTCCAAACTACTGAATGCACCTTTAATGTTTGAGGGAATGTTTTTTTTTAGCTTTTCTATTCATATTTGACATACTTGCTCTTCCCAGTGCTGTCGGCAGAGGCATTCTCAGAAGTCCACCAGAGTGCTTCAGTCGCTCAGTAAGAGCCTTCTGTACTAGATCCAGAGTGCAATCTGAATGCCACACTGGAAGCTCTAGACTCTGCATACACACAATGATACGTCTTTTCTCCTCTTCTGTCAGAAAGCCCCTTTCATGAGCCACATAGACCATGAAGGCCATGTCAATGTTCACCGCTTCTCCATGCAAAAGCGCAGGAAGTACTTTCTGTATCAAAGAAACTCCAGTTAGATTAATTCTAGACTGAGATACACAATGTGCAACTTTAGTTCAAGTCTTAATTTGTAGAACCATTTCCAGCTCCGGACTGATGATATGGCCAAAGTCCACCAGCCGGTCCAGATCATCCTCCCACAGGTTTGGGGCAAGTTCCTCCAGCATGGTTTCAATGGCCAGTCTAGTGGACACACTCGCTACATCCATATGCACGTTTTCCTGGATTCTCGGTTGGAACCTTGAGTCCAACAAACGTCTGCCCTCCTTCTGCAATAGTTCAAAGAGTCCTTTGTGTTTCATCAGCGCCATCTGTAGAGGATCACTAGTATTGGTGAAACAAGACCTCAATTAGACTTGCACAATAATGTCAGAATAAACTACCATTCATAAATCTGGGTTAGAATTGTAGATTATTGACGATACCAGCATTTCCCTCTAGCATTTTGAGCACTATTGAATGGATTCTTAAACACCTCTGATTGGCCATTGTGTTGATGGCTCAACATATATGTCTCTGATTGGCTATTGTGTTGACGCGCTCAACATATATGTCTGAGATTGGCTACAATTATCAAAAATGACATCTTTGACGCTCTTCATGGAGCGCTTGCATAGATACACACGTTTAAAAGCAGGTGTCTATCAGTGGATCCTTAATATCGCTTTCAAATGTTCCCGTGTGTATCTGTGTAAGCGCTCAATGAAGAGCGTAAAAGACGTCATGTTTTTGAAGTGTTGATCATTGTAGCCAATCACAGACATATGTCGAGCGCATCAACACAATGGCCAATAACAGACATATATGTCGAGCGCATCAACACAATGGCAAATCAGAGACATATATGTTGAGCGTGTCAAAACAATGGCCAATCACAGACATATATGTTGAGCGTGTCAACACAATGGCCAATCACAGACATATATGTTGAGCGCGTCAACACAATGGCCAATCACAGATATACGATGAGCCGTCAACACAATGGCCAATCACAGACATATACACTCACCTAAAGGATTATTAGGAACACCATACTAATACTGTGTTTGACCCCCTTTCGCCTTCAGAACTGCCTTAATTCTACGTGGCATTGATTCAACAAGGTGCTGAAAGCATTCTTTAGAAATGTTGGCCCATATTGATAGGATTGCATCTTGCAGTTGATGGAGATTTGTGGGATGCACATCCAGGGCACGAAGCTCCCGTTCCACCACATCCCAAAGATGCTCTATTGGGTTGAGATCTGGTGACTGTGGGGGCCATTTTAGTACAGTGAACTCATTGTCATGTTCAAGAAACCAATTTGAAATGATTCGAGCTTTGTGAATTGGTGCATTATCCTGCTGGAAGTAGCCATCAGAGGATGGGTACATGGTGGCCATAAAGGGATGGACATGGTCAGAAACAATGCTCAGGTAGGCTGTGGCATTTAAACGATGCCCAATTGGCACTAAGGGACCTAAAGTGTACCAAGAAAACATCCCCCACACCATTACACCACCACCACCAGCCTGCACAGTGGTAACAAGGCATGATGGATCCATGTTCTCATTCTGTTTACGCCAAATTCTGACTCTACCATCTGAATGTCTCAACAGAAATCGAGACTCACCAGACCAGTCAACATTTTTCCAGTCTTCAACTGTCCAATTTTGGTGAGCTCTTGCAAATTGTAGCCTCTTTTTCCTATTTGTAGTGGAGATGAGTGGTACCCGGTGGGGTCTTCTGCTGTTGTAGCCCATTCGCCTCAAGGTTGTGCGTGTTGTGGCTTCACAGATGCTTTGCTGCATACCTCGGTTGTAACGAGTGGTTATTTCAGTCAAAGTTGCTCTTCTATCAGCTTGAATCAGTCGGCCCATTCTCTTCTGACCTCTAGCATCAACAAGGCATTTTCGCCCACAGGACTGCCGCATACTGGATGTTTTTCCCTTTTCACACCATTCTTTGTAAACCCTAGAAATGGTTGTGCGTGAAAATCCCAATAACTGAGCAGATTGTGAAATACTCAGACCGGCCCGTCTGGCACCAACAACCATGCCACGCTCAAAATTGCTTAAATCACCTTTCTTTCCCATTCTGACATTCAGTTTGGAGTTCAGGAGATTGACTTGACCAGGACCACACCCCTAAATGCATTGATTAGATAATTGCATTAATGAGAAATTTAACAGGTGTTCCTAATAATCCTTTCGGTGAGTGTATGTTGAGCGCGTCAACACAATGGCCAATCAGAGACATATATGTTGAGCACGTCTGTATTTTTTACATCTCTCATTTACAAATGCGTACCTTCAACATCTCAGCCATTCCATTAGAAATATGGCGGCGTGGAAGAGTGCAGAGGAAAGTCCTGTCCAGGAACGTTGCCACAGGGGGTATGTAGGACCCTAGTTTATTTTTACAGTTGGCAAAATTGACCCCCGTCTTTGCCCCTACACTGGCATCAATGTAAGCCAACAGAGTTGTAGGGACACGAATATACGGAGTGCGTCTGCGATACAGAGATGCAGCAAGACCCGTGATATCCAGACACACGCCGCCGCCGATAGCTATAATGGGCTCCGTACGGCGGTCAAGTCCAAATGTATGGACCTCCTCCAAGATACTGGTCACGAGTGCCATGGACTTGTTCTCCTCAGTTGTGGGTAAGTGAAGGATCTTGTACATCACCCCTCTCGCTTCGAAATATGCTGCAACCTGAGAGCCGTAAAGATCATTAACGGTCTCGTCAATCACAATGAATCGCTTCATTACTTGTCTGTTGTTCTTGAGGGCTTGAATCTCCGTAGGGTTTGAGATATGGCCGAACATTAAGGTGTCATTGCTTGCATCCAGGAGCCTCTCACTTTGAATGACTCGATAGGTGAAGACGATAGGACTGACCACTGTCCATGTGACTCCATCTTCTGTGGAAGACTCATAACTGTGGGGACAAGTTATCCGTCATGTATTCAGTATTTCAGAATAAGCTGCATATCACTAACAAAAAGTGCATATGCCTTTGTGAAAAAGAACATTTCAGGATACTTTTTAGAAGTACTTGTTATGGAAATAATAGCCTACACTTAAAACAATACTTGTGAAATTTAATTGCATGTCAATTGCAGTTAAATGAGAATGGATTATAGTTTAAAATGATATTAAATGCTGTTAGCTTTAGAGGGCTTTTTTTAACCTACTTAAGTAGGACTTTTGAAGGACTGGTTCAAGTTACTGCTGAATGTACTGACAAGCATTTAGGGTTAACTAAAATAATCTTTATTGTAATTTCTATTGAAACTTGTGGGGTTTTTTTGTGTAGTTTATTTGTAATTAAACATTTGTAATGAATACATTTCAACGTATATTTATTAACTTGTAATAATATTGAATAAGAGTACAGTTAAAAATATAAAGTATGTGCTTTAATATATTAATCAACATATTAAAATAAGTGAACTTTAAAGCATGACAAAAGAATATTAAAACGTTGATTTTAAATGCACTTTAAAAATGATAATTTGACATTATTAGAAATAAGAAATATAATCATGAAAGTGTGCTCTCTTATACAATTAAGAAGGCTTTTATTTCATTACTATATTACGTGCCTGGTCAGTTTTGTAAAAATATATATCTTTAAGATATGAAGTAGCTATACTACAAGTACAAATTCAATATAATTGAGTGCACTTATTTTTCACAAGGGATTGATTGTTGTGGTGTGAGTGTTTTTTGCTCATATTGTTTTCTACATTTGTACTATGGTAAAATTGCACCATTGGAAATGGTAATACGATGTTATTTGAACATATGCTTCTGGGTTAAAGAGTTTTGTTTTTTACATATGTACTATGGTAAAACCATGATTTTGGACATAGTACCATGCTGGTGCCATGTCATTCTTTGGAATACTTTGCAATACCATGTAAATATGGCATGCGAATATGGTAATCATGGCCTATATTAAAGCACCATGGTACCAACACCACTTTTGTAAGATATAAAATATGTATTTAAGAACTGTTGAGAAAAGACAGATGGTAACACACACACACACACACACACACACACACACACACACACACACACACAGTGAACTTGACCTCGTGCTTTCTAACTGTAAGGTTAGTTCTTAAAATAGAAAAGCATTCAAACATGAAGTAAACAACTCACTACAGACATTATAGACATTACTTTATTTGTAATGCAAAAATTCAAATGCTTCAATCAGACGGTTATATTGCAGTAGATAAGCACCAGAGTGGTAATTCATCGGTATACTCACATCTTGGCGTCTGACGACTGTCCCTCGGCACACTTACAGTCTTCAGTCTGTCTGCTCCACGTAGAGTCCACACGCACCAGTCTGAATTCAGCCGCAGCATCACAGACACTGTCACTGATTTTTGAAGCATAAGACATATTGAAGGTGAAAAGTGAAAGTTGGCCTCTTGCCGACTCGTACCAAGTGTATAACAGTAACTAAAGCCACTGCTGAGGTGACAGAGAGGGTGGAACTGTAGGCTAACTATAAATAGATTTACATTAAAGGATCTGTATGGAGGGGGACATTGTGGCAGCACTGACGCCTCACAGCAGGACCATGGGTTGAGTCCCGGAGACAGGAGGCCTTTTCTCTCTGAAGGTTTTGTCAAGTCAAGTTATCTTCATTTATATAGCGCTTTTAACAATGGATTGTTTCAAAGCAGCTTTACAGAGACAAACATATAGTTTAAGGTAACAGAGATTGTTTTGGCTTTATAGTGATTCTTGAATAATGTTATTTCCAGCTAAAGATAGTTTTGATTGATTCAACTTCCGGCGAAATTATCATTTGTCATTAAATTAGGGTCCGCTAAGGCTGCGTTTACACTTGGCATTAACATGCGACCTGTATCTGGATGTTGTCCACATACACATTGAAAAGACAAGTATATATATATATATATATATATATATATACACACACACACACATTAACTAGCTGAGCCACAGCCATTGAATATGAATATAGAGAGCTTTCTGTATTACTGATGTAAATGGCACACATTACAGACCACAAAGAGTTTTTTATTTAAAAATGTGTTTTATTCATGCAGGATAATTAGTTCCATTCGACAGACATTAATGGTTTCCAGTTCACGGACTACACACAGGCCGAGCTGCTGGATCAGTCACATTTGAGGTTTATGAAGTGCTACCCATATTGCCCTCCAGAGGGAATCAACGTTGACTTTAAGTGCAAGTTTTCATAAGTGCTGCAAGGATCACATTTTGAGGGCCAAACTTGTAAAGTAGTATCACCCCGGTTACCCCGAATAAAACCCAATAGTATTTTTTCTATTGGATTTTAGATTATTGCAGAAAATAAAATCTGTGATAGCAAAAGTTTATGATTCTTACCCATTTTGTCGAAGATAATCTTCACAACTACAGAAAATTATTTACATTTCTAAGCCTAAATCCAACCAAATGAAGTAAAGAGCTAAAAGTAGGATATAAACGGACTACACCACTCTTATACCTTTATAGATTAGTGTTAAAATGAGTTTACCTGTTGATGATGCCTAAAGACAACATTTTTGGTCCCATTTAAAGGAGAACTCCGGGCAATTTTTAAGTTAATCTTGATCGTTATACCTTTGTGAGTACTGTCTATAGAAAAAAAAACGAACCGGATTGGTGCTTGCGACGCAGAGCTGCGACAGCGAATGCCCAGAGCTCCCACTCAGCTAAAACGGCAGCAATGGGGGCATATACATAGAGCGTTTTTGTGCCTCTTAACAGACACAAAATGCAATTAAAATGTCTGTCCAACATGAACAGGGACCTTACCTGTGAACAAGATGCGTTTAGCAACTTAGCCCTCTTAAACAAGTTTTGTTTATGGATGTGAAAATGATCCTACTGTGAAACTTTTCTTTTAAACAAAAGTGAAACTTTTACTTTTATTAAATCGTCATAACTTTGTCCATAAATGAAATTTACTTGTCAAGGGAAAACTCGCAAATATATTCCCCATATTCCGTCAGAATGAAATGATGCTCTGTTCCTGAAAATGCAGTATCATGCTTTATTTTGTGCATGCTGGCCTAAAACAAAGGGTGACTCATTTTACCCTGGTTTACCAATGGAATCACAAAACGTCCTTTGTGAAAACTAATAATTCAGAGAATAATGGCGGGTCTCTGTCCCGAATGCATTAGCGGTAGCACACCTCGGATATCTCCATCGCCAGCTCGATTAACTCACTGGCCTCTTGACAGGAGTTCATGAAATTACAGTCAAACTCAATGTTACAGCCGCACCAGTCTTTCCCCTTGGCCTGCTCATCGGAGGCGCTGTAATACTTGTAAGAGGGGAAGCAGCGGATAAACGCCCGCTCACACACGTCAGGCATCATGGTGAAGATGTCACAGAAGCGGCAGTAGAGGCATGCCAGCAGGATGGTGGCGCAGTCATCTGGATACAAGAAAACCAACATATTAAAGGATTAGTTCACTTTAAAAAAAAAACTTTTGCTGATAATTTGCTCACCCCCATGTCATCCAAGATGTCCATGTCTTTCTTTCTTCAGTCGAAAAGAAATGAAGGTTTTTGATGAAAACATTCCAGGATTTTTCTCCATAATGGACTTCAATGGGATCCAAACGGTTCAAGGTCCAAATGACAGTTTCAGTGCAGCTTCAAAGGGCTTTAAACGACACCAGACGATGAATAAGGGTCTTATCTAGCGAAACGATCGGTCATTTCAAAAATAAATAAAAAAGTTTAAGTTTTATAAGCACAAATGCTCGCCTTGCTCTGTTCTGTGATGCGCGTTCGTGACTCACGTAATACACAATTACGTTGAAAAGGTCACGCTTCTGTCCTATCGAAAATTTTCTTTTAGCCTTTTTAACATTAAAACACCCAGGATACACACATGAAATGGCCATTTTAAACGATAAACTGACACAAAGACATTTGAATATGTGTATATGGTCCTCACATTTGTAAACACTGACTCGATACTTCCGCGTACGTCGAGCGTGACCTTTTGAACGTAATTGTGTATTACGTGACGTCACGAACGCGCGTCACAGAACAGAGCAAGGCGAGCATTTGTGCTTATAAAACTTAAACTTTTTTATTTATTTTTTAAATGACCGATGGTTTGTCTAGATAAGACCCTTATTCATCGTCTGGTGTCGTTTAAAGCCCTTTGAAGCTGCACTGAAACTGTCATTTGGACCTTGAACCGTTTGGGTCCCGTTGAAGTCCATTATAAGGAGAAAAATCCTGGAATGTTTTCATCAAAAACCTTAATTTCTTTTCGACTGAAGAAAGAAAGACATGGACATCTTGGATGACATGGGGGTGAGTAAATTATCAGCAAAAGTTTTTTTTTAAAGTGAACTAATCCTTTAACCCAGTGGGCATGACACAATATTTTGTTTATGTCTCTGAAGCTGCTTTGGCTCTGTATTGTATAAAGTGCTATAGAAATTAATGTAACCACTTGACATGTGCAAAATGCATGATGACATCATAGTATCCCAAACGGCAACATAGTGTCGGCCCACATCTGGTACGGGTGGAATCCACATGTACCGGATGTGGCCCGGATCTGGGCCGACACCATGTTGCAGTCTGGGACAGTGCTTTTCGTCATTAACAGTTGCATGAATATTTGTAAAATGTCACTATTTGTAGCATATTCATTTTCAGTATGCTGGTATTTGTGCACATCACTCAGGTTATCATTACCTGAACACTTCTTCTTGCATGCATTATTTATTTTTTTAGACATCCATACATCAAGTTAAGTGCAGGCTGCCATAAACTGTAAAACTAAGATGCTCTAATTACACTGAAACCGCCACGAAAATCAGCCGTTTCGGGATGTTAGATGGAAGCTGAAATGAGATCAGCACATAATTCCTCAGAATTATGATTATGGCACGTGTGGCCAAGCAAGCCACTTTGCAAAACCTTATAGATCTCTATAGGTAATTATATTAAGGGCTGTTTGAGCAGAAATGGAGCACATAATGCACAGCTGGGAGAAAATAGTGGTCACCCACACATTAATGTAACAGTATACATTCCCCAGGGGAGTTTGTGAAACAGAGCGACCCGAATAGAGTTTCACTACACAGGATGAGCATACAATAGTGAGAGAATAATGTTTTAATATATCTGAAAGTACAGGTTTATGGTCATGTATCCTGCATAGGCTCTGTCACTGAGGGAGTGTTTTAGCATCGAGTGTTGGTGTAAGTGCTCATAAGTGCACTTCGCTCTGCATGAGAGCTGCAAGCGCATCAAATTAACATGTTTACAAGTGTGTTTGGGACTGAGTGATACTTCTACGTGTGCTGAAACTACACAATTTACAGTAAAGTAACAGCAACCAAAACTGACTATAGCCATGTCGTTTCTGAAGAACAATGTTTCTGAAACAAACTAATAAATAGACCAATGTTTCAAGCTTTATAACATATATGTGATTCAGAAATCATTCGAATATGATGATTTGATGCTCAAGAAACATTTTTTGTTATTTTGTATTATAATTATTTATCATAGTCTTGTAATAATGTCATGTGTCTTTGCTGAATAAATCCAAAATTTTTAAACAGTAATTACAGTAATTACAGGCTACACCTGTTCAGCTGCTCGTTAAAGCAAATGTCTAATCAGCCAATCACATGACAGCAACTCAATGCACTTAGGCATGTAGACATGATCAAGACGACGATCTGCTGAAGTTCAAACTGAGCATCAGAATGAGGAAGAAAGGGGATTTACGTGACTCTGGACGGGGCCTGGTTGTTGGTGCCAGACGGGCTGGTCTGAGTGTTTCAGAAACTGCTAATCTACTGGGATTTTCAAGCACAACCATCTCTAGTGTTTACAGAGAAAGGTCTGAAAAAGAGAATATATTTGTGTGAATTTGGCATGAAAGCATGGGTCATCCTGCCTTGTATCAGCGGTTCAGGCTCCTGGTGCTGTAATGGTGTGTAGGATTTTATCTTGGCACACTTTGGGCCTCTTAGTACTAATTGAGCATCGATTAAACACCACAGCCGAGCTGAGTATTGTTGCTGACCGTGTCCATCCCTTTATGACCACAGTGTATCATCTTCTGATACTTCCAGCAGAATAACACATGTGTCACAAACCTCATCATCTCAAACTTGTTTCTTGAACATGACAATGAGTTCACTAAGATTTGGGATGTGGAGGAACGGGAGATTCGACAAATCAGCAGCAACTGTGTGATGCTCTCATGACAATATGGAGCAAAATGTGTGAGGAATGTTTCCAGCAGCTTGTTGAATCTCTGCCACGAACAAAAATGCAGTTCAGATGACAAAAGAGGTCAAGCCAGGTCTACAGGTACCTAATAAAGTGGCCGGTGGGGTTTATTTGTTGATATTCATAATAAACCTACTATAAATGTGCTGAAATTATAATTGGCCATTTGTCAAACTGAACAGAAGTAATTGCTATTCATTAAAATCTTTCAAACGATTCAATTTAAATTTGACCGATTTTATATGATCAATTTGTTTTAATCAATATCTTCCTGATTAAGTAATTTTTTTTAAAATCTATTTATCTTCAATTAGACATTTCGTTTAATTGATTTTAGTAACTTCATTGATTTACAGTATGAATTTCTCAAATTACCGAAAAGCTGTCTAGATCACGGGGTGTAGCGGTACAGAAGTCCCGGTCCGGTGTGTACCGCGGTTTCGGGGTCACGGTTCGATATTGCATAAAATAAAATTGTTGATTTGTTACTCTAATTGATAGATTGACCAATGCTGCACAGAAAAATGCAACGGCTGTTTTTAAACTCATTGGTTTGATCATCGTGCTGTCATTGTCTTCGCGCGTGAGAGTTCATTAACGTGCGGTGACAATGGTGGACGCACAAAGTTCAATAGCTCTTTTTCAAGAAATCACAGAAAGATGAGTGAGACAACATTGGAAACTATAAAGGGTCTTATTTTTATTTGTGTACACTCACAATAAAAACAGAACAATGTGCCTTTGTAAAATTAAGAAAACTAACAGGATTCCACTTTCTTCCGTCCAGGTTTCCTGTCTGTGAAGTTAACGGAGCGCGTCACAAATATTAATCTAAACTCAGCGTATCGGCTTCAAGCTCTTGTGTGCATCTGAACTCTTGCTTTGGGTTCCTGCGTAGATCATCTCTTCTTCTGATGCTCTTTTTTGGGATGAGGCGGTTAGGAAACAGTGTTGCATTACCGTGAGCGCCCCCTTCTGGACTGGAGTGTGTATCGCCTGTGACTGTATTCACCGTCTGACTGAACGCACCGAACCGCGACGTCCGTACCGTGACGGTTCAGGACAAATAAATGTACCGTTACACCCCTACTAGATCACTTTCACAATTTAAGCACAATTGTCTTACACAGGCATAGGCTACATCAGCATTAGGAAGAGTACAGTTAAAAGTTCACGCATCCAGGACAACTTCTACATACTGGACACGCAAATAAGCGTGTAAAGAGAGAAGTGTTGACGCCGTACCTGAAGTGTCAGGCTGATAGGACTCGAGGGAGGTGAAGGTGCTGCTCTCAGCGCTGGGCTTTCCACGCGAGCAGAGCGAAGCACTGGATCCGACCCACTCGCCGTCCCCCGAGGACACCACGGACACGGGCTCCTCATGGTCCACGTCGGTCTCCGAGATGGTGCTCAACCTTCTCACCCCGCTAACCACAGCCTCGCTCATCCTGCATCCAGGATCAATGGGAATGCAATCGCAGCAGGAAACCAGAACAAATATTACAGCAGGTTTAGCAAAGGCAAGATGCGTAGAGCATGCGGGAGGAAAAAAAAGCATACTCTACCTTCAGTGATTCCAGCAGCCCTGCCTCCTGATATGAGTCTATTATCCCTGAGAAAAAAATGAGCTACACACTTCAGTCTGATCTGCGCTTCACACGTGCCAGATTCAACCAATCGTTTGGCTGTAATATCTTCAACTATCACCAAAATAAGATGTTATCCCTATATGCTTAAAATTATGTAAATTGCAACAGGAGCAAAAATGTGACCGACTTGAGTGTGAGAATGAAGATATGAATGCAATATCTCCGCAATAACCTGTATTGAATAAATTATTAAACACCCTCCACAGGCAACGAGTCCCTGGATAGTTTCCAGCGTGGCTGCAGGTCCATTAGTGTTGAAATAAAACATTTTTTGAAAGTCTTGGTCTTGTCTCGGTCTCCACCGCATTTTGTACTTGGTCTCGTCTCTCGGTCTCAGACTAAGAGGACTCAGGATTTTATCTCAAGACCACAAATGCAAGGATATCACTAAATTGCAGGTTCATGGTCTGATTTATTTGATCACATCATTAATGTAAAACTTACTGCTTAAAACCCAATCAATAATTCATCATTTATTTCTAATGTGATTTCTTTTGTTAGCAGGTTCGAAATCAATGCTGGATTGTCTCAAAAAAGTCAAACGTCCAAAATTCATACAATTGCCCACAAATTCAAGATATGTTTGCAAAACAGTACTTGCTTATATTATGACATTGCATTAACCAATATCAGCAAAAGAGCTTTTTTCTTGAATATGGGCACGATTGCAAATGTGATATTTATTTTATACAAACGTTCAATACACGTTATATAAAGCAACTTAAAAAAATTTCAACAAAAATAGTTCCAAACAAATCCATAGCAGAACTGTTGTGCACTTCTGTTTCCTCACTAAATGAATCAGTTGCTTTGAACAAATCGTTGAATGAATGCCGTGAATCACTCGATTGTTTTGATTGTTTTGAAACCACCTACTGGCGGTTTCAGTTTCATATTAAAAGGTAAGCCTCTCATTTGAGTTTTCCATCACATTTCTATACTCAAAATGTTATTTTTAAAACATTAATCGCAACATTATTCATGCAGTTGTAATTGTACCAATTCAGATGCCACTTCTGTGCCACTTCTGCAACACTTAAATGAATATTGTTCGTGATTTGATGGTAACTGGACTTGTGTTGGTCTCGGTTTAGGTGGTCTTGACTACACTAGGTTCCATGAAATGGATTTAATGATAATTTCTGTCGCTGCATTATTTCCATGGCGGTCGATAAAAAAACTAAAGTCAACAGTTTGCAAAGCTTTGTGCAACTGAACTGGAAAGTTTTCACTGAATGTTTTATGTTCAAAATCTGGCATGTGGAAATTTGAGGGTGAAAAAAAGGAATGGCTTCATACAATAATAAAAAACGATTTTATTTTTCTTCCCAAATGCTATTCAATACAAAAAACTTTTTTATTATCAGCTTAATATTTTTCTCATTTAAGACAATGGAAAATACAATCAAATCTCAAGGCGCGTAGAGGATATTTTATATAAAAAAAATATAATTAATTCAGCCAAATGTGCAACTTCAGATAAGAAACAAATACCCTTCTTAAAACATCTAAACAAGCAGTAATCTGATTCTTATGATTGTCAATGATTCATGAATGTAAGCATTTTCAGAATTTGTTAAACTTGGTGAATGCATAAGCAAGAGCAAAACATTCAGCATAATCACTATTTGTATATATATATAATTTGGTTTTTTTTTGTTTTTTTGGGGGGGGGGGGGGTTATAATGGTTATTGTTATAATGACTATTGAACATCTAATTTCCATAATCTCAGGTTTCATGGCTTCACAGAAGCAAAGCGACACACTTATTAGTTTAGTAACAGTGACCTCATCATCAGAATCACAGCAGTCAGGACGAAACCTCTGAAGGACACAAGTCCAATCCTCTGAGAACATACGCACGTGCTGTTTTGCTGTATATTTGACATGTTCTGATTCTTTGTGACCGATTCAAGTTCATTTACACGGTTCAACAACCATCCATCAGAGAAATGACTTCAGCAGTAAACAAGAAATCTTTGGCATAATTGCATAAGACAAACAAGCAAAATATTAAATTTTTAACAGAACAAAAAGTACTTTAAAGTGCACCTCAGCGTTGACAATCCCTTCAATAATTAAATCTCCCTTTTTATCAATCACTGCAAAATTATAGAACACCCTTTATAGATCATTGATTAATAATACTATAGCAAGTGAGAAGCTCTTGAATTGACCTTGAGCAGAGAGCATCAGTTTCATACGGAGGGATTAATTCAAGCATTATCTGTCATCATAGCTGCTCTGTTCAGTGTCAGTGAAGCCCAGTGTGGAGTCACATGGATGAACCCGTGCTGCCGTCGTTTCACCTGAGCAGTTTCCCATCCTGAGGGAAGTGAGGTTTGGACCACACCATCCCCGAGGGCTGGTGGTTGGTGGAGTTGGCGCCGCAGTCGATGTAGTGGTACGATTCCAGTGTGTTCTGGGCCGTCCGCACCATGTAGGAGGTCTTCACAGTGGTCCTGTATAAGAGAAGCCGTCAGGTACATTTCATGAAGAATCTAGAGGAAAACCCTTCATATACTCAGGGCTAAGACTATGGCCACCCCTAAAAAACCTCTGGCCACCCCATTATCCGAGCCCATGTTGCTTGTTAATGGATAACAGAGCACTATGATTAAAGGGATAGTTCACTTTGAAGTTAATTTGTGGTATGTTTTAGCTTACCTCAAGGGCATCCAAGATGTAGGTGTCTTTGTTTCTGCAGTAGTTTCAATTTTGATATTTTTATGTCAAACCGTTGTTGTCTATCAGTCATATAATGCAGGTCTATGGTCACCACCTCAAAGAGCATGCACAGAGAAGTCCAAATTAAACATGATTTAATGACTCGTAAATGTAAGTACACATTGATGGCCTAAGACACGAAGCGAGCGGTTTGTGTGAGAAAACGAACAGTATTTATATCGTTTTTACCTCAGACAGAAGCGCACGTGCCCTCAGATCGTGGACGTGGCTGTGGTTACAAGAGGTAAAAACGATATAAATACTGTTCGGTTTCTCACACAAACCGCTCGCTTCGTGTCTTAGGCCATCAATGTGTACTTACATTTACGAGTCATTAAATCATGTTTAATTTGGACTTCTCTGTGCATGCTCTTTGAGGTGGTGACCATAGACCTGCATTATATGACTGACAGACAAGAATGGTTTGACCTAAAAATATCAAAATTGAAACTACTGCGGAAACAAAGACACCTGCATCTTGGATGCCCTTGAGGTAAGCTATAACATACCAAAAAGCTTTACTCACAAGTAACCTTATGTTTCACCATGTTTTTTCCTTTCAAACAGATTCATTCATACAGCTCCAAATGGGAAATCGGACTGTTTTCAGTTGATGCGTGAATAAAAGTTGAAAATTAGGCTACTAGCTAACTTTACTTTGTGCTCATGATGAGTTTTCATTATTAGATTATTTGTTTTAGTGGTTTATTACATGGATGATCAAAATATCTTAAAAAATACAAATCCATACATTTCTTCAGAGATAAACCCTCAGTTCCAAGGTCTTCTATGTGCCATACACATGGGTGTTTAAATGTAAATAAATAAATAATTAAATACTAGAATAACACATCTGATCTTACCTTTTGATATTCATATCCAGTTGAGAGTAATATTACCTTTTCTTTTTGGTAAATATTGGTAAAAAGCAGTGTTTTGGCACTTGGGCAAAGATTCAATGACTATTTTGAATGTTTCGGTACTACGGCTACCCTGAAGGAAACTGTTCCTAAAGGTATTGTCCGGACCTTCGCTGGGAAGGAAATATAGAGACCAGACCTCTTGGAATATTAATTGACCTATGGCTAAGCCACGCCCCAAAACACGATGAGCCAATCACAGTGCGCATAGCGAACCAATACACTCAGACATTCTCTGCTTCCACGTCCATTGAAATGCATTGCAGTTAGTCAGTTTTCACTCGTTTTCATTTGTTTTTTTCTTGTCATTTTAAGTTTAAAATGGTCAAACGGTGTGCATGGGGTACATGCCACCCCGACACTTATCCCGAGAGACTGGGCGACGGTGTGTATTTTTTACCCTTTCCCAAGCCACATCTCAACTGCGATAAGCGTCTGCTCTGGATAAAGTTATGCGGTATCGTTAGACCACAACAATAACTAAACGTGGATAAATTAAACAAGGATGTCTACATCTGTTCTAATGTAAGTCAACAACGTATCTGAACGTTTAACATCACCCTAACGTTAGCTTAACATTAGAAAACGTTAACGTTAGCTTCTAGCTGCGTTGTACATCATGTCACTTAGCTTCGTTAATGTATCTGTAAAATAACCGAGATAACAAACATTAGCAATGTTGTGCTGAATGATTCATGTAAATACTGTAGCACCAAACTAACGGAGAGGCCCTCTAGTAAAGATGGTAAAAAGGCTTGTCTTGGAAACGTATGCAACTTAGACCTGTAGATATTTAATTTGATCATCATAAACCAATAATTACATATTGAAGCACAACATTTTAGACAACTTGCTACCAAAACAAATGGGGAACTTTGTGTTTTTTTAGTTTTTTTTTTAGCAAAACATGTAGCCTTTTCACTCCTCTCCAACATAACTAAATATTCAAACTATTTCCATACAGTGTCAATAGACAAGAGGTCATGATGTTCAAAAGGTAATTGATTTGTGTTGATTTAGTGTGAGTAATAACTCCTAATAAAATGCTATATAAAAACCATCAATTGCCTCCTGTGAAATGTGTCCTACTGTGACAGCTGCCGTAGCGCGTTGACTGTTTGTCCGAGTGAGTGGAGGGGGCGTGGCTTAGCCATGGGTCCATAGAGTGCCGAAGTTACGACGTCACTCTGTAGGCCAAACCGCGGAAGTGAGTTAGCATTTTAGCACTTCCGGTTCCCTCGCCCTAAAGTCTATGGGATTTTTGAATGGGTTTTTGCTAAATCGCCTGAAATAAGGTCTGTGGTGAACAAAGCCTCTAAATATTTTCACGTTTTGGTCTATGACATAGAACACACAGTTATAACCTGCTTGTGATTTTTTTAAACTTTGTGTCTGCTTGTGTTTTTTAAAAACTTTATATAGGCTTCAAAATGTATACATTTTGGATTAACTTGTGAAGATTATCTTGATAGACAAAACGTGTAAGGGTCACAACTCTTTGTTGAACACAGATCTTATTTTTTGCGATTTTCCAAAAGTCTGTGGGGAAAATGCATAGCTTTTCGATCGAGGGAACCCATGCGCCGCGAGCAGCCGAGTTGTCCTACAAAGTGACGTCATCACTTCGGCACTCTATTGAACCTCATTAAAAATGTCCTGGAGGCGTCACTGCACCTCCAACGCTCGATGTGGGACAACAGCAAAAGAAAAAAGCAGCAAAAATGTAGTGATGAGAAACTTACTGCATGAACACCACAATGTTGTGGACCTTGATGCTTGCCATGGTGCAAAAGGCACTGAGAAAACAGACAAACAGTTCAGGAACAGAAGAGCAGACACACACACTCATGGGGATCAACTTGCTCATCCTAAAGGCCCATTCACGTCAAGGATGATAACTATAAATGTATACAAATTGTTCTAAATGTGAAAGAATAGCAGAGTCCACTCACTCACACCACAACTATAGGCTCAGCTTCATCCAGCTGATGAACGATAAAAACACTGAGAGCCAATCAGAATCCAGAATCACAGACTGGTCAAAACTGCAGCGTATGCTTATAATAAACAGGATGTTATTATGCGTTGGTTATGATGCTAATATAAGTATCTTTATAGCAATTGCTCTTGGTGTGAACAGGCCTTTAGAGAACTGATGTGATACTCACTAAACATAAGAGAGGCTTCCTCCAATCTCCACACTGACAGTGAAGTTGACCTGCATTTAAAAACAGGTTCAATACTCGACAACAGCACAACTACTGTCCAGTACTCAGTCTGTCACACTAAAGCTCAGTACAGTCAAGACTAAAGATTTATATCCCAAATAAATGCTGTTCTATTGAACTTTCTATTCATCAAAGTATCCTGAAATAAACGTATCACGGTTTCCAGAAAATTATTAAGCAGCACAACAATCTTTTAACATTGATCATAATCATGTTTCTTGAGCATCAAATCATCATATTAGAGTGATTTCTGAAGGATCATGTGACACTGAAGACTGGAGTAATGATGCTGAAAATTCAGCTTTGATCACAATAATAAATTACATTTTACAATATGTTCAAATAGAAAAGAGTTTAATATTTCACAATATTAGGGTACAACGGGGCTAAAGGTACACCTTAAGAAAAAAAAATTTTGCTTTTCACTTCTCCCATAGTGTATGATTGCAAAAAAATGTTTGTATTGAACATTGATGGAGCAACAGATTTTGTGTGTGGGGGGGTCATAAAAGTTGCTAATTTTGTTTAAAAATCGTATAAATGTTTGAGGTGGAGAGGGGGGCCTTTTACCCCACAGATACACGGGGAAAAGGCACACACTACAGATACAAATCATTGAGCGAAAATCGTGTTTTTAATAATGTTGTTTTAGTTAATACTTCTTCAAAACAACCACAAAGTACAAAGTTCAAAATTAGCAAAGTTCATAATATTTTCTGTTTATTTTGATAAATAAAATCATTCATTTTTGTTCAATAAATGTACTGTCATTAAATTATGTTAATATAAAAATACATTTTAAAAACACATTAACAAAATTATTTTAAAAAGTAAAGATTCTGAAAGCATTGAAGGATATCCCATAATAATTTAATATATACTTACAATAGTAACATTAAATTATATTCTATTATATGACATTTATTATATCAGGGGTTTTCAAAGTGGGGGCCGCAGCAAGTTGGAAGAAAAATGTTTTTTTTTGTTTTTTTTTATGAAAATGTTTTATATTATTATGAGTATTGTTATGAAAATAGCATTATAATAATTCATCGCATAGCCTATCTGAACATTATACTTATAATGCTAATCTGTTAGAGATGCACTGATTGATTGGCTGGTGACCGGAATTGGACGATTTTCATGTGATCGGCGATCGGCCAGTCAGTCTGACATATGCCAATTTTATGCCGGTCTAATGCACTCGGGCGGCGCATGATTAACATCGCGCAATATCAGCATCACACGAGCACACGGAACGCACGTTTGAGACCGCAAGCGCAAGCGGCGCGTATTTTTTCGCCGTGCATGTTAATCAATGAGTGCATTCACACCGTGAGCAGGAGCGAGATTCATAAATTTTGGGGCATCTCGCCCGGGGGACGGGTAGGGTTAGGATTAGGGTTAGGTTAGGGTTAGGTTTAGACCTAGGTTCGCTAGCTAGTTCTGTGCCTGCCTGTGTGCGCTATTGTGCGCGCTGACCCTAGTCAACGAGAACCCGCATGAGAGATGTGACGCAGGACGTAACCCCGCCCCCTGGGCGAGATGCCCCAAAATTTATGAGCAGGAGCAGCGCGCGAGCGTCGAGCAGGAGTAGCGCGTGAGCAGCAGTGAAGCGGTTTCGGCTATTTTTGCTGCGCAGCTCAGGCTCAATTCAAGTGAAAGCACACTTTTGATGGACAAAATAAATATGATTTCATACAAAAAGTGGCTAAAATTCATATAATTTGCATGTCTAGTGTGTTTTAACAAGAACTGGAGTAGGCTATGTCAGAAAAGAAAATGAAGACAAACATATTTATAGAAAATGTACCCATTTAAACTTGTCTTAATTATTCAGTTTGGGTAAAACTATATGGTGTTTTATATATATATATATATATATATATATAGATATATAAAAATAGAAAATAAATATTTGTGCTGTAAAGTGGTTAGAAAAAAATTTAATCGGAATCAGCTAAAATCTGTATCGGCAGGTCAAACTCAATGCAAAATTGGAATCGGTTTATCTCTATAATCTTTCTGATAGGCTGATATCAAACACCATCACATAATCTGATGTTCACCTAGAGGTTTTATTTATTTATTTCTACATCTGCTGTAGTATTGTCGATGGGTTTAATAACACATCCTGCAAAGGGGGGCCTTGGCCAGAACCTATGGTATTTGGGGGGCCTTGTCATGGAAAAGTTTGGGAACCCCTGTATTATATGATTAATGTCACATTTTTAATATGATGGTTTCATTATAAATATGGTGATTACCTCTAAGGTGGACACCCAATATATGATATATGATATTTCCCATCTGAATCTAACCATGTCATGTCAACATAATCATCATGTTAATTATTGTGCCTTCCTTTAACCCCAAATACCATACTTTAACATATTCTTCCGTTATTGAACATCTATTGCTTTAATTAGCTTGAACAAAACTGAAAATCATTAAGACGACCTTTGTCTTAAATATATTCAATAATTTTAGCGATTCTCGTTTGCTACTTATAATCTACAACATTTTAAATATCATCAAATATTAGATTAAAGTGCAGAATCATCTTTGCGCTGCCGTCCCACGTAAAGAAATCCACGTGCATCTTGAAAAGCGGATGTTTTGGAAAGTGCTCGTGCAATCTAGTGATTTAGAGGAATTTTACTGCATTTTTGATCAAATATATGTAACCTTTGATACCTTGCCGACCCCAAACTTTTGAGCGGCAGTGGTCATTATAAAACGAAGCCGACTCCTCATACCTGTCTCTGGCTGAGAGGCTGAATGTGGATGACACTGTCCAGCGGTCGAGATCCGATGACGGTCTTCATGTAGAGCACCTGACAGCTCACACTGTCCACCCACACCGTGAAGAAATTAGAGTTGGTGAAGTTCAGGGAGCTCTGTTTAAAAAAAGAAAAATATATCTCACACTGTACAGACAGTATTCACAACGGACCAGTGCCAAGTTTTCTGATTCGAAGCATTGGAGATGCATTGTGAACACGCATTTTATCCAGTATATTACAAGAGTAGTGATTCTGAAAGATTATGAATACAATTTATTCCCATTGTAAAACTCATCTAAGGACACACCGTCATGTTGATGAGCACTTTGCTGTTGTTACGGTCAAAGTGGACCGTCACGGAGCGAATGCCATCGCCAACGACCAGAACAGGACGTGGAAACAGGAAGAAGGCCACCAGAACAGACGCCAGCAGACACAGAATCACTGACAGCACTACATACGACTTCCTGACGGGAGAACAATCCGTTTCAGTTCACCCAAAAATGAACATTCATTTACAAATCATTTACTCAGCCTCATTCCATTCCAGTGTATGACTGACTTTCTTCAGATAAACACAGATGAAGGTTTTTAAGGAAATAAGTCCACATAATGTAAGTGAACGGGTGCCACTCATTTGACGCTTGAAAAAGCACACACTCAAAGCTATTATCCGATGACAGCATTCAAGAACCACCAAACCTTTTTCTTTGTTGCACATCGAGGGATTTGTTCTGTAAATGTGTTTCCAGCATGTCTTTTCATCGGATAAAATTATTTTCGCCTCAATTGAGCATGTACAGTGTTTTCTATGCGCACCTTGGCGTTTCCATCCGGTGTCTTTTTATGCGATATCCGAAAACGCGTATTTATAGGTTGATTGAAACACAGATGACGTCTAAGAAGTGAAATGATGGATGTTTGTAAGAAAAATACTATATTTTAATCTCTTTAAGCTATAAATCATTGCTTCAGGCCAACAGTCTAATGCGTTTACAAGTTCATCTTGACATAATCTGTCAATTCTAGCATGAAGCAGCGA
This sequence comes from Semotilus atromaculatus, assembly GCA_031834385.1. Lineage (NCBI taxonomy): Eukaryota > Metazoa > Chordata > Actinopteri > Cypriniformes > Leuciscidae > Semotilus > Semotilus atromaculatus. The sequence continues at coordinate 21,265,075 of JAULUF010000026.1, read as the reverse complement.
TGGTTAATAGTTACAAGAGTTTAAATTATTAGTATTTTTCTAACAAACACCCACGTGAAGTTTCACTTCAGAAGACATTGATCCATGCGCTGTGGTCGTTTGGATTACCGTCATGATCGCGGTGTCTGGTTTTTTAGGCGTCAACCGAGCGGCAGCCAGTCAATGGCATTATATGGACTAAAGATGGATATTTCAAATGATAGCATGGGGATAAGTAAATGATGAGAGCATTTTAGGATGAACTATCCTTTTAAAGCATCCTTAAAAATAAGCATCCTTTTTTTAAGATACATACTACTTTGTGGCTCTTACAGCCAAAAATATCAAATATGAGCATCAGGGCAGCTTCCACAGAGAATGTGCTGTGTGTGTAACTTACGTCCACCGTGGCTGTAACCTTTGATCGCTGTAGGGGATCAGAGCAACCAACTCATTCACCTGCCCTGAAAGAAAAGCCTCGGTTCAATCAGACGGTCAGATAACATGAAGAATCCTACCAAAGTTCACACAGTCATCTCGAAAACCCCATGACCTCCATCAATAACTTGTTTGTACAAAAATAACTTATAATGGATGTGATTAGTCTTTTAGAATTTAGAGGCAAATTTAAGAAAGGCTTTCATATTTAGATATCCCGTCACTGAAGTGAGGTACCTAGATCTTCAACAAAGAGAATTTAGGACAGATTACCATTGTCGATCGATAATGGAAAATACAAGCTCAAATGTAAAATATGCAGCATTATTACAGTAATGAGAATTGTTCTATTGTACTAAAATTAAAGTCACAGTGTGGCTCTATAGGGATCCTTCCTCCTGGTTTTCAAGCTGGACAATTTTACCCGGACATGTTGTTTTTGCGAGAATCTTCCTTTAACACTAGTATTTCGATGTCCGTACCTGACGGGATGCGCCCGGACCCCTGGCAGGTGGGGCAGGTGATGCTGTCTCGGCCTGTGAACTCCACATAGGGGAACTGGGCGATGTCCTCCTGTCTGTCCAGCCCGTCCAGAGAGTCATTGCGCCCACCCATCAGATCCCCCTTGTGGCCCTCGGCCCTGCTGCGACCCGGGACAGACAGGAGCGAGCGGCCGTACCGGCACACAGATGCACCCATGAGAAGAAGACCACACGAGCTCCAGCCTGATAAAACAGACTGTACACAGATGATCAGTAGTCACACACACACACACATGTCTGGTTCGCTATCTTTGTGGGGACTCTCCATAGGCGTAATGGTTTTTATACTGTACAAACTATATATTCTGTCCCCTTACACTGCCCCTGTCCCTAAACCTACCCATCACAGGAGACATTCTGCATTTTTACATTTTCAAAAAACATTACTTAGTGTGATTTATACGCTGTTCTCCTCATGGGGACCGCTGACTGGTCCCCACAATGTAGGTGATTTCAGGTTTTACTATACTTGTGGGGACATTTGTAATATAAACAATGACATTTGTTACAAATGTATAGACATTTGTAAAATGTAATATAAACACGAGCACACACACACACACACACACACGCGCATACATACATACATACATACATACATACACACACTAGGGATGGGCATTCGATTAAATTTTCTTAGTCGATCGTCGGGAGAATTAACGATCGACTATCGATTAATCATTAATATTTTTATATTAAAATTTATTATTTATTTAAAATTTTATAAATTAAAAATGCAATGAAAATACAAAAATACAGCGTGTTTTCCCTCGATTAGATCTTTACTACAAGATGATCAACTTGTGGCAGTTAAACTGGACGTTCGTTAGGCTAAATTTGAAGATATAACGTTACAGTAACTTATGCGCTGCGGGAACCTGCAGCTGCGAGTTGGCGTTCTTAAACAGAGACCCTCGTTTGTTCCAAAATAATAAATAATAAAAAAATCATGTTAAACAATAACTTAACCAAAAACATCATAATACTTAGATCTGACAGGTTTTGTCAAAATGTAACTCAAAACTATCCAAGGCACGGAGTCGAGAAAGGGTGAGAGAGAGATTAGCCTACCTTACAATCAATTAGGCTAGGCTACTGAAAGCCTCATAAAAAATAACTCACATACAACTTCTACACCAGTCTACTGATTTTTGTTGAGAAAGATAAGCATGTTGATGACATGATCTGGGGTCAGACGCGACCGCAACCTGGTGACCGTCAATTGTTTACACTTTCGCCTGGCTCTTCAGCGCGAGTCTCCGCAGACTGCGCGCGCACCTCTCCAAACGGACGAGGCGTTTATACTCGACGCGCTCGCCTGTGAAACACCGAATACCGCATTTTTGCCGCGCTCACCTTCGCGCTCGTGCGAACGCGTCGAGTGTAAACAAGGCTTCAGTCCAGCCGCTGAAAACACCGCTCTGATGAGGGGACTGACATTGCCGGTGTTACGGATCAACTGGGGATCATGTTATCTGGGGGAACGCGCGTGCACGCAGATAGTTTTACCTGGATTTCCAGCAGATGTTAGACGGCTACAGATTCGTCACATGCCATTTTTCACGGATCACTGATTGAAAACGAATGTTTCACCAGTTGTATACACACTGCTATGCATAATAAAGCGATTTGTTTTTGTACTGTGTATTCCTGCGTATTTGACGCAATATCAAAGAAGTTTAACATACTTAGTGTCAAGCTCAGAAACCACGCCTATGTTAACATGGGGCATTCAGTTTCAATGGATGAACAGCAGACTTGTGAACGCACTTCAGAAGACGTAAGAATGTCTCATATACTGTCTTATATTGCGTCCTTGTGTTGTCATCTGTTCACAAATAACAACAGATGTAGATTAAGTTAAATTAGCAATAGGCCTAGGCTACCTAAAGAAAACATGAAATGCAAAGTCATTTACATTTTTTCAACAAGTTGTAGGCCTATTAATTAATCTGTGTTTAGCCTTTAATGGATCTATTATATTTATATAAAAACGTTTATCAGTTTATTTTACTTTGCTGATTTTATTATCTTAGATCTCTTGCGTGTACAGCCAGCTCGGACGCATTTGTATCCATTTCCCTGGACATAAAGCAGCTGTGCTTATAGGGTCATGCACTTGTAACATTTTCAACAGATTTATCAAATAAAATAAAAACTAATTTTGACTCTGCTCTGGATGACTATTCAATTAATTATTATTCTATCCTCTTGTTTTTGTTCCAGACTCCAGTTGAATTAAGCCAAGAAGTCTTCATAAAATTCAATCTTAAAGAGGGAATAATTCTTGTTCTTATAATATTGTAATTGCAGGGCTTCTTTGGAATTATACAAGTTGTGTGATTATGCCAATGAACTCCAGTAATGTTCATTCTGGTTGAGAAGCTTCATCCTGGATTTTTGTCTGTTCTGAAATCAACATTTTGTATTGGCTGAATTATAAGATCAAATAGTTTCAAATTACGTTTTATTTTTTCCAAAACATTCAAATGGAAAAAGAGAACAATTTTGTATGTAATACTGCATCTTCTTAGAATCTTACCCACCCATTTAAATGAAGTTAATTTTTGTTTTAATTAATTGTCTTTGTATTGTACATTATGCTCAGTTAGGAGCATAGACTTGTATGTCGTAAATATAATGTATTGCAATACAGAACAGCATTTTCCCAGAACTCATGTGAGTTCTATATGTCACATTTATGATGTTTTCATTTTCAAGGTGACATAATAAAGTGTTTAACACGTGTTTAATAAATAAAAATAAAATATGCTGTTGGATCCATCTTACAGACTTCTGGGTTCTTTTTCAAGCTTCCACTGTCTTTTGTATTAAAGTCCTGTGAAAAACACTGAGTGGCAACCACACATTGTATTACTGAAATAAGCAGAACATATGATATAGAAATGATGAATTATAAAAAAATATGGCTGATATTCTATGCAGCTAATATTCACATACATCACTAATCTCTTAATAATTTGTCACCTCACATGAATACCATGCATCTCTCCCAAACATAATTAATAAGAAATGCTTTATTGTTTACTTTTTTGCTGACCTCTTTAAATAAAAAATATGACACAATGGTCTATCAGTTTAATAAATAAAATATAATGGATGTGGGCCTCTTTTTATGTAATATAAATTAGAATTATGCCAGTTCTCTTCATTTGACTGGTACCATGAAACTCATTAACATATTAACTTTCCTAATTCATCTCATAATTTTCTTTCATTGATGTCGTCTGATAACAATTAGGAACAGATGAAAAGGTCTATAAATTAGGTGTGATTATTGTAACTGTTGTTGTTATGCCATACTGCCACAGCAAATGGATGCAATTAAAGTTCAAGAAATAAAAAACTTTTTGCAGGATAACCAATATCCTGATAGCTGCTCAGGAAAGGAGCGCTATTACATAAAGAGAAGATGTGAAAATTTCACAATGAAAGGTAATGGTGTATTAAGTTGGTCTCAACATAAAAAGGTAATACAACTGTGACCTTTATTTACTAATATAACATTATTACATTAGATGGAGAGCTGCATTACATCTGCAGGAGAAAAAAGGACAAGAGTCAGCATTTGGCTAAAGTTGTCCTTTCACCCGAGGAGGCAAACAATGTTTTTATGGAATTCCACGCAGGCCCTCTTGGTGGACATTGTGGAGTTGAGAAAACCCACAATGCCATAATTCTCAGATTTTACTGGCCTGGCATGGAGCAGGACATCCGCAAGTGGGTAAGTTAATTCTTAAAAAAAAAAAATTCTTACTACACTAACTCAATTAAAATGATCATGGCCCACCTCTCTTCTTTCAGATAGCTCAGTGTCCTCAGTGTCAGGCTAGGAAAAAATCAATAAAGGAGAAGAAGGCTTACAATCCTATAGTTGTATGTATAAAAATGCAAATACTGTATAAAAAAAACTTCTAATTTGTAATAGCCTTAGTCCTGAATGTTTAAAACGTTGATTTTCATTTCAGGTCACAGAACCACTGGAATTGATTGGGATGGATTTAGTTGGCAAGTTAACTCCAACTGAAAATGGCCACCATTATATATGTGTGATGGTTGACTATTTTACGAAGTGGTCTGAAGCCTATCCACTTAAAACAAAAAAAGCAGAAGAGGTCACGGGGTGCATCCTAGATTTTTTTTACAAATTTGGAGCACCGCAGCGTCTTTTGACAGATCAGGGAAGAGAGTTTGTCAACAAGGTTGGTTCAACACAAATCAAGTCGAAATAAATGGATATGACCATAAGAAATATCTTTTTTTTTTTTTTTTTTTTTTTTTTTAAGGTAAATTTTAGCCTGTGTGAGAGACTGGGCATCACCAGGAGTCTGTGTTCTCCATATCATCCCCAGACAAATGGCCTTGTTGAGAAACTGAATGGCACAATTCAAAGGTAATTTACATCTGTACAGGCACATGTTCTGTAGTTTTTGAACATTTCATGATTTTCTTTTTGATTGTTAATGTCCAGAAGCCTGACAAAAATGGTTGGGGAAAATCCATCCACATGGCACCTGCATCTAAATGCAACAATGTTCGCATTAAGAACAAAAAAACAACTAACAACAAAGTTTTCCCCTTACTTTTTAATGTTTGGGAGAGAGGCACGGTATCCATGTCAGGTACCAAATGACTATGAGGTTAGTGATTTGCGTAATACTTTTTTCTAATGACACTTGATCTTGAAAGATGTGAATAATTATTGTGAATGTCTTACTTAGATCTGTCATGGAAAGGTGGACGCCATGGTTGCAAGTGAGCAGCTCTATGAGGGGTTGAGCGATAGGAGGGAGACAATGGAAGTTGTAAAACAGAACATTGCAAAGAGCCAGGAGAAAGTACGGAAGCGAAAGATGGAAAAAGGGCAGGAGGACAACTTCATGACTGGGGATAAAGTGTTGGTTAGGAATGTGAGACAGGAGAACAGAAAGGGTGGAAAAATGGACCCAGACATGCTTGGTCCATTTATTATTGTTAATATAGAAGACAAAAATGTTGATGTGGTTTCAACCAAAGGAAAGAAAAAGTTGAAATTCAACGTAGATCACTTGATAAAGTATGTGGAGCCCGAGCCTCACATTCCAAAAAAATGGATCCCATCAACCCCTCTCAGTCCTCCTGCTCCTTCAGCCAATCCTCCTCACCCTGCAACAATGGCACAAACACTAATGAACCCAGGCCCACCAACTCACTCTTGCTCTCCAGACACCTTCCCTGTGTCAACATATTCTGAAGAACAAGGTAAAAAAAATTAAGTGGTTTGGTTATATTTCACTGTGCCATGGCTCAGAATTTTAATTTTAATTTATTGTGCTTATTTTAGTGATACATGATATATGGGAGGGCAAGAAACAGAAATTGCTGTGGAGCAAAATGGGCCCCTACAAATTGTACACTAAGAACCTGATGGGTCTGGCACCAGGCAAATGGTTAGAAAGTGAGGTAGGGTTGCATTCTCTAATTGTGTGGTTACCTTTTTGTTTTGGTTCCTTGTTTAGCCAATCCAATAGCACTTATTTTGATTCTTTTTGTAAATAGGTTGTGAATGGTTTTCTACATAATCTTAAAACCCGATTAAATGTGTCAGGAATGAAACGGGCATATTTAATCGATTCATACCAGATGACTGCAATCTGGAAAGGAAGCCAAAAGGGCTTGAAAAAGGTTTTTGCATTTAAACACAAACTTCAAAGTGTTTTAGTATATTGACAGTTTTTTAAAACTGCTATTGTATTGTTTGTAGCTTGATCCATCCAGTTATGATGTTCTTTTTGGGGCTGTTTGTGTCAACGACAACCATTGGACTTTTATAGTAAGTAACTGTCTAAACTGACACAGAAGTAGATGCAAGAATGCAGACTTAAAATTAATTATGAGTTAATGCTTGTTTTAGGCAATGTTCCCAAAATTGTCAAAATCCATATATATTGACCCTTTTGGTGCTAGTGAATCCGCAATAAACAAATGCAAGGATGCTACAAGGCAAGTATTATATGCAAACTTTCTTAAAACGTTAAAGTATCTGTTGTATATTATGTATTGCGGCTTAATGATGAGTGCACTTACACACACTTCTATTTAATAGATCTTTCCTTAGGATGAAAGGTCTGAACATATCCAGGTGGGGATGCCACTCAGTTGTGCATCCTACCCAACAGGATTCCACATCATGTGGTGCATTTGTTTGCAAAGTAAGCTTTATGTACTTCTATGAATTTGTATAGTCTTTGATAAAACATAACTCATGGCATAACTGCTCACATCAGCTAGCAGAGCTGCTTCTTATGGAGGAAGAAATGACATTTTCAAATGAGGAAGGTGTTATTTTACTACGCCTGGAAATCACAAAAAGGCTTTTAAGAGAAACTGGTGAGAAAGAATCCTTTACATTTTTTATATAGCCTTGACTACCTTTTATTTAGCTGTAAAGTTTTCTGGGCATGACATGACTCCCTCTACATATTATAGATGACCTTTCACAGCTCTGTCGTTCGTGTGGAGAGCAGCATAGGCATGAAGGCCAAACCGTGCAATGGGTAAGAACAATTTATAAATATACTATGCAAAACACACACTTAACATGTAACTTATTCTAATGTTTGTTCTTCCTTCCTTAGATTGAATGTACAGAATGTGGAAGGTGGTACCATTGGGACTGTGTGGGTAAACCTTCCACAGTTGGCAAATACAGCTGCCCTGCATGCATGTAGTGAATTTGTCCTGCCTAATTTTTTTTGTGGTGTTGTTGCTTCAATATATGTTATGTATATTTTTGTTGAACATTTTCCCAAATAAATGCTGTGGGTAATTCACTGGATCCTACCTGATGTCATTAATTATACAATATACAATGATTTGCATAGCTGGCTTATGACTTTTCACTTTCCTCTTAAGGAACATTAATGGAGTGTCCTGTTCCTGTATGATTTAACTCATTCCTCAGCATAAATAAATAACTTGACCACAAAAATAACATGTTCCTTTACCACAGTGCATTGCTGCTCAATTTAAATTAAGCCACAAACCAGGCATCATAAAAAATAATCTGCGAATACACAGACACTACAAAGACACAATGTAAATACTTTGTTTAATGTTGCTACTTACAATTGTCATTTAGATACGAATTCCATATAAACGAATGTAACAAAATGTGGGCGTGGTCTGGGTGTCACGAAATCAAAAACAAAACAAAAACACAACTTCCCTTAAACAGCGTCTGAAACATACAGCGGGGAAGCGACAGAGGAAACAACAGCGCCCTGATATGATACAAACAGTAATTTACCAATAATATGGAAAGCTTTTAAATCTGCTCATTGAAAAATTCGCTGTGACGAATCTGTAGCCGTCTAACATCTGCTGGAAATCCAGGTAAAACTATCTGCGTGCACGCGCGTTCCCCCAGATAACATGATCCCCAGTTGATCCGTAACACCGGGATGCACAGGTACCTCCGCGCTAACATGACCAGCCCGGGGAACACTTTCCACTCACACTACTCAACGCAGCAGCATTAGTTTAAAGATAATCGATAACAACTGAACGTGATCGACGAAATTCTTAATGATCAATAATCGATCGTCGATTAATCATGCCCATCCCTAACACACACACACACATACACACACACACACGCACACACATACACACACACACACGCATACATACATACATACATACACACACACACACACACGCACACACACATACACATACACATACACATACACACACATACACATACACATACACATACACACATACACACACACACACACACACACACACACACACACACATACACACACACACACACACATACACATACACACACACATACACACACACATATACACATACACACACACATACACACACACACATACACATACACATACACACACACATACACACACACACACGCGTTTGTCTTTAAGCCCAGTCTATTATATATCCAGCTGACTGTAGCAACTTTACACAACTGTACACGGTAACAAACTATCGGCATGTATGGGATACTGTAACGTTAAGTTCGTTACAATCAGTTTACTTTTGGAAGCTTACATTTTGATTAAATTAACGTTACTTTGTTGTGATTTCGAGGTAAACTTTATGCGAGTGAAAAGGCCTAGCTTACCGTTGAACTGTACAGACGCACAGATGTCAGTTTTCACTCCTCAACCGCGTCGAGTCGATTCGGATGATTCCGCTGTTTGTGTTTGTTTCTCACTCTCTGCTCTGCAGTCACTGAGATCTCGTCTGACTCTCCTGCCATCTGCCGCTCTGGAGATCAACTGCTGCTAATAAGAAATCATTTACTCAGCGCGTCATTTTCGCAAAATAAACCCCGGTTTATTTCGCAAAATAAACCCAACTATGATGAGTAGCGTCGCTAAAGGTAGCAAAGCTATTAATGTAACTACATTAGCGTAACTGAGTTCAATCTGCTGTGTGAAAGAGTCTGAAACATTTGAGTTGGCCTTCATGGATTTTTATGTCTTCACAATTAAAGGCAGGGTAGGTGATTTATTCCAGATTTTTTTTGTTATGACGGTTGAAAGTCTCTCTTTACATATCAATCACTAAGTTATTGGTCTAAATGTTTACTGTGGAAGGCATGGGACCATAAAATGTTCCTCTAATAATTGCATTCGGTCCAATGCAGAGAGTTAATGCTCAATAAACATTCTCAATATTAAAGAATAGCAGAGTTCACACCACAGTTATCGTGATAACGGCACAGAGAAATTATAGTGGGAATCACTTTCAGAACTGTTTTTTTCCAGCTGATGAACCATAAAAACATTGACAGTCAATCAGAATCCATCCTGCTGTAACGATCGAGCATTTAAAGGGATACTTCACCTCTGGAAAGATGAATGTATTTAAAATGGGTAATTTATGTACAAGAAATGTACACATATTTTTGGCTTATGTGGATGAAAGACAACAACTCCCAGAATGCACTTGCTTCGCTGCCCTAGGAGGCCACGCCCACCGGTAACAGAGCGCAGTAGTTAAACAACAAGGCTAGGCTACTAGTGAGTCTCCGTGATGAGTCTGCCCGGGATTACGAGATCGCCCAAAGTGTCTGTGATTCCGCTTTTGCGTTCTACAGGCGGCATTCATTATGTTTACTGTGGCGAGCAGGACGAGTGAGGGCCGTGGGAGAACGCCGCAAGGCCGGTGGCGTGATTACTGATGAGCGACACCTGTGAGACGCACCGGTCTCGTATCTCTCACGGAGGAACGAAAATTTTCTTAGCAATGTTAAAACGCACATCAACCGATCACTTGTTTGGCGTTCATGTAAACACTACATTCAGATTCACCAATCGGAATGAATTCAGTTAGATTGAAACAAAAGGTGTGCATGTAAACAATGAATGGCGACTGCAGAAAGGAAAAGCTGAATCACGGACATTTTGGATGATCTCGACGTCCGGACATGTCCGGGAAAAAGACAAGAGGATGGTAACCCGTAACCCCTACTACTCAGTTTTCTCCTACTACTCAGCTTTCTCCACAGAACAAGAACCTGCTAGCTTAGCTTCCAAAAAAAGATGGCTGACATTATGTGTACATTCTGTGAGTGAGATCCCTCCCTCTATGGGCGGGTTGAGAACATGCGGGACAGCCCCTACTGCTGGCTGTAGTCTTTAGCCTCTGGCCAAATGACGATTTTTGCGTCATCTGTGGATTTTTTCCAGACAAAAAATACATAAATCTCTCGTCTCAGGGGGATATGAGGGTGGAAAGCACGGTAATTTGAAAATACTACAGGTTTTCTACTAATACAAAGCTTAAAGCTAAATCCTGAAGTATCCCTTTAAAGCAACAGACAATATCATCCACAATATTGTTCTTTTTTATAGTTTTTTTTTTATATAGTTATCGGTCTTGGTGTAAACGGGCCTTTAGACAGACGTAAGTCATCGAGCGCTACAACCGAAACAGCAGCCACCTTTTACAGTTCCTCTTAACCAAAACAACGAGCTTATGCTGCGTTCACGCTATAACTGTTGTAATTTGGAAGAGATGGAAACCTGTGATGTTATACACGGAGCAGTTTGTGACTCGAATGTATGCGTTTCAATTGCAACACTATCAACGCCAAAATAGATCTGCAGCAATACAGGTCAGTGCTCTTCAACTGGTTTATGTTCATTATTATTGTAATGTTAACTGCTTTGAGATACGAGGTAGTTTAATGCTCCCTGCTGTAGCCTACATTCATTTGTTTTGGAGGAGGAGTGGCTTTGGAGACGCTCTGAAGGGAGGGTGGGATCTCATGCTTTTTAAAGCTAGCTCGCTATTGCTTGTCTCTCCGAAGATTGCCTGCCCTACCTTTAAGAATACTGTTTCTAAGAATACTGCATTTTGCTTGGTTTTGAAAACTATGTTTAAATAAAGACAGCACAGAGGGTCGCTTGACTAACAGCAAACGCTTGTCTCTCTCATTCTTTTATTTAAAAAGACACATTCTCATGTGTTGAGTTGAGCTCCAGGGAGAGGTCACTAAATTCTGATACGCCTTGATGCCTTCCTACATTGGAATGCATCTTCCAAAGGCAGCATTTTTAAGCTTTCGGGTGCGGCATAGTCTCTGCTTTCTCATTACAATCTTTGGCCATTTTTGCAAGTGCTTCTCTAATTGCATTGTAGTTTTCATGGAGAGCCTTGATAGAGTCGGCCTTACAGATCCATCTTGTGGCACACAGAGATTTAAAAGTCAAATTAATGTGAATGTCATTAGCCCTTTCACACATATACAGTCTTTACTGGTAAATTACCAGTAAATGACCAGTAAGAGATCATGTGTGAACAGGACCTTTTCAAAAATACCGGTAAATTGGTTCTGGAAATTTACTAGTAAGGGAAGGCGTAAAATTACCGGTAATGTGCTCTGTGTGAACGCGGAATGAAGATGAGCGGTATGATTGTGTACGAGGTCAGGACGTGCTGACGTAAGAAGTCTGCTTTGGACCAATCATAAAGTTCTTATGGAGATGACATGATTAATAGTTTTTCTATGTAAATATGCATAGGAATCTTTGACCGTTTGGCCACGGCAGTTTGAGTCCCATTCGAAGCGGGGTAGGACCATTTGGTGCCATGACCCGGATGAGATAGAGGGGCTCAAATCCAAAGAATCTCTCAACTACTTTGCCCTGTTGAATCTACAATTACAGTGAAATATTTGGCCCGTTGGATTTCAGCAGCTATGATGTTCTTTGTTTTCTCGCTCATTTTTATATGTTTTTATAAAAAGGAGGTCAAACTCGGCATCAGTTCAAGCAAAGCAAGATCATTCCCGTTGTGTGGTGATCCCAGTTGTTATCATGGCTTTGGAATGGAAAACATGACAACAACTACTACATGCCTCAAGACCACCTTCCAATAGTTTTGTTCCGCTTTTATCTGCCGGCAAAGTGAAGCATTAACTGAAGATATGGGTTTTTGATCTATTTAATAAAGCAAGCATGTGGTGTTGATGATCAACACTGTTTTTGTGGTTGGATTTCCTCTCGGGATGTTTCCAGTTACAGAATACGCAACATGACTTTGTGATGACAAAAGTCTGCATGCATAGCAATAAACTCGTTGACAAGGAGTAAAGTATACAGTATATATATTGATATATAGCCCATTTAAGGTAAACGTTTACAAGTATCACTCTGTAGCCTATACATCCGTATTGATTATTTTAATAGTTTTGCAGTGGAAGAGTATTATGATAGGTTACATGTCATCACCAAAAGGCTGTCATCAGGATAAAACGTGATGTGCTTCAGTTGGGAACAACTGCCTTATACCAACAAAACTAAATTCATAAATGTTTATTTGTTAACTTATGTTCACAGATTACTCTTAAATATAGGCTAATCTTTTTTAATGATCTTGTCTTGATGTTCCTATAAATAATATTTTTTGTTGAAGTGTTTGCAGCAGCTTAGTGTTATAGCATCTGCTGGATGTGTTGTTCAGGAGTCTCTTCTGGAGCATTTATCTTTATCTGTGTCCACTCAGAAATTCCTCTGCAAAGGAGTTTCGTCATCTTCTGAAAAGAATCTCACTGAAACAAAAATATTGGACAAATTAAAAGATTGCATATCAAGACATATCAATACAATACTAAATGTACTCAATGTGTAGTTTTATTAAAGACTTTTTCCGACAATTTATGGCTATTGTGAACAGCCATTAGCGTTTATCATTAATGTTACAGTTGGATACATGATGGGCACATATAGTAAAGTGTAAACTTATCTCCTTTTTTTAAATGTGTGTGTGTGTGTGTGTGTGTGTGTGTGTGTGTGTGTGTGTGTGTGTGTGTGTGTGTGTGTGTGTGTGTGTGTGTGTGTGTGTGTGTGTGTGTGTGGATATAATATCAATGTAATGAAAGGCCACTTAGTGTATTAAATTGAGACACTTTCATCACTGTTCCTTATCACACTTGAGTACTTTTGAAAAAAAAGTATACTTTGTAATAATGTCAAATTAAAAGTTGTATTTTAAGTACATTTAATATCATTGTTTATCTAGTCCTGCCTTAAAGAAGTGCACTTATTTTGATATGTTGACTACAATTGTAAAGCACATGTAAAGTATTTGATTATAATTTTTTTTTTTTATATTACATTTCAAATTAATATATTTTAGATATAAAAAGTAAATTGCAACTCCATCATTACAAATATGTAACAACAAATATATTTAAATACATATATTTAAAAGTTTCAACAGAAATGACATTAAAGTATATTTTAGTTTATCATGAATGCTTGTCGGTACATTCAGCAGTAACTTTAACCATATTTCAAACACAATAGAAGTAATTATGAAATTATATATAAAGAATGCAAACATTGCATTCAGTTAACAATTATACTTTTTTCATAATATGTTATTTTATAAGTATTTCTTTATGTGTATAGAGCAGGGGTGCCCAAACTTTTTCCTATGAAGGGCCAAAAATCAAACTTGATTGAGGGCCGTGGGCCAAAAGTAAATTTTGCATCATAAATCATTACATTAAAGTTGCTAGGGGTTTATGATTATGCTCTTGATTTCTCCATTATTGCGTTTAATTTGTTGACGTTAATTGACGTCACGTCAAGTGTCGCAATTTCGCAAAGCACGCGGTGCTGCACCATGAATTGCGCATTTACAGGAAAAAATCTAATTCATTTACATTTAATTTAAACATTTAATTTCAGTTTACTCTGTTGTAGTTCAACAATAAAACAAACAAAAATGTTATGTCAAATAAGAAATGACGATCTGTGTCGAAGGTATCACCCCCCTCCTCTCTCTCCCCCCTCTCCCCGGACGGTATGGTGGGCCAAATCAAAGGTTACCACGGGCCAACTTTGGCCCGCGGGCCCTAGTTTGGGCACCCCTGGTATAGAGTATATGTGTGTGTTGTGTTTGTGAGTTCTCAACACATACCCTGTCCTGATCGAGATGAAGTCTTATCAATATCCGACTCATTTTCATAAATGTTCTGGACTCCACCAACGTCCTGTAAGATAAATATCTGTGTCCAGAGAGATCACCACAGTAAGTGCTACCCATGATGAAATCAATGCTGTAGCTGAATATTATAAATGGATGTGTACATAAACTATTCTTGAATCCTACTTTGAAGGGTTATACTTCTCTTAAAGGAATAGTTCAATATTGGAGCTGAACACCCAATAGAAATCTGTAAGTTTTTGAATATTTAACTGTGTGCCTTACAGAAAGCTGTGAGGGCGAGTCATTTATTTTCATTGTTGCCCAAATTATTCCTTTAAGCTTTGCAGCTGTTATATGAGGAGACGTGTGTGTGTGTCTGTGTTTAAAGATGCTTGTGTATTTGTAGCCTCATAGTGTGACACATAACCCACTTCTCCATTGGCTTGCAGTCTCCTCTTCAGCTCAGCATTTTCTCGCTCCAGTACCTTATTCTGAACAGCAGAGGGAGATCTCAGACAGTTCAAGCATTCAAACAGATACTAGTCAAGCAAACCACTGAGCAAACCAGGCACGACTTCACAAGTTTTCAGTGACAAATTATGGAAACAGCTTCTCAAACAAAAGGCTGCATATTAATGAGGGTGTGTGCTTCGTAGTTCAGTACATTTGAAGCTTGTACTGAATACTAAAATGTATTTTGAAAATTACTTTATATTAAAAACCTTCAGATTACTGCCTAATGACAACCATCTGTGGTATCCCAGTGGTTTACATCATCACAGTTAAGCATTATGTAATTACTTTACAACAAAACCAAAGAAAACATAATTTTTATCTCAGAAATTATTATTTTTGTCTCTGATTTCATAATGAACTCAGACAAGATCAATGTTGACTCGTTTTCAGTCAGGTGGAATGTGTGCAAAGGATTGTGGGTGATTTAAGGATGCGAAGGAAACACTATGCTTCCTTCAAAATGAGCTGAATGAAGGACTGAAATTAAGGCTGTTTTCCAAGGATGTTTCAAATTGAGACTTGGTGACGTGGCAGCAGAGATATGCAGCCTTACTAGGGTGCAGCCAGGGCCTATAACTTTTTGCCACACCTACCAATTATTATTTTTACCAGTTATGACACATAGATTAATCCTTATTAAAGTTGCAAACGTTTTTTTGTCTTTTGTGTCAAGTCTTTGTCTTTTGTTGTTTGATTAACATTAAGGCTACGTTTACACGACAACGCTATGCTCTACGCTATAACGGAGAGTTTTTTCTTTGAGTTTTCCGCATACAGGCGACACCATTGTCAGAGCGATCCTCATTCACACAGATCCGCGAAAACGACTAAAAACGCTGTATTCTGCTGCCAGGCCATTAGATGGCGATGAAACATTATAGACTGAACACGTAATACGCATGTGCATGACTTCATCGTCTTCAGAGATTCGCGTTTTTGTTGTTTACACGAAGACCGTTTTCAAAACTTGCACTTTAAAACCCGTTTTTAAAACTTTGTGTTTTCAGGCACCCAAAACAAACGGCCAAAACACATAAAAAGTTTTACGTTCTTACGTTCGTGTAAACAGCCCATAAAAACACAGACAGCGGCAGGAATGTTAGGCTGCTGTCACTTTAAGAGCTAATGCACGGATCTAATATGCTGATACTGATACACCTTTCTCAACTGTTTACGTTCACTTAAAGGGATAGTGAAAATGAAAAATTCTGTCATAATTTACTCACCCTCAAGTTGTTTCAAACCTGTATGAGTTTCTTTCTTCTGCTGAACACAAAAGAAGATATTTTGAAGAATGTTGGTGAACAGACAGTTGCTGGACCCCATTGACTTCCATAGTAGGAAAAAAAGATACTACGGAAGTCAATGGGGTCCAGCAACTGTCTGTTCACCAACATTCTTCAAAATATCTTCTTTTGTGTTCAGCAGAAGAAAGAAACTCATACAGGTTTGAAACAACTTGAGGGTGAGTAAATTATGACAGAATTTTCTTTTTTGGGTGAACTATCCCTTTAAGACATAACTGACTATTTACGAGGATACTTGACAGGCATTTTGACAATTTTGTTTGAATATCTGCTCAAGCGCAAGAAGATGTGAACGAGAGCTCAGGTCAGTATTCGCGTGTTGTCTGAGACAGATTTCTGGACGCACGCTTCGGATGTTTAGTAACGAATCGAGTTCCCTTTCGCATCTTTTTGCGCTTGACTATTACATTGGCAAGGCTTAAACTTTCGTGGCGACGCAGAACTCGTCCCAAGTGCTTCGTTCATATTTGTTCACGTTTATGTTCTCTCAATATTGCATTCTTAGAATTCATAAAACCGGCGATCGACACTGTTTCATATTCTCGCCAACACTGATTTTTACTCGCATTTGGCGAGTCCTGGATGCAGCATTCCTATTGAGAAGCACCCAATGTGTGTCAGAGATGGTCTGTTTTAAAAGAGGCAAATACAACCTCTCTGTCTGTAAGAGAATATTATGCCATGAAATGTATCACACCGCACAAAAAAAGTGAGATTTTTCTAACGAAACAGCTATTTTTAGTGCTGTGTTGAGTGCTGGCCTACTGTGCTGAGCTCCAGTGTTTCTCTGATGTGATCTGTGCTCACAGTACCTTGTGTCTCAGGGCCTCCACCACCAGGTCTCGATCACCCTTTACACCCTCATTCTGTTTATAAGAGCGGAAAGAGTCGCCAATGATGGACACCAGAAGATGGGACTGAGAAAGAGAAAAACAGCACAGAGAATCTAAAAATCAACTCGAAAAGAATTGCTAAGGTTTAACATGAAGTGACAGATTCCCCAAACTTGAATCCTACATTTATTACTATAAATAATAATTCAATGAAAAACTAAATTCTTATTAAAATGTATTTATAAAAGTTTATAAAATCAAAAAATAGCATACAGAAAGGCTGATATCAAAACTAAGGCACCAGCAAAGTAAAGTGAAACCAAATTTTGCTGCTTGTTCTAGTAAATACTGAACTAAGTGCATAACGTGTCAATGCATTTAAGATTTCCAGAACTCACAAACTTCTTGCTCTGGAAGATGTAGCAGTGGTGCATGTCTGCCGCTGGGTGTTTGGCTATGAAGCCCAGTATTTTGGGCTGAGACGGATGGACTGCACAGAATGAAACCGAGGGCAGAGCGCAGGAGTACAGCATGAACTGAGAAAAGGAGTGCGAGAGAGAGTGAATGAGGGTGTCGTACACATGAGTATCATGAGTGCATAGTCCTCAGTCACACCTTGGTTTTATGCTCTAGAATGTCAATGGCAGTTCTGGTCAGAAACAGATGTACGTCAGTTTTCTTCATTTTCTCAGCCATTTCTATGTTAGGATCCTAAAAGAGAGGGAAAGACATAATAATAGGACGCAGGGACACAGGATCAAGTTATATAATACAGTAGTGGCTACAATAGAGTGACATTTATGGTTGTATCACCTTCAGGGCTTCTACTGCATCTGTCAGGATCTGCATCCCACCTGGACGGACCACCTGGATACGACCCAAAAACTACACACAATCCCCAAACCCATACGTGAGTGCTTGCAATAAAACATTATTATTATTTCATATTACTTAGTGCATAAATGCAACAAAACTTTTGACTAAATATATAACAAGGTGATACTCACTTTAACCGAGAAGAATATTTCACTATCGTCATCTATGTCACTCATTTTCACCAATTTACTGTCTGTCGTCTGATTCAAAATGACAAAATTCACAGTGTAGTAAAGAAGACAAGATTAAATATTTATCAAACATTATTTAATCAATGACATATAGTGGCATGAAAGTATTTGGACACTTCTGGCACTCTTTAAAAAGGCTTAACATTTCATTACATAAGAGCAGCAAACAAATGCTTCTGCGCAAGCTTTTCCCAGAACTAACTTCCCTTTTATTAGTATATAATGCAAATAGGGCATAGAAACCACTAGATATCCAAAACAACTTATACATTTTGATCATTTCGCACACATGAGAAACTGTGAAAGCACTTACGTTTGTGGGAGAACTTTGTATCGCTGAGATGATGTCCTCTTCTACTGTCTTTCAGGGTTGAAGTTGTGTGATGTTAATAGTTAACTATAAACTTCTTTTCTTTATGGCACATCGGGCCTGATAACAAGTCAGCTATTACCATCTGTTGTGTTGACATTGTGATGTCATTGCTGTTTATGAACATTTAGCCATACGGACAAGTTAAAGAAACAGAAACTACACCAATTCTTGCTTCAATTTAGTATTTCAAATTTATACTATAACAAGCGCAAGTGAGGATAACTGAATTTATTGCAATTTTATTGAGTATCAAGAACAAAAAGTTGGCTCTAACCAGTAGATGGTGCTGTTGTAGATCAAATAATGCCATACTGTATTATCATTTAATAAACAACAACAACAACAACAACAACAACAACAACGAAATCTTACAGAATAAACTAATTTAGCAGTCAAAGGCATTCAAGTGTTGTAAAATGTATTCAACTAAAACTATCATAAAACCAAACACAATGTGAATGATTGGTTCCAGTGAAATTGTTTCTCAAAAAAGAAAAGACGAAAGAGTGAAAAAACTGGCTTGGTGGTTTAAATAATCATAAACGTCTAACAGTAAAGGCGCAATCATCCAGAAATGAGTCTAAATTCAATTCAATTCACATTTATTTGTATGGCGCTTTTCACAATACACATAATTTCAATGCAGCTTTACAGAAAATGCATGAGTCAACATTACAATTTAGAGTGAGAAGTTATGTATTTCAGAAATATATATACAAATCAATCGCACAGTTAGCTAATAATGTATTAATTTAAGGCAGAAACAATGAGCTCATTGAAGTAATGAATACTTGTTTGTTAACAAATTATTATGACATTATTATGAGAAGTATGTAGCATTGGTGCATGTATAAGTCTTAAGTATAATCAGCACATTATAATCAGTGCTTTTCATAATGTCTTGATGTGACCCTCTACATATATTGAGATCTATTGTCAAATTATATAGAGAAAAATGCAGAGAGATAATTGTTATGGGAAATATTGTCAGTATACAGAGACGTGAGTCAAAACTATTTCAGTAGTGTGACGGGGAAGGTGTGAACAAGTATTTCTTGTTTTACAGGACAAGGTGATGTACTTTTCTTTTTATGAAAAAGCATACAGGCCATACACAAAGAGCTTTGCTCTAGCCGTTTTAATAAATAAAATAAATGTGTAGGCATATTTAATAAAACTTGATCTAATCTGGAAATGGTCTAATATGGCCCTGGAGAATGCTGTTCTGTAGGATGTGTGTTAATGTTCCTTGTGTACATACATAGCCTGCATTCTGGGTGCCATTCCTGTCACTACATATTCCCATTAGGTTAAGTGAAACTACAAGCAAAAATACCACAGAGATGTTATCAAACTCACTGGTAATATAATATCCATGCTCTGTTTCTTTAAGAGCATCTGAATTTGATTTTTTTCTTTCTTTCCTCAGACATGGAAAGAGTTGAGCTCTGGATAAAACACACTGTCTATGCCGTTACTTTATTTACAATCTCTTTTCTTCAAAGACTCCTATCTCAGGCCAAAGAAACTAGACTTCTGGGTAATATTCAAACAAAACCCATTCAGTTTCTTCTGTTTTCAAGGGTTGAATAGCTGTTGTGCAAACATTGTATTCCAATTTTTAAAATGAGTCAGTCAGTAAAGAGTCAGTGTGTAGTAATGTCTGCTTTGCTCATAGCTGTTGTTCGTGAAGCATCATGCCCAATCAAACTGAGGGGACACGTGCCCTCCCGAATTCTCAAGCCACGTCCAGAAAAATGTGTATCTTGCTTGATTATCATATGTGCATTTTCAATAAGTCTTTAATATCGCACTAACACGTCACACATCACACTAACTACATAAGTACTACTAAGTTGTTAAAAAGTGTTTGTTTTTTCTTTAGTAAATAAAATGTGCATGACGTTCCAAGGCAATTTTTTCCAGGGGTACAGGTTTAGGCATACTAATGCATAAGGAATGATAAAGGGATAAAGAGAGTGAAGCAAGAATGTTACATAATGAAAGCATGTTTGTGTCAGTTAAACTCCACTCAAAAGAGTTATCCATGAATCTCCTGAGGTAGAGTGGAGCCCAAACGCAGGAAACACTGTGTCCTTGAACACAGCACAGAATGTATGAAGATGCTGCTTTCGGCCTCCCTGACCTGAGCTGTAGAATGCAATAGTTCCTCTTTCGTAATCCAATGTCACTTCGACTTTCTTTGGCGGCATGACCAGCCCGTCACCTACGGCCACATTAACCGAGTCATGGCACGCTGTCAGCTTCTTGCTCTTCCACTGCAACCTCCACGAGCTGCTGTTATGCCCCAGCCTGCTGTGGTCAGCTTTACGTGGGATGCTTTTATAGCACAGTCCCACAGACCATGCACACCCGGGGCCGACCTCCACCGCCCACATGTGAACTCCGGTGGAGAAACCCTGCGAGCACATGACCTGACTGGCCGAGGAGAAGCGCTCATTGTGATCTCCAGCATTACTGCTCTTAACTCCAGCGCACTGCTTGACTGTTTTGAGATCTGTGGACAGCAGAAGGCTGGGATTGGCCGTGGCTGCGTTAAAGGTCAGGTCTAGAGGGTTCATCATGCCATGGAGGCACTCCAACAGAAGACTCATCTCGGCGTGGAAGCCATCTGTACGTAGGAGAGCGCGCAGGTGCTTGGCATCGGAGGACTCTTGGGAAGGTAGACCGGGAATGGTGACGTTAGCAGCCTGGCGGACCCTTGCTTCAACGGTGAGGTAGTTCTGGATGAAGAGAAACTCTGAGGATTGATTGAGAACCTCGCTGGTGCACTGCTGGGCTTCCTGCAGCTGGTGTAGACAACCCTCCAAATCGCATAGATTGGCCTGCCAGCTTTTGTCCCGCGTATGAAGCTTGTCGTCCATCTCGGTGCACATACGACTCTTAAAACATCACATATAAATAAGTGTTAATGTGCTTTACCTCAACATGACTGTATGTCGTCAGCACTGGTCTAGATCTGTTGCTCTCTACATAAGTGAGGGTGACATTTATTTGGCATTACTACTAAAATTAAAAGAGACACATCACACACATTGGGCCCCATCATACACCCGGTGCAATGCAGCGCCAGGCCCGACACAAGTGTTTTTTGCAAGTTTGCAAATGCAGTTATCATTTTCACATCCTGCGGCACATTGTTTAAATAGCAAATGCATTTGCTACCATTTATTTGCCCATGGGCTGCTGGTCTGAAAACGAGGTGTGTTCAGGTGCACTTTTGGCGTGTTGTTATTTTTAGACAACTGAAATAGACCTCGCGCACGAGCAGATCCGTTTCCTCTCTGGAGACGCATTCAGGTTTTCCACTTAAAAATCCCGCCATGTAAATAGCGAATCCGCCATGGCGCGAGATCAACTGGCTTTTAAAGGAATGGGAGATGAGACTCTGAATGGTTTATTGCATGAAACGTGCCCAAAACACACTCATTACTCATTAAGAGTGTTGTGTGCTTTAGACCACGCACTTAAATCGTTAAAATAGGGCCCCTTAAACTTATTTTGTCTAAACACATCAAACTGAACTAGTTAAAGTGGCATGATTTTACCTCGCTTTTTTATCATTCTTACCTTGTATGTAGTTATAAGTGAAGTCATGCTGTCCAGCAATATGTTTGCCCTGGCCACCAGCTTATCTTCGGCCTTGTCCGGAGGTCCTCCGTTGGTGCTTTTCACCAGAGCTTCTGTCATCTGTAGCTTGTCAGACACAGACTTCCCCAGTTCCTCAAGAATCCTTATCATTTCCCCCTTCGCCACCTCGAACGTCTGCACCTCGTGGTGCTGGTGCGTGCCCTCCATCAAGCACTCTGAGCAGAGGAACAGGCGCTCCTGCACGCACAGGTACTCTGTAACCTTCAAGTGCACCGGGCACCTCTTCCCATCCCGTTCTGCGGGCAGCCCCACTAAGACGTGTAGCGACCGGTGTCGTTCCTCGTGTCTCTTGAGGTGGCTGGGGCACAATGACATTTCACAGCGTGTGCAGAATTTCACCGCAGCCACTGGATCATCCAGGCAATGGTCGCATGGCACCGCCGGGCCTCCTCTCAGTCCGCCGCCCGAAGTGGCCGCCAGGAACCCATCCACGATACCGCTGAGCTTGAAGTTCTTGGGAAGAGTCTCCGGGTTGCCGTACTCTTCCCTGCACTCCGGACAACGTTTCGGGGACTTGGGATCTTCTGCGTGCGCAGCATTTTGTATACAACCCAGGCAGTAATTGTGTCCACAAGGAAGGGTTACGGGATCACGGTACAGCTGCAAACAGATCGGACAGCTCAACTCCAAAGCAAGACGCTCCTCAGGTTTACTTAGAGACATGTCTTCAGGTTCTTAGTGAAGGCACTTCTGTGTGTTGACTTCGAGAACTGAGAGATATCAGAGCGGTTACTGGTATAGCTTGTTCTGAGCCTGTACTGCAACATTCCAGGTACTGACGGCATTTCTGAGAAATGCAATTGGTTCCACCAGCAACACGAGAATGCTTTATAGCAACTTACAAGATGTTTATGTGTGAAAAACCAACCTCTAATGGAAAATTAAAAATGGATAAATGAAGTGCTGTGGATGTCCGTGCATGTTGATTAGAACCAAGGAAACCAGAGGAACAAAATAATAATGAAAGCAACGTTTTTACAAAGAACATGTGCCATGCTTCTTGATGTTTATGGTAAACACTAATTCCTCCGTGTGAGGCTCTTTTGTGCCACATCTAAAAACCTTGAGAGTGCTTTATCCTGTTGCGCAAACCAGAAAAGTTTGGTACTTGTGTCAAGGAAAGGATCTGACTGTCTGAAACTGAGAGTCACGCTATGGCCCCTTTGAGAGGGAATCGAAATCAAATGCTTTTGATTGTGCTGAAATAGATTAGGACATACTGTAATGCTTCACGTCCACCACTTAAATGCATCTCTTGTATTAATCACCGATTGTATTGTAAAGATTAATAAATGCGTTTGCTCATGGGCTTTTTAAATAGGGAACAGGACATTTATTTCACACCTCAGTCCTGTCAGAACACATCAAAAGACTAAAGTTTGCGAAGCATAAAATGTAAGTGCATTACATGTCCACAGAAAACCTCAAGACTCAGATAAGTCAGACAACTGAAGCTCAGAAGCCTCCCATCTGTAGGATATCTCAAATCTCCCGGAAGTCTTGCTGTCATTTGATTTGTGGGAGACGTCTGGGTGTTGTGATCAAAGAGTAAAATCCTCTCACTGTTGTCATCTTGTGAGATTAAGAAAGAATGTGAAACTGCTGAAGGGAATATTGAACCAAAGCCACGGTGAGAAATGTACAAAAGCAGAAGAACAATGCAAATTTGCATATGCAAATCTTTGCATCAGGTTCAGTCAAAGGCATCATGTCCCCATGTCTTTCAAAACTTAAATGACTTTTTGTCCAGTGGAATACAAAATCTGCATTTTCCAATCAGGAAATCAGCTGTATAACCAGCAGCCTGAAATATGTTCTTCGTCCATTTTCTTCACAGAGTTGGGCGTTAAGGAGCAGCTGGGAGTGAAGGCAGAACGCCGTTCACACTGTCATACATGTCTGCCATCTTGTGGTCTGATACATATCTGATGCATCACAATACACACTAGGTGGTCATATGAAAGAATAATGTTTCTTTAATCAGTTGATTTCTGTTTTATTCAGAACTCTTTTAGGGGATGACATAAAGGAAGGGTTTCAAAGTCTGAGATCACTAGTGAAAATGCTTCTATTTTGGAATAATTTCTTATTTATTCATAATAAAATCAATATGGGTCAAAAGTTGATTTGAAAAACCAACATGATTTTCAGACATGTACAAATCCTTTTGATTTGATTTGATTTGATAATGATCCAAAGAGCATCTTGTGCTAGTGGAAGCAAGAACATCTGCTCGTCTGTGCAAAGAGATTCTCAAATATTTCTTCATGTTTGGGTTATTTTCAGGTTTTAAAGTCAACAAAATCCTAGTTTTTCAACGTGGACTCGTTATGTGAGACTAAATTTGGCATCGTCTAATTTCACATTTGCCAAATGTTTAGGGATAGTGACTGGATTAGGGTTAGCCTATAGTAATTTGCTTACTTTCAAGTCAACAGGAAGTCTTACTATGTTATAAAAAAGCAAATGTGCATGTGTTGTGTGTGAATAAACCTCCGTTTTAAGAAGGATGGAATTGTAATTCTCGTTTAGCCCCAGTTTAAACAGGGGTTCAGTATTCAAAGAGGCCTTTCCTTTCCTCAGTGCTTGTTAAAGCATCCGTGGGCTCTGCAGGTAATAGGGGACCCTAACCCAGCAATAACGTCCACTTTGAAGTGGAAACGCTATTAAATCAACGTATGGCTCCCCTCCTCCCACAGGAACAAACATGAGCCCGACGGAGCAGGGCCTTTCCCCACAAGCTACCACACAGTGCTGCCTCTTAAATTTAATTAGGCTGTAATAAAAAAATTCTGAAACAAAGGTGCGCTAGACTGCAGTACATTCAGGGAAACAATTCTGTGTTCATTCTTTGTAGTTTAACCTTTTTGATGGTGCCTTATATGTCAGACTTGGTCGTTAAAGGTTTGCAAAGTGCTTAAAGGGATAGTTCACTCAAAAAAGGAATATTCTGTCATCGTTTATTCACCATCATGTCGTTCCAAAGTCAAGATTCCTTTGTTTCTTCTGTGGAACATATACCGTAAGAAGATTTTTTGAAGAATGTTGGTAAGCAAACCATTTTGGTGACCATTGACTTCCATTGTATGTACAAAAAACACAGACATGTTTCAAAATATCTTCTTTATGTTCCACAGAAGAAAGAAATTCATATATGATTGAAACAACATGGGTGAGGAAATGATCACAGAATTCACATTTTTGCAATAAAAAATTCGAATCAAGTTATGTACTTTTTTATTTGAAAACTGATGTCTGGTCCATTGCAGGTGGCATGATGCACTTTGCTAATTTTAATGTGTGTGTGTTAATATAATTTATCACTGTAAATTAACGTTAATTTTACTGGGATATCAGATTTGATAGATTTTGATTGATATATTATTAGTATATTGGTATTGCATATGTCAAGACAAATGTGAGTTGGAAAATGAAGTTTTTATTTATTTTTTAATTTTTTTTATTAAGCAAACAATACAAATACAAATAAGTAAAGCAATAGTAAATATAAACCAATATAAATGTGAAAAAAGCAAGTATCGGACAGATAAACTAGTTAATGACTGAATGTATGATGTTATTGTTGTCATTTATTATTCACTGTTTAAAAGCAAAAAAAATAAAATAATAATTATACACACACATATATATATATATATATACACATACACACACACACATATATATATATATATATATATTATATTATATTATATATATACACACACAATGAAAATGCAGTTTTTAAAATATACACTATTATGCAAATAAGTCCAAGAGTACAGTAGTTTTGTTAAAAAAAAACAGTTCATATTGTTTTTTAAATAGTGTTGGTGAATATGAATCCTCTGTTCATCAACCGTAAAGCCAAGTTTTCCTTGTGCTAGCTGATATGGGCTGTTAATGACACTGTTATGCTCATCATCCTGATTGCTGGAAGATTGAAGTAATGCATTAGTGATAAAGATCATCGGACATATGGTGTGATGGGGTTATTGGAAGAATCCTCCGGCCTGGCAGTTATTTTTGTTCAATCGCATTTACATAAGACTTGAATGAAAAGAACCCATCTTGAATCGGGCAGAAACCAGATGCCCATGCAGACATTAAAAGGTCCTTTGGAGACGCAGCTTCAAAACGAATTTAAGGAAATTCCGCCTGTGCGGAACAAAAGCCCAAAGCTATTTATCCAATATCCATCAGAATTTACAGATCTGTTTAGATCTTTAAATGTGTGTCTGTGCCGTGTGACTTTGCTTTAGTTTGATGTTTGGTCAGCTAATGAAGATCAAGTTTATGATGCCTCTGGCATTTTAATGCTTTGAACGCTAATAATTAAGCTGTTTTTAGAATGTAAATATACTTCATGAGCTCAGAATCAGGGATGTTTCATTTCATGAAAGTCTGTATTTATTTATAAGAGCATTATTTATGGATCTATGAATGTTCAGAGTAGTCCGATAGTGGACACTTACAGTATGCCAACTTACTTTTGAATTACAAAAACAATTAAAAGACTTTAAACTGAGGATTTTTCATGAAAGGAATAGGCCACCTGCAAAAACTGTCAATAAAATCAGTTTATATGAAGCCATACCATAAAATCTTCTTCTTTTTTTTTTTGTTTTTTTTGGAGCTTGACAAAAAGATCTGTGTGAAGATTCTTTAAACTTTCCACCAACAAAATAGCAGCAATTCTATTTGATATCATGCTGGAATAAGATAAAGGTGAGTATAAATAAGGACAGGATTTTCATTATTGGACTATTGCTTTAAAAATAACGCCTGCTCTTCTTGCCGTAGAGGTCAGACGTAGATTTCTCATGACCTGGAATTGGCTCGATCTCACCTTTTCGCTGATCCCAGCACGACCTTTCGCAGAAACACCTCCATGTTAGGCAGAAGCTCCCCTCCTCCTCGGCATCTGCCCACAGGAAGTGAGTCCTTTGGGGAGGAAATGGCTCCCAGATGTGTGGAGGTGACCCAGAGCTCTGGAGAGGGAGGTGAGCGAAGGTCGTCAGAAGAAGATGAACAATAGAGTGTCACAGTCCGCCTTCATCACAGAAGTGAGAATGGATTGTGTAAGAAAAACTTGTATTTGTAATTTCAATTGAAAACATTAAAGGGCCGGTTCATATGCTCATATGCCACTTACAAAAACAAAAATCAGATGCATTTTAATGCCTTTCTGATAAATGGGCCTTCACACTGGTTATCTAAGGCATATTAAAGGGTTAGTTCACCCAAAAATGAAAATTATCCTATAATTTACTCACCCTCAAGCCTCATCCTAGGCGTATATGACTTTCTTCTTTCAGCCAAACACAATCGGAGTTATATTAAAACATATCCTTTTTGAAGCCCAAAAAAAGCACATTCATCCATCATAAAAGTAATCCATACGGCTCCAGGGGATTAATAAAGGCATTTTGAAGTGAAGCAATGCGTTTTTGTAAAAAAAAAAAAAAAAATCCATATTTACAACTTTATAAACTATAACCACTGGCCACCGTACGTGAAGTCATTTCACTCGGCGGCCATCTTTGAAACGCCGCTCGAGCAACAAGTGCAGCTCCTGTCTCTTTGAATGGGGAAACATCAAATTCTCCCCAACCGTTCGCCAAGCTTACGATTACATTTCATATTTGAAATCACCAATGAAATCGGACAACAACTGTCTCGTAAATTTTGTTTCTAAACGCTCAAATCAAAACGTAATTGTTCAGGCTGGATCAAGCTAATGCGCAGTGGAAGCGCGTCTGACTGTTTCTATGGGAACCGGAGCTTCTAACGGCTGCAGTGACACGATGACTTTACCGATCACCGATTGGCTCTAATTTAGAAGGCGGGACTTATTCCACCATATCGAGCGTTTCAGTTTTCCCCATTCAAAACGATACGATTGATGAACGCGGAGGCGCAGAGGATAGAGCAAAACAAAATACTGGTCACAAATTAGTCTTACATGAGAATTTTTAAAGATAAATGTGGGAGGAGCTTGAGTTTGTTGCCCAGCTCTATTAGAACCGCGAGAGGCGTGGACTCTCACCAGAGCTAACGCTACTCCTACATCCTACGCCATGCGTCGGGTCAGAGGTCACTCGTCCACCGGGATTAGACCGTTCGGCCGTTACCGGATGCCAGTGATTATAGTTTATAAAGTTATAAATATGGATATTTTTGTTACAAAAACACATCGCGTCGCTTCAGAAGGCCTTTATTAACCCCCTGGAGTCGTATGGATTACTTTTATGATGGAGGGATGCATTTTTTGGGCTTCTAAAACTTACTAAACTTAATTAAAGTTACCATTCACTCCCGTTATAAAGCTTGGAAGAGCCATGATATTTTTTTATATAACTTAGATAACCGATAAAACCGACTGTGTTTGGCTGAAAGAAGAAAGTCATATACACGTAGGATGAGGCTTGAGGGTTCAGTAAATCATAAGATAATTTCTCATTTTTGGGGGAACTAACCCTTTAAGTGCATAAAGGCAAAACAAAACATCTTGAAAAACATTTCTAAGTTTTGATTTACAAAAAAACATTGAGATCAATGCTCCAAAAAAAAAAAATCTTTAAAGTTTCATCTGATCCCATTATGCTCTAATACCAGCAGTGATTTACAGAGGGTTACCAAAGCGTTTGTTATGTCTGCATTGTCATAGTAGTAGCAACAAACTCACAAACACAGATTGCGATAGCCTTTCATCTATGACACCACTTTTTCCACATGTTAGCAACAGTGAGGTCATCGCGAGTCCCGCAGTTGTCCACCGTCCCATACAGAGAGACTCGTCCCAGTGTGTCTGCGTGCTAACGCTCCTAACGCTCCTCTATCAGCCCTGCTGGAGATTTTGGGTTTCCGCGGACTGGCGCGCTAGAGAGCGTTTTAAAGCCTGGAATGCTTTGCGCTGGGCTGTGAGGTGGAAACGGGGAATTCGAGAGATGAGGGGATGAGATGAGGAGGAGAGCGAGGGGTCTCGAGTGTTAGTGAAACATTATGTCACGGCCTTGACGAGGAAATGAAATGCGCAGCATCAATCAGGCGGCGGGCCAAGATCAAAGCCAGCCCCACACTCTCCCATATGGTTCTGTTTGACCAGTGCTTTGCTTTTTCCCTCTTTGCTTTTTTTTTCTTCTCTTGGCCTCTCTCAGTCGTTTTTTCTTCTTTTTTTTTGAGAGAGAGAGCGGGCCTTTTGTTTTTTTTCCCCGGCAGAAATTCCTCCACGTTACTGAGGCAACGACGTGGTAGCACGCAAGGTGAGAGGTCTGAGGAAACCAAACCTGCCCCAGATCACACTCGTCTGGTTCTTACGCTCGTCCCGCTGGCAGCATGATCACATGTTCAGCGTTAGCACACGCACTGGCAGTGTGATGTTCAGATGCAGTGTGAGCTCATGCATCAGAGCATCATGTGAAGAACTGCTCCGAGAAAGGCATGAAGGCTCATGGTTTGTGTCTCTGGGTCAGTGACAGATTCCCCGCCTGACTGTTCCTCAGGCTTTCTATATGGCTTTGAGTGTCATCATCAACTAAAATAAAAGAACATTTTATTATTTGCAAAAAAGTTTTTTTTTATGTATATTATAAGGTATAAAGTTTTCAAATATCATGAATTAATAATTCATAAACATCTTTAATTTTGGGGAAGACATGACATTTTAGAAAACGAGCTTTCTTTCTTTCTTTCTTTCTGCATTTTCTTTCTTTCTGTGTTTTTGTGTTTCTTTCTGTTTCTGCATTACTTTTTTTCTGTTTTTGTGTTTCTTTCTGTTTCTGCATTACTTTCTGTGTTTTTGTGTTTCTATCTGTTTCTGCATTACTTTCTGTGTTTTTGTGTTTCTTTCTGTGTCTGTGTTTTTGTGTTTCTGTTTCTGCGTTTTTGCGTTTCTTTCTGTTTCTGCATTACTTTCTTTCTGGGTTTTTGCATTTCTTTCTGCATTTTTTTCTTTCTGAATTTCTTTTCTTTATGTGTATCTTGCTTTCTTTCTGCGTTTTTTGTTTCTTTCTTCCTGGGTTTTTGCATTTCTTTCTGCATTTTTGTGTTTCTTTATGTGTTTTTTTTCCTTTCTTCTTTCTTTCTGCATTGCTGCATTTCTCTCTTTCTGCGTTTCTTTCTTTCCGTTTTTTTCTGTTTTTCTTTCTTTCTGCATTTCTTTCTGCATTTCTTTCTGCATTTCTTTCTACATTTCTCTCTGCATTTCCAAAATAAATCTAAATTAATTTTAATACAGGAATTAAACGCATCATGGAAGAGGTGTTCAAGCCATTGTGTGAATAACATTTTAATGCACTTTTGAATTAAACAAAAGATAAACCGAAAGAAAAATTTGTGTTGCATGCATTTTCAAACAGACTCTTTTTAAAGAAATGATTTGTGTGTGTGTGTGTGTGTGTGTGTGTGTAACGCTAGTATTTTTCTACATGCACATGCTAACTCTCCTGTGTCTGTCCTGGAGGAGAGATCTCAGTGGACTCGAGAGGCTCATGGACCCGCACAGTACCACTTCCACCAGGGGATCCTGTGTTACTATCGCTGACCCAATTCTAATTCACTCCTGTCCAAAACTCCTCCAGCGCACCATTGTTTATATCAGCCGTCGTATAGTTTCTCCATAACTCCGGTACCCCTAAGCTGTTTATTTCCTGTCAAAGAGTTTCGGTGACGTTGTGGCGTATAAATGTCTTGATCAGACGCAGGTGCGGTGTGGGAGGAACATGTGATCGGATTCGCTCCGGAGGCTGATTTTGACTGGGACCACCATGGTGCGAATCTAAACAAGCTAAAATGCCAGTGAAAGTGACTCCAACTCTTTGTGACAAACTGTAGCAGTGTGGAGTGGGTCCCTGTACATGCATATTGTTTGATATTAAATAATCACCTTTAAAAGTGTGCATCTTTCATGACTGATATTAGCTGATATATAAGTCAAATTAACTGTATGAATACTAGGGGTGCTCCGATTCATCGCTTTGGGAAGTTTGATCAGCGGTCTCTAAAGACTGACCTCATAAACCTCATCAAGCTTAAAGGGGTCCTATTATGCCCTTTTATGAAGTCTTGATTTTGTTTTTGGAGTGTACTACAATATGTTTTCATGCTTGATTGTTAAAAATATGCATTATTTTTCACATATTTTACATTATCACAGCTCATCGTTTTCGATGTCCTTCTGAAATGTGCTGTGATTGGTTAGCAGTGTGGTCATTGGCAGTGCTTAGTGCGTGTTCGGGAAATGTCACGCCCCTTCATAACCGCAAGCTCTACTCAGATGTAAATGTTCACGATGCCATCAATTTCAAACCAGGTGATTCAGACCCTGACAATGTTAACGCAGAGGATTGCGCTGCACAGATTTCACAGGACGTTTCAGAGTTGTATGTTTTTTTTTTTTTATAGATACGATGTTACCCACCATTTAATCATATTTGCCTGAAAACTATGGTAATACAGTAATCAATCACAAAATCATGAATAATTTTCCTAAGGGGCGATGAACAGTCTTACAAAAACAGAGCTTACAAAAGCTGCAGTAAACACTACTGCAACTCTGTAATGTTAGTTAGCAGGCTAGCGGAAGCAAAGCTTTGCCCTTCGTTTACATCATAGCTATCATATGTAGTAAGACAGCGCGATGATGCACACTCAAGGCCACCTCAAACAGCTCACGAGTACCAAATTGATCAAATACACCCAAATGTATGTGTAAAATTACCGTCTTGACAAGTATGCATGTTAACACAGTCAGCTTTGTCTTAAGTGAACACTTGAGAAAGTTGTGTTATAGTACACTGGATCTGTGCATTCATTCTTAAAGTGACAAGGCAAGGCGAGGATTAATATGTACTTAATTTATTTAGGAAAGACCATCCAGTATTATTTTACGCTTGAAACCTTATTAAATTTCTGTAGTATTTCTGACCTCAATACTACTATTAGACCTACCAAAACAAATGCGCTGTTTATTTTATTTGAATCTTTATTCTATTTTATTTATTTGTGCTACTGCTTGTAAATTGATTCTTGGTTCTTATTTTATTACTGGCTGTTTACTTGTCTTTTTTTTTGTGAATTCAGTTCGGAGTTTGAAATCAGGCGTGTGCTGTGTGTAAGCTATTGTGCAACAGTTGCCCCATTGTAAAAAAAAAAATACACTGCATGATCAAACATTTAGGTGAGATAATTATATATATATATTGAAAAAAGTCTTAAAAATGGCCCTCTCCAGATACTGCTTCCTGTGATCGGCTCCAAAAATCCTGATCAGAGAATCCTTAATGAGTACTGTTCAAACAAAACACAACATTTGTAAACAATAAAAATAGACTGTAGACTGTCAAATCTGGTCAGTGAAGACTAAATAGTGCTGTGGATAATTTCCTTAATTTGCTTCTTTATGCCATTATTTCCATTTCCTGGTCTACCTAGACGTTTCGTTGGAACAAAGAGCTTGTGTCTACTTCTACAGGTTTAATTCAATTTGGACTCGAGTCTGGTCTCAAGTTATACTATGAATGTTCTTGGATTTTTACTTTTCACTTTATTAAATATTTGTGACTGAAAATCGTGTCTATGGCATATCTGACATAAGAAAGGGAAAATAAATAATTTCGACAAAATGGAATACGAAGGGGAAGGGGCAGGACTTGTTCCCTTCACTTCGCACTCCCCTGTAGTCAATCATTGTATCCCTTAAAACTCATCTTTGATCACCAAAATGACATATTTAAATGTTTTTTCATTTAATTTTTCATGCCTTAAAATAGCTTGAATGTAACTCTACATCCTTGTCTCATTTAGTATACGCGGTTCTATGAATATGCAAATGAGTCCCACCTCCACTCACTCACTCACTCACTCAGAGATCCACTCGTTGACGATCACACGTTGATCTGATTGGATACAAGGTAGTTTGTGACGTCAGCGATTTCAAACCGTGTTTTTGAGACTGCAGTTTTAAGGAGAAAATACTCAGCAAGGGAGTTGACTTATGAATTTGCACATGGTTTGTCTTAAAGCATATTAAAAACACCACATAGACATGAAAAGCTTGATTTTCACCACAGAGGGACTTTAAGATATTGTATAACTGTGGCACATTTTGTACTTTCCCCATCTCTGGCACTCATTTCAGTTCATGGGGCCTCTAATGAGCTGATAATGTTGAATCAGGTGTGATATTATATATGGGAGCTGGAATGCTAAATGTCCAGCAACAGTGATCTGACACACTCACAGCTCGGCCAAAGCTTGGCTTCTGATCCCTCCTGAAAATCCCTCCTTCTTCTCTTCTGCTTCTCATTGCCACAAAAATAAAAATAGCAAGACAACACAAATAGGATACAGTTGCATTACTTGGCCACTCAGCGATCAGAAATGCCTTGTTCTTGCACTGAACATTCTGTCCCTCTCTGTCTCTTGAAATCATTGCTGCGCCTCTGCAAAACTGTCAGTTTTCTTAATCTGCTAGAAGACATTAAGACATAAGAGAGACTAAAAAATTAGGCCCATTGTTTGTACTTTTAACTGTTGATTAGAGTACTTTTAAAGCTGCCCCTTTAAATCAATTCATTGTGTTTTTGAATTTCATACCACTCATACAGCCTGTTCTTTGCTTCTGAAACCAATTTTAAGTTCAGCAGGACTTTGTTATGAGATTTTGAAATTAACAATCACAATAATGGGACACAATCAAGGCAGATTTGGTTTCATTTGAATTGACATATTGTTCTTAGTTGTAAAGGTCAAAATAAAGCTAAAAAATGTGTGATGTGATAGTTTAATTCAGGGCCGACATTCACTTTGAGGTCTTGGCCAGTCCTGACTCAAACAAAACCATATCTAATAGTGTGCTGATATGATGCTACATTATATATAAACACAGAATAGCGGTTTAAAGTTCACCATATTTTTTTTTTATCATGGTTTGACCACCTTTTAAAATGTTACAATGCAACACAATTATATAGAGATCAAATATGCATAGACAAATAGACACTCAGTGATCTTCAGTTTTCACTCAGCATGTTCAAAATAATGTTCAGTTTACCCCTGAAAACCTCGCCATGCCATAAAGTCAACAGAGAGACAGCGTGAAACAGCATGCGAAACAGCAAGCCTGCTTCTCAGCTCCTTCCTATTGTCTGTGTTGGGCTGTGCTGGGGAAAAAGAGGAGTTGTTGAGTGTTGCAGGGGTGGAGGGGGTGTGTATGGACTAAAGGCTTGTTTTGAGGGAAATCTGGAACCAATATGCTTCAGACAATTTCAAGAAAACTCTACAGCAGAGTCTTTGCCACTACCTTAGATCGAGCCCCCCTCCTTATGGCTCTGTCCTCCAATCACGACACGCATTGCCTTCCTGTTTCCTTCGAGCGGCTACACCCCTCAACCAATCCACCTCTCAACCAATCATGAACAAAGTAGGTTGGGCTTTTCGAAGACTTACCACTGGCCTTTATAAAAGACCTGACAACCAGATGGTGATTTGAGGTTTCAAGAACTGACCTACAGCTACATGACATACTGCGGAGACAGATATTTTTACGAGCCCAGATGCATGGCCGTATAATCCGGCACCTTCTTGAGTTGGAAAAAAGCACGCCTTTTGCTTTGATTTGTTTTGCTTTCCTTTGAAATTGCTCTCAGTCAAAGGCGAAAAAACGGGCAGCAAGCAAAGCGAAATAGGACAGAAGCACGGGATTGACAAGTAAAGGACGACGGACCGTCATGCGAGAGGAACAGACTTGTGGTGACTTTCCTGAGGGTGGGGTCCTACCCAGTGAAGAGGAGCAAGAGCGTCGCCCCAACAAGTGCCCCGTCGTCGTTGCACCCCCGGCTGGTCCTCGGAAGCGGCTGACAGGTCCCAAGAAAGAGCCTAGTGGACCCCTAGCACAGGACGACAAAACGTCACTGGAGGGCCCATCTATGCTCGTTCCCTCTGGCCCCAAGCGGCCCAAGAGGAATTCACCCTCGTCCTCATCAAACTCTTCAGCCTCCCTAGTGCCCACCGTGAGCGCGGTGTCACCTGTGCCCGGGCAACCATTCGAGGACCTTCACACACAACGAGTGATTGCTAATGTCCGGGAACGACAGCGCACGCAGTCCCTAAACGACGCGTTCGCCTCGCTGCGGAAGATCATCCCCACGCTGCCTTCGGACAAACTGAGCAAGATTCAGATCCTCAAACTGGCTTCGCGATACATCGACTTTCTCTACCAGGTTCTCCAGAGCGATGAGATGGACGCCAAGCTGGCCAGCTGTAACTACCTGGCCCACGAGAGGCTGAGCTACGCCTTCTCCGTTTGGAGGATGGAGGGTGCTTGGTCCATGTCCGCCACTCACTAGACGTTCATCTGTTCCGACCCTACAGCCCTACGAAACACCACTTCCAACCAGCCTCCGAACTCTGAACCTGCATTCTGCCCAAGAGAGAGTGACTCTGATTATTAAACACATTGCTTTCTATAAACCAGCTACGGCTTCAACTTCCCCATCAACAGCCATTTGACTCCTGCTGCCATGACCTGACCCTGCCTAAAGCTGACCTCTGACCTTCCAACACAGATCTTTTCACTTTTCCTCAGAGCGACCCTCTACAGGTATGTCAGACCTCAAGTCTGTAAAATGATGTGTTATTAATGAAATATGATAGCTGAAATGTGCACATGGCTCTGGTTTATGTCCGAGTTGATGATCTACAAGTTAACGCTTTCTCACAAACTAGAAAATGACTTGTTTATTGATTATGGACCTGTTGTGTTCACTTTATTAGATGCATCACAAGTGTTTGGTGAATTTAGGGGCTACATTTACCTAACCTTTGTTTATGGTTTATGTGGAATCATAAACATGCATCCAAAACAGTTAAGTGGTCATTGAAATAATTCTTCCAAGACTACAGAGTGCATAATCTCAGAATTCATACAGACAGACAACCCTGTCTCAAATGGCGCTGATCTGGAAGCTCTGTTCCTAGTTACAACAAACCTCCTAAGTTATTACTTTTATTAATGTAATATAAGTTATCATTTTAAGGGCACTATCACAAAAGGTTGTTTTAAGGGGTTTGCTGTAACTGCCTCATTGCTCACTGAACAGAACGGAGCCTAGTTTTTGTGTCTGGACCGGTATAATGAACAGTTTACCAGTTTCAGAATCAAATGTACACTGCAAATTCAATAGACTGACAGGGGGAAAAATGCAAATTCATAAATGCAGAGTATGTTCAATGCTGCATAATATTTCCAAGTTTTGCGCTAGTTTTTTTATCTTGACTGTATAATAGACTGAAAGATCTGCAAACAGTAGAAGCAAATTGATTGTACATTTATTTTAGTTCTATGTATTTATTTACTTTTTACTTGGAAAAGGTTTATGAATCATCATAACCACAGGGGGAAAAAACACAACATAGACAAGACAGGTTACTCTCAAGATTATCGTCTAGAGGACATTTTTTACAATATGTTGGATATGAATGTTTTTTTTTTTCCCCATATAATAATTCTTTGCACCAATAATCTGTTCTAAAAGTTGAACTCGTTTAAAATGGGCTAAATATTTACAATTTCAGATCTGCACGAATAGGAAGTTATTTACAAGACTGAAAATTTGTAGATTTTTTCAAATGAAAATAACGAACAACCAATTAATGATTCAAATTCCAGGTTAATGCTATGAGGGTTAATAGCTATCTAAAATTAAATGCATAAAAAGAAAATGTTGTCTCAAGAATCTGTGATATATTAGCCATTTTGATAATACAGCATGAAAATGAAACTCCACTTTAATTCCTGATCCTAAAACTTGTTTCACCACAACACATCTGGGCAGAAAAACTGATATTATTCTTATTCTTATACAATTATATTCTTGCATTTGATCCATGTTTATTTTAAACTTACCAATCTGGTGTATATAAATACTTCTCAACACAACATTGACCTCCTGATATTTCGCTGCCCTTACACAGGCCTACAAGCGTAGCCTCTTTTTGTGCTTTCATGTATTGTCTTAACCACCAGTACATTTAAATATACTGCAAGTATATGTACTGGAAAAACAACAAATATTTTTTTATTAAGTTATTGTCTTCATAATTCTGTTTATATCATATATATATTTTTGAATTTATAACTAAATTCATGTGTAACTTATTATATGTTAGTAAATAAGTAATAACAATGTAATTAATATGTAATTAATATAAATGTGTACTTATTTTCCACTGAGCACATTCCACTGAACCAGTGGTCATGTGTTGTTGTTAAAGATAAAGAAAAACCATTAAAGGAAAAGAAAAGTGAGTGAGCAGGAAGCAGGGAAAGGTGAAGAGGACTCTCCTTTAGCCCAAGGGTGTAAATCGCCCTCCCTCTGCCCTTCATAGGATCTTGTATCCAGTGTCGTGCAATCAGAGGCGACCGGGCCTAGACATGCAGGAACCTAATGATTGGAAACAGTTGTGGGGTGTTACAGAGGTGTGTGTCTATCAGTGTGTGTGTGTGTGTGTGTGTGTATGAGAGATACATCCCATACAACACACACTAATTCAGTTCGTTGAAATATATCAGTTTGACGTTAACGTATATGAAGTGGAAGATTTTAGTGAACATATGTGACTTCACCTATTTGAGCCACATGATACTATAGATTTTTGGGCACTGATCACAAATTTTGGAAATATTTTATTTGCATGGGCGTGTAATTTTAGGATGGTGAAATCCCCCTGTAAGCCCAACCGAAACAGAGATATTCTGCAGCAATGTGCTAACAGTTAGCTCTGCCCAGGTCCAGACTAAATCTGTACACATTTATCACATTTTCTGCACTGATGTGGGGTGTGGGGGGATGTGCAGAAATCTGTGAAATGGAGCTAAAACAACTCACCGTTATTGGTAGCTGTAATCAAATTAACTTAAATACTTAACAAAAGAACAAGCAAAGGATGTATAGAACTTACGCCAACAGAAAGGTGACAATTTTGCAGTGTTTTCTGCACTGTAAAACAATTATATGATCAAGGAGTTATGGCAACGTGTTTTTACATTGCTTTAACTCATCAAAATAATTCAAGCAATTTTCAACGTTTTATAAGTTATAAGTCAATTTAATGTGATTTAAGTTGAAATGTCTTAAACATCCAAGGTGCTTGCACTTAATTTTTTTTACAGTGTGTTTTTCTGTGGAGTAGCTCTTACATTACAGCTTTTACATTTTGCTTTTAAATTACAAAAAAAGTATTCTCTAAAAATTAAATCTTTGAAAATAAACTTTAAGGTTCCAACTGGAACTATAAAAGGTGCATTAATCAAAACACGGAGC
Source organism: Semotilus atromaculatus (assembly GCA_031834385.1). NCBI lineage: Eukaryota > Metazoa > Chordata > Actinopteri > Cypriniformes > Leuciscidae > Semotilus > Semotilus atromaculatus. The sequence goes on along the minus strand of JAULUF010000026.1, from coordinate 21,226,538 downwards.
GCTTCTTATAAATTATTATTAGTATTATTTTGATAAAAGTGTGTCATCACAGCCCATCTTAAGATGTTCTATTACAAAGCTTTAGCCACAAAAGGACTTCAAAACAAAACAAAATCACAAATAACAAAAAGATCCTTGAAATTCAGATTTGAAACAGTTTTCTGATGCATCTTCAATGCATCTTCAAGTATTAATATTTAATTTGCATTTTTCTTGATTGGCCGATTTGTGGAAAAAGATCTGTGCTGTTAATGGAAAAATTTTAACTATGACTCTTTATCAGCACTTATTTTGAGTTGTGGTTTACTTGGACTTGTCATATTCAGCACATGCTGTGTTACTTCAGCAATGCACTTCATTTATATGAGATGAGTCAACATGTTTGCCGGTGCTCATGGGAATGAATCCTTCGCTTTAGGCTGTGATGACGTGCAGATTCCAGCAAACCAATTGGGCAATTTAAGTAAAGCTGTTTATGAAGTAATCCAGTTGCACCAATCCAAACAGTAAATACACTTTAACTCTTAAATGTTTTATCCTACCAATGTTTGACTTTCTATTGTGTTCGTTTTCAAATGGACTATTTTACGTTTAAAATAGTAAAATATTCCATGTAGTCTCTAAATTAATTAAGATGACAAAAGCTGCTTTCATTATAATCATTAAAATATAAGATAAGCAAAATGTTAAATAATTTTAAATGGAGTATATAGCACTATACATACATACAAATGACTATATTTTTGCAAATAGTCCATTTACAAAAGGTCTTCAGTGACAAATAAAATTTTTAATGCATTACTTAGTCATTTTGATTATAAAGCATATTTCTGACATCTTCTCCTCTTATGTGTCTCAACAGTATCCCACTATCCCAGAGGACATCATGCTTCAACATCAAGACAACAATCTTTCCCTTCTCCCAATGGAGCTATACAACAAAATGCAAAAAACGAGATGAACAGACACCAGCGGTGGTCCGGTGACCAAACGCGTATCTAAATGAAGACTCTGTATCAAACTCTGGAAACGACCCTGATTCAGTGGCAGAGTGCTGATCTGAGATCAGTATGTATGGACGCACAGAGGCAGACATTGACTGTCATAAGGACTCTACATGTATAGCTAACCTTAGCCTGACGGAAAAATGCTATGTAGACTCACTATATTCTCTGATATACAGATCCAATCATTTCAGAGTTGTTGCGCTTGTCATTTATGCTGTATATTAGCCAACATTATTGCTTTTGTGACAGTGTAACAATTTTGTCATGGTATGTATACCACATTTGTCTAAATGTATAAAGGTTGTTACGCATAAAAAAAATAAAGATGTAAGATTAATTCTACAATATGACAACTTGGTGAATAGCAAATGCATAAAAGTAAGTTATCTGACATTTACTTTATAAGTATGTTACTGCCTTTCAGCACAATAAAAACTGTCAAAAACTATTTTGAAGAATTTTGATCCAGGGGAGAAAAAACCCTGAGAAAGTTTTAAGCGACAGATCAAGGTGTTGATGTTCTGCTAGTACGATTTCTTTAGGATCCAGCCAGACACGGCTAATTACTTTATTAGAATAAAACGCTGGCTAAACGTGGTCTGCACATAAACTTGGCATTATCCTTTTTAGTTTGAGGCTTAAATTAATATATGTCTGGTTGGCAAGAAATAAGACAGACCGCCTCACCACAAAAGTGCCATGTTCTGCTGTTTACTATGTGTAAATTAGGTAAAGCGATGACAAGATGTATGTTTGAAGATCCCTGCAAAAAACACGCCATAGTGGCCCAAACTAAAGCAGAAGCCTAAACTTGTTACACTAGAAGGAACCAGTGACCAGATGAACTGATGACGATCCAGTGGCTTCAAGCTGTCATTGAACAAGTATTTCACATTTCTTTGGTTGTGTGCAATACTGGTTAAAGTTTTTTTTTTTGGACTAAATTACCAAATTACATTAGTAACAACAGCTGTATTTTGGTGGAGAATGCGGGCATTAGTTACCATATATTGTGTAATGGCAATGCTATGCTGAAATAACAAAAAGATAAAGCTGTAGATCTAAGTGAATTTTTGACAAATAATAGAAAACAGATGGATGTGCACATGTGACACATTTGATTCAGTTCATATATAGTGTTAGATGTTTTCAGTGCAAGTTTTTATTTTTTTGGGATGAGCAAATTAAAATTGTAAGTACAATCAACTAAGTAATTTCAACTTTAACTGACTTAAATAAATTAGTTGAATCTTGTATAACTTATTTTGATGAGTTACAGCAATGTAAAAACATATTTTGTCATAACTTATTGATCATATAAAAAAATTTTTTTACAGTGTAGTAACAACATTTGTATTTTGGTGGAGAATGCAGGTATTGTAGTTACCATAGTATATTTTTGTAATGGCAATGCTACGTTCAAATAATAAAAAGATCAAGCTGTAGATCTGAGTGAATTTTTGACAAATAATAGAAAACAGGTGGATGTGCACATGTGACACATTTGATTCATTTCATTCAGTTCACTGGTATTTGATGTTCAGAGCACCAGAGTGCACAAATAAAAATGACAAAACCGAACGAAATTCAGGCAAAAAAAAAAAATGCTTTCATTTTAATTAGGAAGATAGAAACAGTACAAAATAGACATTCTTTTCTATACACAGAGAAATACAAGAAGTCGTAAATTAACAAGGGAATCGTTAAGCACAGGAAGATTCGAAAACATAATTTCTGTTATTCTTTGTTAAACAGATCCAGTTAGTGGGGTCGACAGGTGAAGTACTTCGAGGCACATAGGTGAAGTCTCTCTGGTGGTAACTATTTACATTGTCCATACAACAAGGCGAAGGGAAATAAATGAGAGAGGAATTAAGACGGCGCTGGTTTGCTTTTACAGGAGTGAAGACAACATACAGCACACGCTCTCCATTTTACTTCATAAAGGGTTCGGAGAGACAAGAGAATACAAACGCTTTGAGAGGTATATCGAAACAGTAAAAATGCACAAAGCTATTGTAAAAATACACCACTAGAATATAACTGTATATAAGACGCATAGCAGTGTCCGAACAGCCAGGGAATGTCAAGATCTGTTTGTATTTGCGGTCCGAACGGCCCGGCTTAACTGTCACTAAGTGCGTGCTGTCAAATTTAGTCGCAAAACCGAGGCAATTTCTGGTTTTTATCAACTGTTGAAGGTGAACAGGTATGTTTTGTTGACGGTGAAATGCAAGTGCACCGTTTGAAGTACTATAAATATGCAGCAAGATCGCAGCTAGTTTAGAGATTAGCTATGACTTCATTAATGGGTGAACGTCTGTCTTCATGGGGGTCTGATGGGCAAAGGCTACCCAGGGTCTTCATGAAAACAGCCATATGATCACTAAACAACGATAAATGGGAGGATGGTGCTATATACATGGAATCATACAAGCGCATAACTATCCACAGTGGTTTGGTACGAGGCAAAAGAGGGAGGAAGTAAAGACTTATTGGTCGGGCAAGTGCAGCTGCAGCATTATGAAAATCTGTATAGGAATGCCTCCATTTTATTTCACAATAACAGCAATTTGTCAGGTCACGATTGTTTCTTGTAGTGAACGCAAGAAAGCATGTTAACGCTGTATTTTGGTTGTAAATACAGAGGTAAAGGGTTGTGCAGACTCAAAAAAGATAAGATTTGGTCATTGTCATCCAAGTCATGCTGAATAACGGAACAAATCCAAGACTTGAAATCAAGTCATAGGGGCGTTCATCAACCCAAAAGCACAACGCAAAAGTCAAATAAGCACCATGAACTGTTAGCCGATAGTCTCGATCCGACCATCCAGACTTTAACCGTGAGATATTGATACAGCATGTGGATGATATCTTCCAGCGCATTATTTTCGGTGGTTTGACCCGGTAGGATTACGCAACTAGAATGTAGCCGACAATATTTCGGGCTAAACATTTGTTTAGAAAGGCTAAATAAGTGATCAACAGAATGTGCTGATGAGTGGCACAGCATTCAAAGAGTCTGTCCGTTTCGGTCAACGGTTGGTGTGATATTAATTTTGGTTCATTGAAGATGGTGTAAATGTGAATCCCAGCGGCTGAGAGACACGTTTAATATCACTATAAAGTTCATCCACACAACTGGTGTGAATTATACATCTATGTGCAGGCTGTGGAAAACAGAACGCCGTCCAAAAACAATGCATCCCTCGTAAAAAAAAAAAAAAAAAAAAAAAATGAAAAAAAAAGTGCACAGCAATGAAGGACATTCATTAAATGCACAGAAACTTTAGAAACGTCTCCTCCACAGGTTAAAAGGCTGGGTATTTCCCTTGTCCAAAACAACAAAGATCAATGAAAAATACAGAGAATTGATTTAACGTTAAAGTGGCTTTGAGAGCCCATTCAATTGTCGTTTTGCGTTTTGTGGTCAATTGAGGTTTGGTTGTAAATACAGAACAGACTAAATATATGACTGATAGATACACATGGACACACACATATAAAAATCATACTCATATTAGTTTGGTCTAAAGAGAGACTGATCTACTTTGCGTTATAGTTAGTCTAGGGAAAGTGTAAGCACTTCCTGTGTCCACGATATTAAATGTACAGTGGTCATATGGATGCAACCTGTGCTTGCATGCACAGGAATATGGAGATGTAGCCTATGTGTGTCTTTTGGGTGTGTGCAATAAACTTGCTAATAGCTGGTTTGTCCCTCTGGCCTTTAAAAACACGAGGCGTAACATTAAATCAGATGCACAGAATCAGTACAAAGAAGTATCTTGAAGTTTTCAAGTTTACAGCCTTCATGCTGGGAATGCAGGTAGAATGTAACTGAACTTGACAAGAATGCAACTGTTTTTTGCTTCACTTTAAAAGAATGTTAAGAGTAAAACTAGATACAGAATTACATCTTTCTTTTCCCAGAGGTTTGGAAAATTTCACGGTTCACATTATGGAATGCACAGTGCAAAAAAAAATTAAGATTTATAAAACCCACAGTTGTCGAGATCGTTATTTCTTCTTCTTCTTCTTTAGTGGTTAAATTGGTTAATAGTAATGACATCATAGAGTGGAGCCACTTTGCGGTTGCCAGGTGCAAGGAAACCCCTTATTTTCTCTCAGCACTTCAATAGTTCGCTTGTCAGGGGTAGTAAAGTGGGCTGCCTTTAAAAAAGGTTAAATAATCCTCAACCGTTCCCACAAATCTGGTTTCGCATCTCCAGCTAAAGTAAATAGTTTCTTTTGAGGCACCAGAGGTGAATATTTGCGAGTTCTCGAGCGCGTCCTTTTAGTGAATGTTAAAAACACACTAACGCACGAAGAAGCCTCATGCGCTCTAGTCTGAATGTTCGCATGGTTCTTGAATGGAGACGATGAAGTGGATCCCAGAGTCCCAGCCGAACTGTAGAGCTGTGTTGTTAGCTTAGCCGCGCTGCGCTGGTGGTCTTGGGGGAGGGGCCATGATGAGGAAGCCACGCCCCCTGAGGCACTGCTGGTCTGAGGCACGGCTCGTTCACTTGATGTGGAGCGCCATTTGGTACTGGACAGTTTTTCAGACGAGTAAAGACCTGGTTTAAAGGGAGTCGTCGTCGTGCTCCATGGGTTCATCAGCAAGGCTGTAAAAAAAATTACGCATCAAACAATTACCATGTGGTGGTTATGCCTAAGAATGCGTCAAAAGCATAATTTCCTACAGCAGTGAAGCCCACGTAGAATAGATGGGAATTGGGCACCTCTGAAAACATTAGCATGAATTAGTTTGGATTACAGATTTGCCACTTTCTTCAAAAACAGTGTAGGACAATTTGGCTGATTTTTTTTTTGGTGAGTAAACTCAGTTGTAGAATGTGTTGTAAATCCCTATGCTATTTTAGTAGTATTTATATACTATTGTAGTTTTTATTAATATGTTGAATGAGCTTATATATCTGTATGTGTGCATATACTATATATAACTTTAATTTTAGTAATTGTATTATCTGCTTTTGTCATTTTATTATGTTTTTATTTAAATATCACTATTACTCAGCTTTATTTCAATAGCTTTATTTATAGTTTTAGATAATGATAATAACCCTGGTTACACTGTAAATTACCAAACGTATTGTGTACAGAAGAGGATTGAGCACTATAGAGGAATGACAAATTCACATTCAGCAAAATGTCTTCATCATGACACACCTTTTGCTGGTCAAGACCCCCACAGAGAGGGACGCCATCGCATTGACGGTGTCTGTTTCCTCACAGTCTTTCCCCTGGGCACCCAGAAACGACATTCCCACCGTGCTCACCAACGGCTTGAGTGACGACCAATACTGACCTGAGACGGAGGAAGAGACTTCACTGTTAACAGACAGGACGACAGGCATACTGGCAGCAAACAATTAAAGGAAAAGTTCACTCAGAAATATAATTTCGGCCATTATTTACTCTTCCTCATGTCATTCGAAACCTGTATGACTTTCTTTACCAAGTGAATCACAAAAAAGATCTTTTGCAGAATGTCAAAGCTGCTCATTCGCATAAAATTAAACTTGTTATGTTCTTTATGTGATTAAAAGACTAGGGATACTTCACCCAAACATTAAAATGCTGCCATCCTTTACTCACACTCATTTCGTTCTTGTTGTTCATCTTCAAAACTCAGATGAAGATATTTTAATCCACTATTGTTTATAACAGTTTTATAGTCTAATGCAATTACATCAGAAGTAACTGTAATTAAATTAAGGGAAATTTAATTCAAGGGAAAAGTAATTATATGACTTAATTACTTAGTAATGGATTACACCCAATACTGATATAGACTACATTTAAAATAATGTTGGTGCTTTTTTCTCCTTATTGGAGCTTGACTGTCTGAATCACAGTACACTTTCATGCTCAGGCATTCGGCAAAATATGTCCATTGTGTTGAACTGAAGATAGAAAGTCTTGCAAGTGTGAATGACAACAGACTGTTGTCTGCAGGCAGATAATGGCAGTAGTGCGCAGAAAGCGTGAGAGAGGTAGTGTACGCCACGTAGTGCGTCCCATACCGTTGTTTTTATTGGAATATTTTGGCAGAGCGGGAACCATGTGGTGAAACAACGCTGATCATGATTATAATTAATTACGAAGAATTAAACAAATGTGTGCTACCAGGAAGCCAGTGCATTTCAGGATAATTAGAGGCAGACCGGGACGAGAGACACTCACTCTGTATTTGCAGGACTCTCTGCAGTGAAAGCACTCCGTTGGCATTGGGCGTCTGCAGTAGAGTCGACTCAGGAAGAGAATCCTAACAGAAAAACAGATGAAAAACTGTGTTTTTTGTTTTTCCTTTAAAACAAAGATCACGTCATACAGGATTTTGCCAGAAAAGTCATGTTAACATCCTTACATAACAAGATTCCTCAGTATTTGTTAACGGCAATGCTATAACAGGGTCATTAAGGTATAATAAATGTGTTATAAAGTATTTGGCAGGAGAATGCATGAACTCTGACCTCCAGGCCCAGCAGGGCGCTGACACAGGCCTCAGAAGCATCGCATATGGCCGTGAGGTCGTGACCTCCCTCTAATGCTAGAACCACGCGTCCTCCTGCTAACGTCATCAGCTGACGAGTCAAAATCCCGAAACCTGCGGAGGGACCAATAACAGCATTACCGTCACAGTCCAAACACAAGGACATTATAAGGATAAGGATAATATATCAAGGATAGAAATTTCCTACATTTCGCAGTGACTTTGTATCCTCCTAAAGGAGCGGGATGTCCTTCTGCGGCGTCAAACCCTGAAGAGACCAACACCACGTCTGGGGAAAACTCCTGAGCAATGGGCATCACCACCGTCCTAAACATCATAACACACAGACATGGTTCAGTTAATATCATATCAGTGATCTTATCGGGTAAGACTGCATTAGTGTTTTTATGCAAGGACAATTTCAAACCGTAAAATGGTTAGTTCACCCAAGTTAGTTCCTCATTCACTCATACTGGCTTCCAAACCCATACGACTATCCGTCTTCAGTGAAATATAATTATTATTAACGTATATTCTTCTACTTTTAACCTAAACTTGAAACCGAATCATAAACAAATCCTTCAGACTGCTTTTGTGAACTTGGATCAACCGATTCATTTAAAGATCCAACTCAAAAGAATGATTCGTTCGTTCTTCAGTCTTGAAGTCTCATGAACATGGCAACGAAAGTCAGGACAGATGTCAAGATTGTCAGTGAATAACAGATTAAATTTCAGGCCGTTCATGGCTTCAGAAGACTTGGAATGTAGTGCATAGTGCTTTTATGATACTTTTATGATGCGTTTGGATCTTATTTGAAGCTTGAAAGCTTCAGTGGCAATTCACTGTAGTTACATGGAAGAGCAACCAACTACATTCTTCAAAACATCTCCTTTTTCGTTCCACAAAAGAAAGTCATGGGGGAGAGAGAATTAATGAGCATTTACATTTTTGGGAGGTGAAGTATTCCTTTGAGGGGAGACAAATATGATATTTTTAATGGAACGCTGGCAATATGAATATTACAAAAGACACGAATGCTCGATAAATAGTTCAATTTATTATTAATAATCAGCAGAATTTTTCCAGATTACTTTTATTCTTATTTATTTATTTATTTATTATTTTGGGTGTTTTAGTCAGTTCTGATCAAAGCCTTTACAGAAATATGTTTCACACGAGAAACTATTTGCCCAAAAGACTGAAAAGAAGAAAAAAGTCCAGTGGCGTTCCTGTTATAGTTGACAAATTCTACAAAAAAAAAAAATGAAGCTGGCCGAAGCACAGCGTGACAATCCCAATGACTAAAGTGTTTGAATTAGGTTTTGTTAATGACCGCCTCGCTCTCTCTTCCTTCCTCGTTTTCCTCGTCTCCCTCTTTCTTGCGCTCGGAGGACGCCAGCCCTGCCAGCGATTTCGCCTCTTGAGCGCATCACCGGCGAGTTCAAAGCGACCGCCGCTGCATCTGGTTCCCATTTGAAGCTTGTCGTTCTCCTCACGTCACTGACAGCCCAGCATCTGGGAGCCATTTGCCTTAATTACCCAGGATCCTCCACTACCCCCCCCCCCCCCCCCCCCCCGCCTACCCTCACCGTTGTTACCAACTCCGCCTCCTCTCTAGACCAATAAAACTACCCACGCTCCCCTGTGTAGAGAGCAACAATTTTAGTTTGGGTGGAGGGAAAGAGAGAGAGAGAGAGAGAGAGAGAGAGAGAGAGAGAGAGAAAGAGAGAGAGAAAGAGAGAGCGCAGCTTTTATTAAAGACCAATAAAAGGACGAGAAAGAGTCTACAAGACACAGGAAGTCAAGGAGAGACGGGCTGGTTAGAGGCAAAGCATTCAGTCCTGAAGATCTTAAAGGTCTTTTTAGACGCCCACCCACTTTCACGCAGGGATCCTGGTTAGCGTGTGGTTAGCAATGCCTCCCTGGACCAAAACCAAAAACCTGAAGCAGGCTTCCTTCAAAAATGCTAAAAACTTTTAATAAAACCACCCACCGGCGGCAATTAAGTTGCATGTGGAAGTGGCCAAGCTTGAGTTTGATCCCAACGCAATGAAAAAGCTGGGAATCATTTGAAGGCCTGCAAGTGTTTCAGACTACAATAAACACCTTGACTGATACAGGTTGGCAATTGCAAAGAAGGGGACAGTCCTGTTTAAAGTGTCCACACTTCTTGATTTTGATAATGAGATTTTGATAAAATCTCAAAGATGTCAGTGTAGAGGAACCGATGTGATATGAAGGACGCCCATAGGAAGAGCACCTGGTTCTTGGCCAAGCCGATGATGGAAGGTCAAACACTTCTTCCTGAACTCTGACCTGATGATGAACGGACCATGTAAAAGCTTAACAAGTGAAGTATTCGACGTGCGTTCACACTGCTGACATGTTTACCTGTTGTATCGTATCCACATTGTGTGCACGAAATAGATGCAGACGTGGTCAAAATGTGCTAGTTAACCATCATATATTTGGCCAAAAACAGAAATTAAATTTTTGCTGTTTAATCAAATATTTTTCCACTAATTTTGTATGTTGCTACAGCTCCGTCCCCTAACGCTGAAGTCAGGAAATATATCACATCAAATAATCATGGTGTCTTCCAATGTCCGAATGAATTTAATTATGAGAAAACTGATCCATAAATTAAAATATGGCATGGTTTAAAGTCCCCCTGTAGTCAATAATCTTATCCCCTAAAACTCATCTTTGATCATCAAAATGACATATGTAAAAGATATTTTCCCTTGAAAAAAAATTCTTCATGCCTTAAAATAGCTTGAATGTAACTCTACACCCTTGCCTCGTTTAGTCTATGAATATGCAAATGAGCCCCGCCTCCACTCACTCAGCTCAGAGATCCACTGGTTGATGATCACATGTTGATCTGATTGATTACAAGGTAGTTTGTGACATCAGAAACACCAGCGATTTCAAACTGTGTTTTTGAGACTGTCTTTGGTTCAGGTTCAAGGAGAAAATACTCTTGTTGCACATGGTTCATCTTAAATCATATTAAAAACACCACATGTATAAACTACATTATAAGCTTGATTTTCACCACAGGGGAACTTTAAATGAACATATTTCCAGGGAATCCTGTCCTTGTTGAAGTTTTTCCCTGAGTTAGTTGAGAATATAAAAGAATCAAGTGAAAGTATCACCTGAAGGCAGCCAGGTACTCTGCGTCGCCCATGGGAGGATCCAGTCCACCGGTCCACGCCACATTAACGTTGAAGCCCTCACCGGCACCAGAACCCACCTGGGACCAATCAAACACACACAGCACTGCTGATAAACACTGAAAACGCTCCATTCACTGTGATCCTTTTGTGCTAAAGGCCATGATGCAACTATTCCTGGTTTGGAACACAATTGTGACGCATTGAAATCCTTTAGTGAATTACAGCAATAAATAAGAATATCGACCAGGGAGTATTTGCTGTTGTATTTGTATTGGCTGTAGGTAATCAAAGATGTTTGTGTACCGACCTCTCCCGGCCCACCACTTCCGGGGAAGAAGTTTCCATTGTCGTAGCGATGGAGGGAGATGTAGAGGACGCTGGGGTCATTGTAGAAGATTTCCTGGGTGCCGTTGCCATGGTGAACGTCCTGAATGATTGATGACGAAAAATAATCAGGATAACAATCTTTAAATTCAGTGCAAAAAGGAACACTACAGCGAGTAGAAAAACGTTGACATTTTATGACATGCTTTATTTTCTTTCATTTGTATTTTGGGTGCTGTTCAGTTAACATTAGCAGTACCTTTGTTTTGGCCTAAAAAATACCAAAATCTGGAAGTGATTTCATTGAAATATTGATCAACTAAACTTATTCTATCCGTAAACCAATACAGTTCTACTACATTGTTTAAAAGTTTGAATCAGGTGCAAATCGTTCATATGATCCATTCGAAAACTATTTTTCAATTAGGTTGCCGCCCTAAATTGGATGTTTAAGTCATTTCAACTTAAATTACATTAAACTGACTTTTAAAAATTAGTTGAATCTTGTATAACTTATAAAAATTGCTTAACTTATTTTGAGTTAAAGCAATGTAAAAACATATGATGTCATAACATTTTTTACAGTATATTGGCGATGTATCAGTAAAAAGACTACTATCTGATACTGTATTTAATGTGGATATTTCATTGAAATAAATTGTTCTTTATTTTTCATCCTGTACATTACACTGTTGTGATGCCTGAATTTACTAACAAACTCTTATTGCTTTAAATTGTATAATAGGTATAGAATAGATATATTACTATAGATTTCCAATATAAGCCATCATATAAGTTATTTGACATGACATGAATATAATAATTAGCATTCGCTGAATGAGTTCTCACCCAGTCAACGATGAGGATTTTACTGGCACTGAGTTTCTGCTGGAGCTGCTTGGCAGCGATCGCCACAGAGTTGAAGAAACAAAAACCCCTGAGAGAGAGAGAGAAAAAAAGAGATAAAGTGAGCTCTCCCACATTAAATGCCAACAATTATTGGAAACGCAACAACAAAACTGTAGTAATACACAAACAAATTTCCTCATGCAACTGAACTCAGTTTTAATATAACAGAAAAACCATTGAAAGATAAAATAGGTAATCTAAAAGCATTTATATACACAAATAAATAAACGTGGAGACTTCAAGCAGATGATTAGATATGCACTGGGAAGTAAATGAGCGAAGTGAAACGCTGAGAAATTTGTGAAAGAGCGAACTCAGCAGGCTAATAACTGCTGAAATAAATCAGCGTCTTTCCTCCCGCTCCCTCCAAAGCTTCATTATCAAGCCATAAATATCCACACACACAGACAGGCGTGCTGACGCTGCATACACACACGCCGAACGCGAGGTGACAGAGTGCACATGTGCGAACACAACGCCCACGACAGACAAACACAACACTCCAAACATGCCATCAACACACATGTACAGGAAGAAGCACTTCACTCATGACCACAGTAAACAAACACAAACTCACATGCACGACATACTGCACAAGCACACACATTTTTATTATTATTATTATATGCATGTGAAGAACTGATGAAAAAACGACACAGGCCAGATTTAGTCTTAAAATCACCATTAAATCAAAACTGACCATTCTTATTTCTTTTATGGGCTATCGCAGTATTTGTGCTGGGCAATGATTAATCACGATTAATCGCATCCACAATTAAAGTTTGTGCTTACATAATATATGTGTGACTGTGTACTGTGTATAATTATAAAAACACACACATGCATGTGTCAGAAATATTTGCCTGTATATATATATATATATTTATACATAAATTATATTATATATAAATATTTTATATATAAATAAAAACATTTTCTTAAATGTATACATGCATGTGTGTGTTTTTTATAAATACAAAATAATTATACACAGTACACACACACACATATATTATGTTCACACAAACTTTTATTTTGAATGCGATTAATTGTTTCCCAGTACTATTATAGACGATTCATTTGTGCAAATTATTTTTTTAATTTATGTGCACATGTAATATTTAATCAGAATAACTTTCCCAGAATAACTCTTCTCTGAAGATGAGTGCGGGACAACCTGTCACTCACATGAGATTCACCAATAGCAAACCACAACCATCCAATCAATTCCCCCAGACAAAATCAAGCCCCGCACACATTTGTTCTTATTGGAGAATACTTTTCACTTGCATGTATGTCACAATAGGGAAGAAAATATCGCAACTTCCGTTTCATACCGACATTAAACAAACTCAAGCAATGCACACATGAAGTTTCTGCATGTAACAGCCAGACTTACATGGGGTTTGACGGGTCTGCGTGATGTCCTGGTGGCCTAACCACAGCAAAGCCGTTCTGAAACATTGAAACCAACATGTCATTAACTGTGCATTTACCAAACGATGCTTTCACAAACGGGCCACCACTTTCAGTTAAAGCAATAAAGCCATTTCCCTGAAACATCCCCTATAACCTTCATTAAGTTTAATTAGCAGCCGGGGACTCGGCTGATTGAACCGTTCCCTCATGTGAGTTATAGTTTTCCACGTCTTAATCAGTTCGGTTTGCTACTTGGTTCATTTTTATTTGAAGCAACGGTAATTGCAAAGGCTCTCTGAAAGGAAACGAGGACTTGATTCTGATTGGTTGACGCATGATCTAAGAGTGTTGACTGAAGACGCATTCACGTCATGTCGGAATTGAACACCAGACGAATTTCATGTAATCTTTTACAAAAATTATTTCTGTGTATTATAGTCAGTGTTTGTGTGATTTCTTTGTTCCTCAATACTTTGTGAGACGTTAATTAATGTGAAGTATTTCACTGTGAAGCTTTAAGGAAGTGAGTATCTCAGAGCATAATCTCAGAAGTACCATAATCACAAGATGACAACCCTGATGCAACGATACATTTTTATAAGCAAACAGTCAGTTAGAGATGCTAATAACTACATTTTATAATTAGCATTACATTTGAAAGTAGTGAATCAAAATATTAACAAGCTACTTTTCCTAGCAAGGTGCAGTGTAGGTTAATATATATATATATTTTTTTTTTTTATCACACTGGATTTCTCATTCAGCTTCACAGCAGAGCAAGCTGGGGCAATAATCAAAGACTCACTTTTGACCCTTACATCGAAGTATTCCGGCTACTGAGGTTTGTCACACCATTGAAACCTCATTCTTGAGGATGATGTCTTTAAATTGTATAATCTGATAATTACACATCAATGCAGATAAACAGCTTAATGTAGTTAGTTTTATACACTAATGTTCAAAAGTTTTGGCTCAGTAAGATTTTTTTTTTTTTTAAATAATACTTTTATTTATCAAGGATGCATTAAATTGATCAAAAGAGACAATAAAGACATGTATAATGATTCAAAAGGTTTCTATTTCAAATAAATGATTTCTATTAATCAAAGAATCCAGAAAAAAACACACAAACACATTTAGCAGCACAATTGTTTACAACATTGATAATAATCAGATGTTTCTTGAGCATCAAATCATCATATCAGAGTGATTTCTGAAGGATCATGTGACACTGAAAACTGGAGTAATGATGCTGAAAATTCAGCTTTGATCACAGGAATAAATGACATTTTACACTATATTCACATAAAAAACAGTTATTAACTTGGTGATTTTGTTAAATAAGTGTCTAGTTAAAGCACTCTCAATTATTTGTAGCTTCTTTAACATATGCATGTTTTTATAGTAGTTCCAGGTTTGTTTCAGTTCTGAGTGCAACAGGACTTGACTGGTTTTGCTCACCAGCCACAGTTACAAGTCACTCAGCATTTTCACTGGCCACAATTTTGACTTCGATACCATGGGGAAAACTGCCATATAGATATTTTTAATATGATCTCATAATTTGTCAGCAGGTTTATTAGGCTGCTGTCACTTTAAGACCTGACGCACGGATCCATTATACTGACACACCATTATAAAAATCCTCAATTTAGTGCTGAGAGGCGGCTTTATGTGCCACACTTTGGGTGTGAGGACAAAACCTGCGGGAATTAGTAAAATTATGTGCAATCCCTCACTGAAATTCAAGACCTTTAACACCAAAAATATTCGTCTGGATCAAATGAAACGAGTGAGTGAGTGGAGGCGGGTTTGTGTGTCTCTCGCTGTCTGAGAGAAGAGAGAGAGAGAGAGAAAGAGAAGCTGGTCTCCTGTATCTATTCTGTGGAAAATGAGTATTGGACGCATTTTAGATATTTCAGTATTGATATGTTATCGAAAAAACTATATTTTTGACAACACTACATTTCACCTAGTGATGCCTTCAGACTACAATTGAAAAATGTATATATTATGTATAAAATTTAAGCCGCCAAAGTGGCTAGTAGGAGTGACTGTGTTACACGCCACTGCTGAAATACACACGCTTTTGGCGGGTATTAATGTTGTCAAACTAGTACCATCAGAATTGGCTGTTTCTAGGCCGGATATCTACCCAGTGGTGTACAGATGTTGGTACACACCTTAAAAGAGTCGTACATGTGGCTGACCTACAAACCAAACAGACGTCTAAAATCAACAGTTTGAGTGTGTTTGTGTGTTGTCCTGCACAGACCTTGAGCTCTTCTTTAGCCACCCTGAAGGCCAGCTCGGTCACGCTCCCGGCCGCCATGCGGGACGCTGTGGAGGTGTGCATCTCGTTCCAGATGGTGTCGTTGTCCACCTGTCCAGATACAAGCAAAGAGCTCTGGTGAGGGCTACAAACCTGTCGATTTATTTATTTAGTCCACTTAGGAGTAACCAATCCGTTCATAAACAGAACTGCTTGGCTCAGTGATTTATGTGCATGTAAACCCGAAGTTAACACTTGATTTTGAGACGGTTTCACAGTTTGCGCCTCCACCCAAGCCCTGGCTCACGTAATCCCTCCGCGCCGTGTACATGACACATAATCTATGTCAGTCACCCATTCTGCCAGAATAAAATGATGTAGCTGAATTGTCTTGGCGTACACGAGCACATTTATCATTATGACAGCCGTGATCAGCGTTCATAAATCTGCAAAGCCACGAACAGCGGTTCAAGCGAAGGGCACGTCTGCAGGATGCCAGCGTTACATGCCGTGCGACGGGCGCTTATGGCACACGTCCCGTCGTAAACCGATGAAACAGACATGCGTTCGTCAACAACAACTGCAGACAACAAGACGAGGCGGACTCTGAACTCACATTTCAGTGATCTCATCTTTAATTCTCCTTAACTAACAATTTAAACCTATCAATAAACTGACCGTAATCCCATTCAAATAACAGATGAACGAATAACCAGCTGTACGCTTTCACACAGATGTTAACGAAATATGTTTACCCAACCATATTTGTATAAAGATCACTCATGCTCGCAAAAGTATTTAGATGCTTATTTTTGTTGTAAGCATCCACAAGGCGTAGTGTGTGTTACAAATTACAGAACGTAAACTACATTTCAAGAATACACTAAAAGAAAGAGGCTAGAATGACCGACACTATAAATAGATTTCCTGTTATGTGTCATACTAATGGTATGTTTAAATATTCTTTGTGTGGTCTCCATATTTCCATAAACACGGTCTCTCATCACTGCGCCGGCTTGCAGATTACACGTATTATCATATTGGAGGATGAAAAATAAATGTGATATTTTGAGCCAGATCAACCGTAGTCGTTCAGCTAGTTCTTGTCTGTGCAAAACGTCCAGACACACATTTTATTTGACATAATATTTACTAAAATAATAATTAGAAATAAATGTGATAAATAAAACAACTGAAAACTATGGAAGCTTGTTTCTGCCACGGAATAAAACAACTTATAAGATCATTTCGACTTTTTATCTCACAACTTTTTTCTTGCAATTGCGAGTTTATATCTCAGTCAGAATTTTGAGTTATAAAGACAGAATTGTGAGATATAAACTCGCAATTGCGAGAAAAAAGTCAGAATTGTGATATAAAAAATCGAAATGATCTTATAAACTGTTTTATTCCACAATTGCGAGTAATAAAGTCCAATTCTAAAGGAAAAATTTCCCCAGAATTGCAAGTTTATATCTCACAATTCTGCCTTCATAAAATTGCATGTTAAAGTCAGAATTGTGAGATAAAAAGTCACAATCACCTTTTTTATTTTTTATTCTGTGACGGAAAGAAGCTTCCATAGACAATAAATTGACTTCATAAAAAATAAATTTTTCACAACTACGAACACAAATAAACAGAAGCAACAATAATCTGTGTCCACTGGGAATCATATTTTCTTAAATAAAGACCAGGTAGCACTAACTCCACACACAGTACATAGTGAATAAGAAATGAATATGACAACGCGACCGACAGGATAGAGTGCAGCATAGTTGGAAATCAAGGGGTTAAATCCGCTCGCTGGTGTCCCGACTGACAGCCAAAAGTCCCGCGAACAAAATGCATCGACAATTTTTTTTTTGAAATATCAGCTGATGATATCAGTCAAGCCAACTATTGGTCGAGCACTAATTATAACCCTTCCTCGGTCATACAGCCTGTTTATAATCTGAATGGGAAAACACACCGATATCCGCACAAACCAATGAGACGACAGTATCCGAATGGAAGTCGAAGCCATTTGTGCAATTAGTATAAAGGAAATCGGTCATCAGATCTGTGATTAGGCCTTGTAGAAAATGCAGCATGTGACATTTTTAATCAGGTCCCTCCTTCCATGTAAGTCTATTTGATTTTAAGTGAAAATCATAAATTCTGATCAATTCAAGGTATAATTCATGTCCGTAGCTTAAACGTCGCAATGAATACACCTCTCACTCGAAGTATGAGTGGTAGTAATAGTGATGTTTGCTTTAGTAACAGCTCTAGTAAGAGAAAGAGCCCATCATTAATCTATAAAAGCACATTCATAAGGGGCATGAGAGTACGAGAATGAGGTTATACATTCCCCTCTCTCCCTTTTGTTTGTTGCCCTGCTCCCCACATCTTCCTTCTCTCTTTTCTCTTTCATTTTCCCTCATCCTTTTTTTTTTCTTTTTTTTTAGAACTTGCATTGCTTGTGGTTTGGCACTGTGAACAATGAGAGGGCTGGAATTTCTTTTATCCTTCATGGCACATATTGTTCCAATCAATCCACATGGACCTGCTCTGGGCCTGATCGTCGGAGTGAAGTTTTCAACATTTTCTCCAAATCTTTCAGCAGGGGCGCTGCCCGTGACGACTGTGCTGGGATCAGTGCTCTCGGACTTGTTAAATGGACTGGCAGGACCTCATATGCAAAGTATAGACTGTCGGCCAGTGGTTTCTGTGGAGCGGGCGAGGGAACGGTGGCTGCAAATGTGGCACTCGTCATGAGCACTGCATTTAAACCTAATATTTCAAATCACTCTAGGGCAGGGGTGTCCAGTCCTGCTCCTGGAGGGCCACTGTCCTGCAGAACCCCAATTAAACACACCCGAACCAGTTGATCAAGGTCTTATTATGCATACTGGACACTTCCAGGCTGGTGTGTTGAGAAAAGTTGGAGCTAAACTCTACAGGACAGTGGCCCTCCAGGACCGAGATTAAACGTCACCAAAAAATGTAAAAAATAATTCTGTCATCATTTACTCACCCTCAAACCCATAAGACTTGTTCATCTCCCGAACACAAAGGAAGATATTTTTAACGAAAGCTCTGAGATTTCTGTCCCTCCATTAACAAAATCCATTCCACCAAAACCGACGCTTCAAAAAGTTCATAAAGAGACCGTACAAGTAATCCATATGATTACTTTTACGTAATCTATCCATTTATCATTTATCTGATGAACAGATTGAATTTAGGCTTTTATTCACATTTAAAACTCAAACATGCTTGCTTGACATACAAAAGCCAATGAGGTTTGTTCCCATGCATTAGGCAAGTACAGTTGAGACTCTGTCTACCATGTTTGATGTGCTCTATGTATGTGCGTTGATCAATGTGAATAAAAGCCTTGGATTAAACTGTTTGAGTCACGAGGGTTACTTTTGCAATGCCTTTTGGTACTTTTTGATTAAAGTATTCACTCGCTAAAGTATTGGTTGTATGGACTTTTAATAGATGGATAAAAATGATTCGACGATATTACAAATATCTGGTAACACTTTAGTTTAGGGTAAAATGTTCACTATTAACAAGCTGCTTATTAGCATGCATATTACTAGGATATTGGTTGTTCATGTAAGCGATAAGGTACGAGAGGCTGTGTTGTATTTGCGTCGTGCCTCACAGCGCCCTTCAGCCGTGACTTATTCACCATCGAGCACTAGTCTCGAGTAGTGCTTTTATAAAACGGTTAACACACAATACAAATATTAAAGCTGTAAAATATGTATCTATGCAACTTTCATGAAGTAAAATCACTAAAAGCGCTGAAAAAACTAGTCCCTGACCGTAAACAGCAACAGTTACATACATTATTTCACCAATAGATGGTGGCAAAGACTGTCTTTAAGAGTGAGTCCATCGGTAGAGAAGACTTTTACATTGAAAGGACTCAAACTTGTGATCACAGAGAAGAAAAACGACTATAGGCACGGGAAAACTCCTTAACTGTTAAAAGGACAAGATATCACAGCGTTCAAACTGATTTTTTTATTGTGAATATAGGACTGACCTGAAGGAAAATGCTGTGTCTACTGTAAATGCAGGTACACTCGCTTTCGCGATCTCTCAATATTAATGTTATAGCTTCAATGAACAATATCAATCAGATCAAACATGTGTTTAAGTTGCTAAGAGCGGTTGCTAGGGGTGTTGTGTAGTGATGCGTCTCGCGTGTGATATCTGTCTCTTATTAGCAATCGCACCCAGCTTCATACCACTATAATGTTAAAAAACATCAATGTTTTCACTCATTCATAAATTTATTAGATCCATCAGCTTAACAGCAAGTCCCATAATCCCGCTTATCACTGCGTCATAAACCTACGCCTTTGCTATTGTAAGAGGTTAGCGACCCCTAGCGGCGAAAAAAAATTACATATTGTACCTTTAATAGTTTTGAAAAAAATTAAAAAGTAGTATTGGTTTAAACTGACGTGATGGTGAGTAAACCATGACAGAATTTTAATTTTGTGGTGAACTAACCCTTTAATTTTAGGGAAATAGAAAGGTAACACTTCATTTTTGGGTTCAATTCTCACTATTAACTAGTTGCTCATTAACATGCATATTACTAGGTATATTGGCTGTTTATTGTTACTAATCACATAATGTCTTATTCAGCATGACCATATTCTACATCCCTTAATCCCACCCAATACCTAAACTTAAACGCTGCAAAAACAACCTTACTAACCATTAATAAGCAGTAAATGTAGAATAAGGGTTAGTAGAATAAGTTGCAAAGTCACTTATAGTCAGTAGATTGTCCGTTGGAGGAGCATCACAATAAAGTGTATATTAAGCAGAGAGTCTACTAATACTCCAATGACTGCTAGTTGACATGTAATTGCAGAAGTTACTTGTAGTTAGTAGAACGTCTAAAGTGCACCATCGAAATAAAGTGTTACTGGGAAATGTTCTATTTTCACGTACAGCTGATGATTCTGATTAAAACGACCCCAAACAGCGTAAAATTACACGTGGATCTTGAAATAACCCTCAAAGAGCAACGCGACACGCTAACTTGGCTAAAAAAATCATATTTTTCCGGGTCATGCTTTTATGTACACAAACACAGTCTTACTGTATGTGCCAAAAAATATATATATACTGTAATATTCTCTGCTGAAATTGCCATAATTACACTTTTCATTTCAATAATAATAATACAATTTTCCCAGTTACCAACACATAATATAATGGCCAGCAACGTCACGCATCTCAACTTAATTTACGAACAGGTTCTTGAAGGTTTTGACCAAGTTGAAGTGTGTGTGTGTTTTCACTTACCCCGACTCCTCCACAGGGCAGCATGACGAACATCCGCTGTGACAGTATGCCTGTTGGACACACAGTGACGTCAAGCAGATTAACTGTCGTTCTCGCAATCGACGTTTGACATTTCCAACCCTTTAGTCATTTTTGAAAATCGCTCATATTCGTGTGTTTGGCGTGCCTGTGTGTCTTTGCTTTGAAAAATGGGGTGTTACGCTGGCCAAACTGCAGCTGACTCATGACTATCGGATCTGAATCATGCGAGTGTGTGTGTGATGATGTGTTACCGGCCAGTTTGCGATTGTCCAGTTTGAGGCGGTTGAGTGGATTGGTGCCGTACAGCAGGACGTGTCTCTCCGTGTGGACAGACTGTAACTCTTCTAGGGTGGCCTTTCTTCCTCGAATACTCTGAGGAGGAAGCAAACACATCAAAAATATCTTCATGCTGCAAACATGCTGTCAGCAGTAGTGACACTGGAGTTATTAAGCACATCTTATCGGTATAATTGAATGCCAATAAGGACTGACCCCCCGAAAAGTACTAAAAGCGGTGGTCAAAAAGTCATTCAAAAGTTTGTTAAACATTTTCAGCTGTTCACAAACTTTTCAGCGGATTCATGAAAATCTTCTTAAAGATTTTAAGGAATGCCTGAAGATAAACTGTAAGAACTCAGAAGTAAGAATGCCATTCGAGTTCTCAAATATTTTCATAAGATCATGTTATTATTCTCTTAAGAAGTAAATGGTTTTATCTGATTGTATGGAGTTTCTTGCAAAGACTCCCTGATCAAAACACAAAAACACTACAGTTTACCATAATAAATATGACAAGCGCTCAAAGTATTTGTGTCATTTAAATGTGTTTTGTTGAACTACTTAATATTCGAAACCGTCAAATAAACTATTGAAACGACTTTGCTTTGGGGATTAAAGACAAGATGGAGGGGGTCGTAACTTTCAGAGTTTTATTTACAATGATTCCTAAGAACATTCTTTTCAAGATTTCAAACTCTTCCCCCAGTTTCACCGACGAGGATTAAGCTAGTCTCAGTTTGAGCGGTTTTAACTGAAGGCAACTTTCACTAACATATCTTAAAATAAGACAGTGCTATTGTTTTGTCTCAAGATGCACACCAGTGATGTTTTTCTTTTTCTTTTGGAATGACATGTTTATAAAAGCCACTTAAATTTCCTAATTGATTGAGACCTGGCTTAATCTAAGCCCTGTCTGTGAAACCAGTTCACTGAGCCAATCAGATCGCTTGGCTTGGAGAGCTGATTTCGATGGAGGACTTGATTTCTCATGACACTGATTTGAGACCGAATCATTCAGACTTTGTTTTGCCAACACATTTCCTAATCGCATCTTAAATTTCAGCCTGTTCCTCACATGTACAATCATGCACTGTAGCTTCAGAAGCCTAAAATATAGTGGATGCATCACAAATATGCTACTTTAATGGAGCTTTACAGACCATTGAAGAGGTCTATAAATGTATCTTTTGTGTCCTCTAGAAGAAAAGAGGGTGAAGGAATGATGAGAGACTGTTCATCTTGGGCTGAACGGTCCCTTTAAAGCAAATATCATGTTAGAATGATAGGACGGATTATTCAGCGCCCCCTTTAGGAAAAGAGAGGAACTGTGAATACCTCGCACTGGCCCCTGAGGCCCCTCTCCTGCAGGCGGGACCAGATGCTCTGGATTCTCCCAGCATGCTCCGGGTGACTGCTGTTGTCTCCGCACGTGCACTGGTGCTTCAGCATCTGGGAGTCGTACACCAGACCTACACACACACACATTAGGGCATTGAGGTTTGAGTGAGTGAGGACTGAGTGGCGAGTGAGGGGTGTTTGGCGCAGACGCTGTACCCGTGGTGAAGCGCGGTTGGCTCTGGGGCGGCTCTGTGGTCGAGGTCAGAGGCAAGGTTTTGTCCGGCAGCGTGAGCGAGGTGGAGGCGGGAGACGACTGCGTGCGGGACAGCGGCCGGTGCATGCTGCCGAGCATCATGGGTACCGTCAGCGTCTCCATGTGGGCTGTCTGTCTGCGCAGTTGCTGGAGTTGTTTTTGCGTTTCCCACAGACGTGACTGCGAGAGAAAGCGTTTTAATCAGAACATGTTTGCATCCACTACCGGGAAGTGCTTCTCTAAATGCATCTGAGATAAATGTCTGTAATTAAATATAATATTCTGTTGGGGAAGTATGAAAATATTATGATATATGACATTAATGGTATTTGTACCTCATGATAGACGGTGTAAATTAAAATTAAAATGTAGCGTTAATGTCACGGTAAATTGTTGTACTGCTTTTTTATCGTATCACAATAATGGTGATGTTATGGATAATAATGAGAATGTCATACACACTCAATGTGTGTCAATAAAACATTGAGAGACGGGGAGAAAAAAATTTGCTTAATTGACATACAAATAATGTCAGTGTTAAAACAATGTAGATATATATATTTATATTCAATTTAAGTTTTGAAGTTATATTAAAAAACACAAAAGCATAAAAACAGTCAGGACAACAAAAGACACATTAACATACAACGGAGAAAGAAAAAAAACATCTGGATTGCCTCAGTCAGCAAATAAATGCAAAATAATTCTTTAAAATATAAACATAAATGACAATATTCACAACTGGTGTTAAAACAATCTTAAGGTTACAAATAAGAATGGCTTTTCTTTATACAAGAAAAAAAAAATCCCAGATTTTCTGATTATCTACACAATTGATCAACAGTTTGGAGTCAGTCTAGATTTTATTTTTAAGAAATTAATACTTATTGAGCAAGGATGCAATGAATGCAAAGTTTAGACATTATAACATTACAAAAGATTTCTATTTTCTCTAACTTTTTCTATTCATCAGAGAAAAAAAGTATCATGGTTTCCACAAAAATATGAAATAGCACAACTATTTTAACATTAATAATAATAAATAAAAAAATCTTGAGCATCAAATCACCATATTAGACTGATTTCTGGAGGATCATGTGACACTGAAGACTGAAGAAAATTCAGCTTTGATCACAGGAATAAATTACATTTTGCAATATATTCCAATAGAAAACAATATTTTAAAATGTAAAAATTTAATCATATTTCATAATATTGTTAAAATAAGTATTGGTGAGCATAAGAGACGCATTTAAAAAACAAAGACTGTTTTATTTAGATGTGTTTTTGTGAAATCCACCCATAAACAATCATTGGAATGTTTATGGGTGTCATTTTTCATTTTTGGCTTCCCCCTCACCTGTAACTCAGATTATTTAGCGCTAACATTTCCCCGGAGCTTGTGTGACGTGTTCTGGCTCTGACCTGGTTGAGAATGAGTGTGTGCTGCAGGTTGATGTGCTCCTCCTGATTGTCCATGTCTCGCTGGGACTCGGCCCTGATCCGGCCCTGATGGGCGTCCCCCGCTGACGGGCCCCCCTCCTCCGAGTCCATGTCCTCCGACGGGATCTGCCGCAGACGAGGCTTCTCGCTGGACTTCGACATGAGCTGGAGGACACACACCTTTTGATTTCATTTACTATAGTATGCTGATACTGTACTAAAATACATATTTTGGTAAGGTTAAGGGGCCGTATTTTAATGATCTAAGCACATGGTCTAAAGCGCACGGTGCAAGTGCACTTACGGCGTGTCCGAATCCACGTTTGCTAGTTTAACGACGGAGAAAATGGTCGGCGCTCCCGGCGCATGGACTAAAAGTGTTGTTCCTATTCTCTTAATGAGTAATGAGTGTGTTTTGGGCGTAACGTGCAATAAACCAATCAGAGTCTCATCTCCCATTCCTTTAAAAGCCAGTTGATCTCGCGCCATGGCGGATGCGCTATTTACATGGCAGGGATTTTCAAGCGGGAAAAACTGAACGCGTCTCTAGAGAGGAAACGGATCTGCTCGTGCGCGAGGATAAAGCCCACGCAGAACATATACGGGACAAGCCGGATTCACCTTATCTTTATGTACACAATAATAATCTTTAACATGTTAATACTTTTATTGTTAATATTTGGCATTTTTTGTGTGCTGCAGTGTGTCCCTGTGTGTGTAATAAGCAGAGTGTGTGTGTAATAAGCAGAGTGTGTGTGTAATAAGCAGAGTGTGTGTGTGTAATAAGCAGAGTGTGTGTGTAATAAGCAGAGTGTACACGTGTTGTGGATCCGCCTATAGTTAACCGTACATTACTAACAAGATAACTTAACATTACTTAAAATAACAAAAATATATATAATATATATTTTTTAAAGTCTATTTCAGTCACCTCGAAATAGCCACGTGTCAACAGTGCGCCTGAACACACCTCGTTTTCAGACCAGCCGCCTATGGGCGAACAAATGGGCGCAAATGCATTTGCTATTTAAACAACGTGGTGCAGGACGTGAAAATGATAACTGCGTCGGGCTGAAACTAGCAAAACACACTTGTGTCGGGCCTGGCGTCGCAATACGCTGGGTGTATGATAGGGCCCAAGCTCTTTAACATTAGTTAAGTACTTATTCTACAAACCAAACAGTCTACTAATACTCTAAAGAGAGTTAGTTGACATGTAGTTGCGAAATAACTTATAGTTGGTCTAAAGTGGACCATCGAAATAACGTGTAACCGTAGAAAGTAACTCGGAGAGTCTGGTGGTCAGTACCTTGCCCAGGTGCGTCTGCTGCTTGAGCCTCTCGAGGAGCTGCGCGCTGTGCTGGAGCAGGTGCGGGTGAAGGGCCCGGGGACTCTGGGGCAGCGGCTCCGAGCGCGTGCGGCTCAGAGGCTTATGAGGACCAGACGCGCTGAACTGCAGAGGAACCGGACCCAGACCTGGAACTGATCACAGGCAAAGCTGCTTACAATTTCAGCAGATCAAAGCATAATATTCAAGCTAGATGTCAAAATATCATGCCACAGATCACACGAAAGTAGAAAATAAACACATAAAACGATCCACGATGGCTTAAATATAACAATTTTAGCGTATCATCATGAACTCTGTGAACACGGCGGTTGAATTATAAACACACAAAAATACAGATTTGTAATACATGTTTATATTTTTTATGGTTGGATTTAGTTTTTTAAGCTTTTTCATATTTAGGTTTTTGTTTGCCTGTAAAAATAAAGAAATAACTAAGATTATTAAAATCTGATTAATATAATAATCTATGAAAAATATTATTATAATATACACTACCATTCAAAAGTTTGGGGTTGGTAAGATTTTTTCATGGTTTTGACTGAAGTATGTTATGCTCACTAAAACTGAATTAATACAGTAAATACAGTAATATTGTGAAATATTATAAAAATTTTAAATTATTGTTTTCTATGTGAATATATATTGGTTACACTTTATTTTAAGGTGTCCTTGTTACAGTGTAATGATATATTTAAGTACAGAGTAATATTAAGTAACTACATGTACTTACTATTGGGTTAGGGTAGGATTAGGATTAGGTTGAGGGTTAGTTGCATGTAATTATGCATAATTTACTGTTATTACTATGGTAAGTACATGTAACATATGTAACAAGGACACCGTAAAATAAAGTGTTACTTATATATTAATATGTAATTTATTCCTGTGATCAAAGCTGAATCCCACTGGGGATTAATAAAGGATTTATCTATCTATCTATCTATCGATCAATCTATCTATCATTACTCCAGTCTTCAGTGTCACATGAACCCTCAAAAATCATTCTGATATGATGATATTGATGCTCAAGAAACATTTATTATGGATTTATTATTTATATGGATCAAAAGAACAGTATTTATTTGAAACAGAAATCTTTTGTAACATTATAAAATGTATTTATTGTCACATTTGACCAACATAATGTATTCTTGCTGAATGATTGCTAATGCACCAAATAAATAACATAAAATAAATAATAATAATGTCTCACTATCAATATAAATAATAATTATAAATATACAATAAATCCAATCTAATTCCATTGGGGTCTGTGAACGCACTATATAAATGCAGTCCATTTACCAGTTTCCCATAACAGGTATTCCCTGCGGTGTCAAGGAGTGACCACTAGATGGCGCACATATCAAGCGTAAAG
Organism: Semotilus atromaculatus; assembly: GCA_031834385.1. NCBI lineage: Eukaryota > Metazoa > Chordata > Actinopteri > Cypriniformes > Leuciscidae > Semotilus > Semotilus atromaculatus. The sequence goes on along the minus strand of JAULUF010000026.1, from coordinate 21,199,517 downwards.
TTCTTGAGTGGTATTTCCTCAGGCTGATCCTGCAGATCTTACCGGCCAGCATCGGGGCGTGCACGAGTCCAGAGGGCTCCAGGATGAGGACGGGCTGCATGAGCTGTCCCGTCTGCTCTTCCACACCCAGAGGAACCAGCAGCGGAGAAGCGCCCGCTCCCACCGGCACACGGCCCAGCTTCAGTGAACCCATCTCGCTCTCCGCCTGCAGACACACGGACACGCTTTACAACAACACACTAGCTCTGAGTTCAGATGATGACACGCACGAGGACCTAGAGTCAAACCAAAAATTATTCAGACTTTATTCTTTTTTTTTTTACTAGTGGGTGCAGGACACTATAGCTCATTTATGTAAGTGAGGATTGCAAAATAAAGGACACTGTGACATATTACACCCAAAGAGTCTTCATACAGTGACCACCAGTAACATTTATAAAAATGTTGGGACCAAACATTATTCAGACACTTTGACCTGACCATGTTTTGCTGAAGTGTTTTTTTCTTTAACTGCTAATGTGACCTTTTTACACCACAGACTGAACAAAATGAAGCATCGCTTGGTAATTGGTTGACCTAAATTGATATTATCTAATTGTGTGGTTAAATTTAACAGCTGACAGATATTCAACATAATTCATCTGTGAGACAGAAGAGACAGTCTAACAGAAGGATGGACAAAACCAGTCAAATATCAACTGATTGAGTTATTGTCATATTGTATAACCATTTTCTAAACTATAGCGAATAAACTGTAATGTGAGAAATGTTGAAGGTGTCTGAATAAATGTAGGTTTGACTGTATATTTAACGATTACAGTGGTTCTGAACGGGTCTCAGGTCTGTTCTGGCATACGAAAAAAAAAAAAGAAATGAACCAGAACACATTAAATATGAGTTTCACGTGGAGAATTATTGGGATCCAAGAGCAAAATTAAAGTTCCTTCAATAAACAATTTTGGCACTGTTTTGTGTAAACACTTGATGTCGAAGCTAAATGCGTTAATTCATTACTTTTATATGGAAAGCAACACGTTTGCTACTTTTATTTCTCTTGCTCTCATGTTATTTGGCTGAAGCTCGCGCTCATTTGTGGGCGATTTTCAAATTGAAAGTGGTGTTTTTAATGTTGCCGTGAGTTGTCCCTGGCACTGTTAGCATGACGGCTAGCCTACACCCCTGTGCAGATGTTGTGCAGCTTGCAGTGTTGACAGCTTTCTTGGTTATAATGGGAGCAAAGTAGTTTTGTCATCGCATTGCAATTTTCAATCTTATCCAATATTGTTTCATATTCAACGAGGCTGGAATGCTATATGGACTTATAACCTAAATCTAAGATCGAAATGATCCATATTCGAATCGTTTTATAAACAGAAAAGTAATGCATGTTATGTTTTTCAAACATGTAATTTGGGTATTCAATTCTTGTGAAAAAAGAAGTGTGCTTGATTGTATTGAGTGTGCACTTGTGGTGTTCTTGAAATCTATATTTGTAATGAACTAAAAGGTAAAAGGTAGACTTTCATGAGGGTTTCAGGGTTGAAGGATGGCGACTGCGATACCTTGGTGTTGGCGGGGAGGCCGAGCGTGATGGTGGGCAGACTGGACGGATTCTGGACCGTGAAGTGAGCAAGAGACCCGTCCTGCAACAGCAGCCTCTGAGCCTGAAACACACACACACACACACACAGAGAGAGAGATTAAACCGATATCAGGGATGAAAGTAACGCAAAATGAACTTATTTCCTGAACTTATGATGATATTTCCTGTTATCTATCATGTGATGTATTCTCTTTTAGACCTTCTATACACAGACACCATAGTGACCCGTCACACGTTTCAGGACCCAAAGCTTCGAACATGTTGCTTTATATAAATATATTATATAAAAAACAACTAAAATCAGCTCTGAACACACTTAATGCAAACTCAAACTCATGGATCAGTGATTTCATTCAAATCCACCGGGAAGTGGACCGTAGAGATTTGTATAATCTAACATATTTTTGTATTAAATTATTAAACATTTATAATATAATTTTTTATATATTTGTTTTATAATATAATTTTTTATTTATTCTAGCAAAGCATTATTCGTGCATATGTTTTACAATATATATTTTTATTTGATAGTATATTTTACATTTATTGTAGCAAAGCTATATTCATCCATGTTTTATAATATATTTGTTTGTATATATATTTTTTTAATATATATTTTTACATTTATTGAAGGCAAAGCATTATTCATCCATATGTTTAATGATATATGTTTTTGTATATTTATTTTATTATATATTTTTATATTTATTGTAGTAAAGCATTATTCAACCATATAATGTTTTCTAATATATATATATACACATGTATTATAGCAAACCATTAATCGTGCATGTTTTGTAATATATATTTTCATACGTATTTATTTCATCATATATTTTTTAATTTATTGCATCAAAGTTTTTTTCGTGCATGTTTTATAATATATATTTTTCTATATTTATTTTATGATGTATTTTTAAAGGATTATTTGTGTATAGAAATTACAGCTACCTTTATATTTGATGTTGATTTGTTTTATAATTATCAGCCATAAATGAAATTTCATTTGAGAATGTTTCTCAATGAAATAAATGCAAATTAAGTATTAGTGATACTTTGTTGAAAAATGCCGTCACAAAGCTAAATATTTCCCATTGGGCAAATATCGTCCCCTGACAGAAGACGTGCGTGTCGGTCTGCGTGCGTGATGTGATCAGCTCTTGCGTGCGAGCGGACGCGGTTCCCGTGTGCGACCCATCAGAGACTGCTGTATTTATGCAAGCCCAAAAACGGAGGAGCGTGGAGTAATAAAGCGAGGAGGAGGCTGTGGATGGAAACGGGAGATTGGGTGTCCTGGCAGCTGCCTGCAGCTGTCCTTCTCCAGTGTCTTTGTTTAAAACATGTCATTATGCCAAAGGGCGGCGCAAACCTCCCGAAACAAGCCCTGTCGAGCACAAACAACTCCCACCAGAGCAATATTAAAGAAGTGTCCCATCATGCGTGGGTGTGTGTGTGTGTGTGTGTGTGTGTCCTCTCAGCAACAGATTGTATTTTTGAAAAAAGGGAGAAGCTAACTTCACTTAAACTAACTGCATCATTACATAATGAGTAATTTTCCATAATCGTTTGGATCTGTAGTTGCATTACCAGGACGTCCCATTATAAGGAGCCGAGATGCACCTGAGAAGCTCCGCTGAGGAGTGTGTTTGGGGAGTGTGAGGGCCGTTACCTCATGGCACAGGCTGGCGGCGGCGGGCAGCGCTCCGTTCTCATTGGGCAGGCTGTCGTTGGGAGAGCTGCAGCCCGACACTGGAGTGCTACTGCTGCTGGGGGACGAGTCTGAGGAACACACACACGTATTAACACTTTTACTGCAGGCACTTTTTCAACTCTTCACACACTGAGCAGAACAGCAGTCTAAGGGCCAGATTCACGAAACAGGGCGAATTAGCATGGGAGGTCAATCCCATAAAAGCGCAGATGGGAGCGGAGAGTTCTGCGCGTGATCTACTGACAATGCGCAAATCCAAGGTCATGTCAAGCGCAAAATGGGTGAAGACGTGCTTTCTGGGGCAGTGAATATTGGCGCAAATACCAGTAAATTCACTACTGTGTACTTAATTCAGTCCCCCTGTAGTCAGTCCTTTTATCCCTTAAAACTCATCTTTGATCACCAAAATGACATATTTAAAACTGTTTTTCTTGAAAAAGAATTATTCATGCCTTAAAATAGCTTGAATTGCCTCATTTAGTAAACATGGATCTATGAAATGCAAATGAGCCCCGCCTCCACTCACTCACGCAGCTCAGAGATCCACTCACGTTGACCTGATTGCTTTGGTTCACTGCAGTTTTAAGGAGAAAATACTCAGCAATGGTGTCGACTTATGAATTTGCACATGGTTTGTCTTAAAGCACATTAAAAACCCCAAGTATAAACAACATTAAAAGCTTGATTTTCACAACAGGGGGGACTTTAAATACACTTCACTCACATTTTGCACCTGAAAGGGAAACTCCTATAAACGCATATGAAATAAGGTCAGCTGCAAAACTGTGTTGGTTTGGTGAAAACCTTTAAGGAAGAATGAGTAGATTTGAGACATGAATGAAGTGTTTTGGTAGTTTTAGTGCATTTTGAATGTGAAATGAACTGCTGTGCCAAGTGTTGAGAAATATGTCCTGGTCCAGGTGAAAAAATATGAATATAACTATGCATCAATGATACTTTATCTGGCAGCACAATGGGGTTCAGTTACCCAGGGCATCAGGGCCGCGGTGCTTGACGGCGGGCGGCGCGCTCTCTTTGCGGGTCAGCGGACTCTTCCGGGTGTTCAGGTGCTTCTTTAACTTGTGCTTCACCTTCAGGTTGGGCTCTGACCCTGCGAAAAAACAAAACAACAGCATTACCAAAAAGGATGACAAACGTTGGGTCATATAGTAGTCTGTCAACTAGCTCATCTACTGTACTTCTGCAGGGTCAATTGTTGTTTCTTTGTTCAATAAACATGATTTTTCTTTTACTTTGAGGGACAATGTGTCGTGTCATCACTGCGCTGTTTTAAAAGTAGCCATTCATGACGACAAATAACATCCCAGCGTATACATGAGCATATACAGCAACATCAAATAAAGCTGCGTAACGCACGACAATGTGTTCACAGAAAACCTGTGGGTTTTAATAACTGCCTGGCAACACCTGAGACTTAAAGTAGATCGGTTGAGAGTCGACACAAATAAGCCAAATAAGAAAACGAGACATTTAGCACGGGTAACTTAAGCATGGGTAACTAGTTAGCAACAACCGACTAGTGAGTATAGCATGCTATATCTGCGTCAGTTAGCATCTGTATATCTCATGAAACGTCTCAGGACTTTAATCGTGTGAGATTTCTACAAACCGTTTAAATGATATCTCTGTATGGACTTTTTGAAGAATCAGCTTTAGAGGGATAGACTTCATAAATGTAGGAACAGAAATCTTTCAGATTTCATTAGAAAGATCTTTCTTTGGGCGAACTATCCCTTTAAGACCAACTAGTCCACTACTCATTCAAATGACCCACCAATTGGTTGGTTTTCGATTTAGAGGTAGTTTTGCACATATCCCTATTGACCTTTAACTATTTATATGCAAATGTAACATCTACTTCCTTTGATCACAGTTACAGCTCGATGCTTTTGTTGCTGGTTCAGAAAAGACAACAGTTTGGAAATCTCTTCTTCCTACTAATTGTTTTAGTCATTTTAAAAAACACATTTACACCATCAGCCTTAAGTTCTGGCAGAGGACATGTTGAAAACCGAAACTCCACAGCTGGACTTACTCAACTTCACCAGTAAATGACATTGTTCTGCGCAGCATCTTGTGGTTATCATGTTAAATGTTTGACTATCGAGCACAAAGTGATCCTGACAGACGGCACCGAACTGATATGAAGTGGACAGGTCAAGTGTTTGGAAACTCTCTCAAGGACTACTTGAAAACTTCTGCGAAATGTTCTGTTCTACACTGAAGGCTGAATGATGGTCACAATATAACGTTTATATTTTCTAAAGAAAATGTGAGTGGTGTTTGCCAGTGGAAGGTTGTTGTGATTGGTTGCTAGGTGATACTATGCGGTTGCTAACGTGTTCTGAGTGCAATAGACCTTATTCAGACCAGCGCCATGACAGGTATGAAAGTGAGGCTGTGAGGGATAGACTTACTGTGTTTTCAATGGGATCCGCTGTAAAAAGCTGTATAAAGCTCCGAGATCACTTATAATTTTAAACAGATCATATTGTCTGGATTATTTGGTCTACTGGAATTTCTCAGAAACACATTTTTGCATGGTTTCGTCAGCAGAACAATCCACAAACACATTTAATAGCAGTACAACCCCCTGAACAGATGGAGGTCTATCCCTCACAGCCTCGCTTTCATTCCTGTTAAAAATCAAAGATGGCGCTGCTGTGAATAAGGTCTATACCTCAGGCCTGTTCACAACAAGACGACTATTCAGTGCAAAACTTTGCCGCGATAAACATTTTAATATCAGCTGATAATGCATCTGTTCAGACCGACACAAACATTTTTATGCTGTCAATGCAACAGATTTTTTAGAGGCGTTATAAAGGTGTTATATTCCAATCGCACTGTGAAAAGAAAAAGAAAAAAATTTTTCTTTGGCCAGCCAATGAGATTCAAGCTTTTGGTCACATGCCCAGAGCTGCTGCTTATAGATAAAACTACGACTACTTTGTGAAAGTTAACAGCGGAGCAGCGGGAGGATTTACAATGGCAACTTTTGATGAATTTAGGCGAAATCTACACACGCAAACAGACAAAGTGTGGTAAAATAAAGACCTAAATGTGTATTTTGGACTTTTTTTTTTCAGCACAAGTCTGAAAGAATACATGTTACTGTTATTGAAGACAAATAGGCCAAAATCTCAAAATTCACCAGTGAAAAAAAAACGATGTTTGTTTCGCCTTAGACCTAAGAATGAGCAATTATTACAGTGATGATTGATGATTTAGCACTAATAAACAAGCTAAAAAAAACTAAAGCTAAACCAAAAATAAAAATAATTGCAGAACAAAGACTTTTAAATAAAGCCCAAAGTATTCTTCAGTTTTTACCAAGCGCCCTTCCGGTCTCTCATGAATCCAACACGGAAGTGACTTAAGCTGCAATTCAACCGGCCACTAGAGACAGGCTCCAAAAAAGAGTCAATCACATAAATACGTTAATACGTTAATACGTTAATACGCCCAACTTTACAGCAGGAAAAAATACGTATAGCCTGGTGCAAAAAGTAGTTTTGGTCTATATAGCTATGAAACATGAAACATGTGAGGGGGGTGAACTTTTTGATAACTCATTCATTTAAATTATATTAACCCTTAAAGTTCTGCATAATTAAGGGCGTGGTCACTTGATTGAACCGTTTGATTGAACCACTTGAGTCTGTTAGCGTCCCGTCACCTCAGCTAAGCCGCCTTTTTGCCCGTTTCCGGTTATCCGGGAGTGACGCGCTGCCAAGATGGCGACGGCCGGCCCCGCCCACTTTAGGCTTCAGAAACGCTCTTCAGTCACGGACACTATGTCCATACTCTTTTACAGTCTATGGTTTTTACGCGTCTGCGAGGGTCCACTTACATAAAACTTTCAAAACTGTCCACTTTCATCACCTGAATAGTACTGATTTTAATGTCTGTAACCGCAACTTTAGTTCATAAGAATAGAGACATTTTTATCGGTCATAACTTCTGGAGAAAAATAGCGAAGACTCTGGTCAAAGATGAAACTTTCTAGAGAGCATACGTTCGCGCACGCTATCAAACGGAGAATGGAGCATACGCTAGACTAGAGTATGCGTAAAAAAACAAGTATACTTTGGGCTTCACTGTTCGTCCAGTCATAGTTATTGTGACATAACGAGTGTCTGACACGGGAGTGTTCTCGTCTTTCAGAGGTAAATGAGAAGGTTAAGCAAAGCCTTGTTAACAGCGTCCGCCTGGAGGCAGAGCGAGGCGCTGGGAGTGTGTTTGATCAAGGCAGCGGCGCTGGAATGCATCCACACACACACACACCTGCTGAACGACCAGCCCTGCCTCCTGCTCTCAGGTGTGTGTGTGTGTGATGGTGATGTCATGCTTTGATGAATGAGCTCTCATGTGTGTGTTGCAGGGTGACGTACGTGCTCGTCTCAGGTTCGTCGGTTCGTCGGATCCGTCTATGAGAGTTGGTTTGGTGGAGGGCAGGAGCGGCTGTAGGGGAGCGCTGGGATCTGGAACCAGCTCCCTGTCAGAACACAAAAGATGAGAATAAGCACATGGATCTGAGCACATGTGCACTTCAACAGCTGCGGGCGGCGACGAGAGGGTCTTCTAACCGGTAGGCCACCGATGCGGTGCTCAGGGGGTTGGAGTTCGTCCTCTCCAGGACCGCTTGCTTCTGTTTCTTCAGAATCACTTGCGCCAGTTTCTGCTTCACCAACGCACTGGCCACAGCACCTGTCAATCAATACAAACAGCCAATGAAATGACTATGTTCCACTCAATTGGTTTAAACAACAACAAAAAAAGAAAAGATTTTGAGTGTCAGACATTTGTTAGGTGTTTATTTACTTGATTTAAAAAATATATATATATAAATATATTATTGAAATATAATTTAGTTTAATACTTTTAGAGAGTTTATCCCTCAATCAATACAACCAGCCAATGAAATCATGACAAAGCGACAATGCAACAAAAAAAAAAAGTCTGTTAATGAGTCTCAGGTATACTGTTTTTATTGTATTTTATTTTATTTTTTATATTAATTCTATTAATTTATTAATTTCTTTCTTCTTCTTTTTTTTTTTTTTTTTTTTTTACAAGTCTTTATTTAATTGTATTCCTTTGGTTAGTTAGTTACTATTTTAGTTTAGTTTAGTTTGCCCTGGACTAGGTCATTTTATGTAACTGTAATAATTTTAGAGAATATTGCCCTCAATCAAGCCAATGACATCATCCCAAACCACTTTTTTTTTTAGTCCCAGGAATACTATTTTAATCGATTGTATTGCTTAATTTTATTCATTATAGTAATAACTCATTACATGTATATAGCGCTTTTCTCTGCATTCATTAATTAATCTAGATTTTATTATTTAAATTTAAATTTAATTTTATTTAGTTTCTTTATTCTATATTTTATTTTACTTTATATTTTATTTAATATAAAGTATTTTAGTTTAGTTTATTTAGTTTAGTTGGCTCAGTCTGGACTAGGCCATTATTAATATATATATATTAGGGCTGTTAAATGATTAATCACGATTAATCGCATCCAAAATAAAAGTTTGTGTTTACATAATCAATGTGTGTGTACTGTGTAAAATTATTTTGTATATATAAGTACACACACGTGCATTTATATATTTAAGAAAAATTTGTTATTTTTATATAAAATATTTATATTTATATATAATATAAATTATATATAAATCTATATATAGTATATACATGCAAATATTTATTAAATATATACAAGCATGTGTATGTATTTATATATATAAAATAATTATACACAGTACACACACATTGATTATGTAAACACAAACTTTTATTTTGGATGCGATTAATCGTGATTAATCATTTAACAGCCCTAAATATATGTATATATATGTACATATATATATATATTTTTTAAATAAGTCAAAACTAGTCACTGAAGCGTTTTAAAATGCCAGTTTTCTCCCACATAAATCTGCCAGCGCAGTTTCTGTGAGTGTGGTTCAGTGTGTCCGAGGTTGCTCTGGGGTCGAGGGAAGGAAACGGTGTGTTGACTCAGTGCCTCCCTGTCCTTCCAGGGCGGCCGCGTCACAGCGGCTCCAACCAATGAGGTCAATATTGACACGGTTACTGTTTGAACAACTCAATTTAATTTTACTTCTCTGCAGCTACTTTCTCTCACAACAATCTTATCAAGTGTGATAAAAGCCTCCAGCTGCAGAGATTTATCCTCGGCGAGAGACACCTGTGTGACGCCTACACACCTCTGGTTGAGACTGACTGCAGGATATGCAGGATATTGAAAAACGTGTTTTGAGAGAGTAATTGATCCTAATAATACATTAGACTTTACAAGAACAGTACTGGGTGTTACAACAAATCAAATCATTATCTGCAAACCTGGTGGTAGTAGGTTTCACACTCCAGATGCTGTTTAACTCTAACGGTGTGACGTGACTCAAAAGGAAAATTAATGCTCTCATTCAATGAAAAATAAACAACAACTAAAGTGGTATTAATGTTTTGCCTGCGTGACCAAGCGCTGCAGCATGACAGCTCTGGAATGACAAGACTGTCATGATCACAATGGAGTAATTCTACCACACACACACACACACACACACTCTACATCCACCTATCCATCCATCAATGCATGCGTCTGTCTGTCTATCCATCCATTCATCTATCCATTATTCATCTATCTATCTATCTATCTATCTATCTATCTATCTATCTGTCTCTCCTCCGTTTGTCTATCTCTCTTTCTGTCTATCTATTTCTCCTCCTGTCTATCTGTCTGTCTATCCATCCATCCATTCATGAGGAGTTCATCCATCCATCTGTCATGGTAATATAATAACTTGGAGTAATATATAAATATGGTAACTATTCAGTTAAGTATTATAGTATTACCATCCATCTATTAATGTATCCATCTAACAAAAAGCACCATGGTACTATATGGTCTGGTACTGGATGGTATGGTCTGATACTGGATGGCATGGTCTGGTACTGGATGGCATGGTCTGGTACTGGATGGTATGGTCTGATACTGGATGGTATGGTCTGGTACTGGATGGCATGGTCTGGTACTGGATGGTATGGTCTGGTATGGTCTGGTACTGGATGGCATGGTCTGGTATGGTCTGGTACTGGATGGCATGGTCTGGTATGGTCTGGTACTGGATGGCATGGTCTGGTATGGTCTGGTACTGGATGGCATGGTTTGGTATGGTCTGGTACTGGATGGTATGGTCTGGTACTGGATGGCATGGTCTGGTACTGGATGGCATGGTCTGGTACTGGATGGCATGGTCTGGTATGGTCTGGTACTGGATGGCATGGTCTGGTATGGTCTGGTACTGGATGGCATGGTTTGGTATGGTCTGGTACTGGATGGCATGGTCTGGTACTGGATGGCATGGTCTGGTCTGGTATGGTCTGGTACTGAATGGCATGGTCTGGTATGGTCTGGTACTGGATGGCATGGTCTGGTATGGTCTGGTACTGGATGGTATGGTCTGGTACTGGATGGCATGGTCTGTTATGGTCTGGTACTGGATGGCATGGTCTGGTACTGGATGGCATTGTCTGGTATGGTCTGGTACTGGATGGCATGGTCTGGTCTGGTATGGTCTGGTACTGAATGGCATGGTCTGGTACTGGATGGTATGGTCTGGTATGGTCTGGTACTGGATGGTATGGTCTGGTATGGTCTGGTACTGGATGGCATGGTCTGGTATGGTCTGGTACTGGATGGCATGGTCTGGTACTGGATGGTATGGTCTGGTATGGTCTGGTACTGGATGGCATGGTCTGGTATGGTCTGGTACTGGATGGCATGGTCTGGTACTGGATGGTATCACACGATCTGTAACTGCTGTAACTGGCAGGTCACCAGCAGCAGTGTGACAGTAAATCACCTTTATAGAACAACAGGGTTCCCGTGTTCAGAGGAGACGAAACTCCTCCCATATGTTTTCAACCACAAAGTTTTGTTTTTACTCTCAGAGCCATTTCCTGAAACAGCCGTGGCCCTGTTTTAGTTGAGGTATTATTAAAGAGAGCATTGGCGTAACATAATACAGCATTGACCTTGATACATTACTCAAATCAAAACTGAATATCTCAAAACTGTTTGTTCAACCTCCACATCGTCTAGTCACTTCTCATTTGCCATCGTTTGGCACATTCCATTCAAGCGATTGATTTTGTACAATTGTCTGCTTTTGTCAATTGCTTATATTATGTTGATCAAAATATATCATACTGGTTCTCTTTTGAATAGTCTTATCTAGACTGAACATTAGTGGCTGAACACAAGCTACTTGTGCACTGTACCTCTTAGATGCTTCTTAGCTGAAGGACTGTGACACACTAAACACTTTCTTGAGGCTCACTTTTCTAGTCACATTTGAGTGATCAGTAGTCTAAGTGCTTCATTTTAAAGGCATCTCATTTATGAAATGACATGAACTTGAAAACTCATAGTGAAAAACAGAAACCCTTTCTATCATACAAATCAAGGTAACCCTAACCATAGCCTAGCATAATATGTGTAGTCTCTCTGTGTAGACATTGTTATAAAGCAGTGTTGCTAAGTATGTACACAGTAAGTCTGTGTGTCACTCACTCTGTTGACTCTTGTCCTTGTGTTTGAGTTGCTGTAGCTGTTGTTTCGCTTGTTCCTGGTCTCGTAGATGCTGCTCCATATTATACTGCTACAAAAAGAGAAAAACGTCATCATTATACATAATGCTAACTAGCTTATCAAGTTCATTAAGTGCCCAGTAACATTGGGACTTATTCAAATTAGAGTAATCAATCTATTTGACCATGAATTGTCAATAGTTTCAGCTACTATTCATACAGAAATTAATTCTGTTTTCTGTTTTGTGAAAAAGCTAATATTTTAGAAAGCATCATTTTCTGTTTTAAAGGGTAACTTTTATGCTTTCTACATGTTCAACTTTCTTTAGTGTGTAAGTCCCTCCAGCCCTAACTTGAAATGACTGGTTGATGATAATTATGTTCCAGCACCAACAAGAATGTCGATTGTGACAGGAATGTGTGCTATGAGGCGCTATTTAAATCAGTGTATGACTGGATTTAATTGAAGGCGTTGTACGGCAGTGGTCTCAGAGGTATCTCGTGCCACATGTACTGTACCTGTATATGCTGCAGCTGCGACTGGCTGTACTGGGAACAGTGCTGCGCACTGAAGGGGCCGATCAGCAGAGGGGGGTGCAGAGGCGACAGGAACGCCGTGTCCGAACCTGGACGCACCAGACGCTCGCCCACACGCAGGTCCATGGGGACGGGGCCCGTGGGCGGAGACGGTGTCTCTTCTGGATGGACAGAAACACACACACACACATTTATTATTATAATGGTTTTAAAAACGTACTATTATGACGAAAGACCTACATGAGTAGGAGAAACATAAGATAAATATTATTACAATTTAAAATAAATATGTTGTAAAATATTTATATATTTATTCCTGTTCCTTCAGTGTCACATAATCCTCCAGAAATCATTCTAATATGATGATTTTATGATCACATAAAATCATCACATGAAACATTTCTGGATATTATCAGTGCTGAAAATATTTGTGCTGATTCATATTTTTGTGTAAACTGAACAATTTTCCAAGATACTAGAAAGTTCAAAAGAACAGTATATAAAACAGACACTTTTGTCTGTAAATATCTTTATTGTTAGTTTAATTAATGCATCCTTGATGATGTATTATTTGCATTGTGACAATATTTTCATGACAATTAAGCACATCACACACAATTCTCATTACCATAATTTTGCTTTTTTTAACTATTTTTTTAATATGCGTGTCTTCTAATTCACTATAATCCCATTCAATTGTTTTAATATTTTTGAGACATTAAGGCAAAACAAAATAAAGTAACACAAATATATTTATACAATGGTTTAATGTTCTAATTAAATGATCATAAAAAATAAATGTCACACAATGCAAAAATATAAATGTTTTTAAAACAGGCCTTTTTTTGTCAAAAGTTTTTTTTTACAGATTTCATACAATTTTGTCCTCGCATCATAACTAGCCCCGGTCACCCTCCATCATTTAGATTTAAAAATAATAATAATTCATGCTCTATCAAAACAATGACAGGACATTTCCATTGGTGGGAGAGGGAAGAAGATGGAGAAAAATTGAGAAAAAGAGAAAAAAGAGAGAGAGAGAGACAGAGAGAGAGAGAGAGAGAGAGAGAGAGAGAGAGAGATGTGTGTATTAGTGCAAGTGCATGTTCCCCTTACGGCTCATTCCACAGAGATATAAAGTCGGCCTGATTTCCATAACTTTTGCATGCAGCTTTAAGAATATTTGCATGGTACCAGTGACTCAATGGGACGCAATGCCTCACCCTTACATCAAGCTCTTTTACAGAGAGAACACAGGAAAACTCAAACCAAACTCAAAAAAAAACACCCGTGTGCATGTAGGTTGCTGCATATCTGGGCTACCACAGCACTGATGTCACTCATGCAGCTCTGGCATATTGCCCAGGTAAAACCAGAGCACGTTTATGAATGCACTCGACAGGTTTCTGATCTGAAGAGTTAAACAAGCACTTCAACCGTAGAGTTTTCTGTATTTCCCAACTCTTTCCCACTTATTTCCAATAACGACTTCCAAAAATAGCTGTCTCCCACACTCGCAAGATCTAGAGCCTCAGAAATTGTGACTCATGCCTTTTTGCCACCCCATAGCACATTTACTATTGTGTTCCTGTGAGTTGTGACCGCTTCGTCACCTTTATTCTGACACAAAAAGGCTTTCTACAGAAGACCAATGAGCAGCGTGGAAAATGACTCACGAATGACTTCAACCGGTGAGGAACAATATGTACCTCTGAGCTGCTGTGTTATGCAAGAGCAAGAATCTCAGAAACAGAATAAGAAATGTGATCAAAAGAGATGACATGACGTATCAGCCGATATTTGCCATTTGTTAATTATCGCATATCCAACGAGTTTTTCTGTTTGGCTGATGTGACAGAGGCGGGACTTTTATTTTGACAGTTTGTAGTCCTTGGTTTCAAACTATGATGCTCTATTGGTGCGTTCAAGTCATTTAAAAAAATATTGTATTTAAGAGTTGAAAGCACATGAACGCCACCACAAAGTTGTAAATAAGACTGGGAAGCTTCGAATTTTATTTAATATTTTTTTATATAATACTTTTTTTTATATATAATTTTTAATTTTTATATTTATAGTTATAGCATATTTATAGTTCTTAATTTTCTGGAAGTAGAGTTAAAAATCCTTGCTGTATTTTTGTGTTGGTAATAAAGAGAAGGCACACCACCATCTTGATCTGAAAAAGTATATATATATATACACACAGTATAATGTTCCATCGGCCACCCTGCTCTCTAAGATTTCGGCACCAGCCATCAAAAAAACAATATCGCCTTACTACTAGTTAAGACGAGAAAACAGGAGTGGCGTGAGAACGGCCAGAAGTGACCCGCTGGAGTTGTTTACATGATGAGGGATGTCCTGACATGTTCTGACACAGTCCAGGATCTCCTCAGCCCCTTTTTAGGATCTTGAAACGGAGAAGAGGAACAGCTTGGCACTGCAGCCCTGGATGCCAAACATGTTTTGGGTTCTTGCTTCCCTGATCTCTCAACATATTCCCACCCAGACGTGTACAAGACCCGCAGAGCTCTACTGTATTCCAGGAAATAACACGACTCCCACATTTTTTTCTCCCTCAGCATTCCCTTCCCTGATAACAGAACATTTTCTATATTCCACCCAGGATTATTCCAGCTTTCAGCATTGCATGGCATTTGCAGAAATGACCTGTCGGCCCAACGCTGACAGATCCAGGAAAGGAACTCAAACTCCCAGAGGGAAATGAGACAGAATTGAGCAATATGGTGTTTTCCGACCTTTAGAGTGCTACGGATATGAATGTTCTTACAAAAAAGCACTATACTACTATCATGGTACTCTTTGAAGCAATACTACAGTATATGAATAATAATAATAATAATAATTCAGTACCAAATACCTGTTATGGTCATTTAATATATACAGTTCAATCATGACAGCTCTCCGAAGTGAATTAAACAGCATTTGTTGATAAGAATGGAATGAACAAAGGTGTTGTCTTGGCGGACTAGATCTGCTACGCTGCCGCTCCTGCTGGCATGAGTGAAGGCTACTGTCAAAACATGCACATAAATACAGGGAATATTATACAAGCTGCTGCAAGGAAAGCGGAGAGGGAGAATCCCCGAGCAGATCCAGGCAGGTGGTGCTGGGGAAGGAGGAGGGCCGGGATAAATCACACACAGCGCTGCATTGAGTTGAGCCAGTTCAGGATGGAAATAAATAGGTTACGTAGATAGAACAAACAGGGGTGTGTTTCCCAAAGCCAACTATGGTTGAAAGTTCTGTCGTTACCTATAGAGTTCAATGGAAATTGCGATCATAGATGGCCAACAATGGCTTTGGGAAATGCGCCCCTGATCGATTGGGCAATTCAGCCGGCTTTAAGAGAACCAATCAGCTGTTTGGTAGAGTTTCATGACTGAACTATGTATGTAACATAAATAATGCAGGAACAAATGCATGTGTGTGTGTGTGCAAGCATTTTTTGGTACTCCTACACAGAAAGCCAAACAATAGTATCTGAGCCAACTCAACAGAAACAGACCATATACACTAATAGAAGTGACAGACAAGCAGATGTGCAGTGGAATGCACACACAAATGTGTGTGTGTGTGTGTGTGTGTGTGTGAGGGACATCTTCCTTCAAAGCTGTGCGACTGTGTGTCTGCAGGAAAATATGTGTAAGTATGAATCTGCTTCTAAGGAAACTGTGAGTTGGTGAACATAAGCGTAAGACTGACTGCAAACGAAACTGGTTGTCAAATGCTAGAAATTATTTTGTAAATGTTAAATCTGCAACAAATACTTGAGTTTATACATCAGTATAGTCTGGGGTCAGACAGAGTTTGTCTTTTTTAAATAAATGCTTTAAATAAATGTTTATTCAGCAAAAATAAAAATAAATTGATCAAAAATGACAGTAAAGACATTTGTAATGATTTATATTTCAAATAAATGCTGGTCTTTTTAACTTTCTGTTCATCAAAGAATTCCTTGAGAATCAAATCATCATATCAGAATGATTTCTGAAGGATCATGCAACACTGAAGACTGGAGTAATGAGTTCAGCTTTGATCACAGGAATAAATTACATTTAAAAATAATGTTCAAATAGAAGAAAAAAGTTATTTTAATATGTATTTTTGATCAAATAAATCTTACCGATCTCAAACTTTTGAACAGCAGTGTATCCTGGTAATTCCATAGTATTCTCTAAAGCATCTTGGAATATTAAAAGTACCATGGTATTAAAGGACCATCACAGTTTACAGGTAATTGCTGGAAAAGTATTTAATTTCTTGAAATAAAAGCAGGTCTCTATGATATTCTGGTCTCCGTATACGGCTTGTGTGTGTTTTTTTTTTATCGGTTTTATTATCTAACAGGTGAAAATTGTAAATCTGATTAAATCTAATCTTCATAAAGGAATAAGTCACGTCGTATGCGCAACAGTAATACTAATAGTGACATTATGTGGTACTTTAAAATAACTATTTTTAGAACAAGGCACCATTTAAACTATGATGTAGGACACTTGATGCACACTATCTGACGGTACTTGATAACTTCCTGTAGTTGCCAACTCATTATGCAGTGAGGAAGAAACGCTGGCACATCAGAGATAATTTTAGGTTTTTGGTGTGTAATATCTCACTAGTTCATGTGAAGGAGTTGTTGCTCTTAAAGAGTTTTTCAGCGGTTCTCCTCAGCATCATTAGACCAGATAATGCCTTTGCTTGTTTACTGTACAGGCTTCTTGGATTGATTATAGAGAACTTCGACAATTAAAGACGTTCTAGATGTTACATTATTAGTTCTTCAGTTCAATGCATTGTTTGGGTTGATTAAACAAGTTTTCTAAAGAACTAGCTCTGAAAAGTCCTGGCTTAAAGTTCTGTGTTGAACTGAAAAATGGTGTTTGCCTGTGTAAAACATGCCACTGTGTTGCCAGGGTGTTGTAAGGCAGTTGCTAAGGTGTTTAAAGTGCATAACTGTGCTAAGCAGTTGCTATGAGAGATCACTAGGTGGTTATTTACTGGCTCAGTAAGTCAAAAGAGCAAACCAAGTCTGGCTCATGTTCCTTTTCAATGTAAGTCTCCTGGATTTTAACCAGTCTCTCCTCAAAAGAAACGGTGTAAGACAAGTAATAAATGCTTAACTTGGTGTATTGTCACAGCAGTGACTGTCAGACATTTATTTCCGACAGAAAAAAAACACAAGTTCCAGTGTGTAACACACTCCCACTTCCAGCCCTCTCACACCCCGACCTGTTCGACCAGCACAACCAGTTTAAAAGGCCTCTCTCTCAACACGCTCTCACTGTACGACAAGCTGTGTGTGTGTGTGTGTGTGTGTGTGTGTGTGTGTGTGTGTGTGTGTGTGTGTGTGTGTGCTGTTATAATCAGATGCTGAGTAACTTCAGAAGCTCTATGGATCATAAATAACGCTTACAGGTGAAATCAAGTGTGACTTGCTCTATAGAGGAACTCAATCTCATAGTCACATATCACTCAAAGGCTTCTGTTCATTCTCTCGATTCCTGCCTTTGTCTCTTTACTTGTTCTTTGAATTTAAAAGCATGACTAAATGACTCATTAATATGGCATCAATTTAGAATTCTCTTATATAGGCAATGAAGATGGATTCACAATTCACCTTTCAGTTAATAAAACTCTCTTTTAGTCCGTATATAGTCACCAAAATGAGACCGGCCTCTATGGGATGTGGAAAACCCTTACAATGTGGAAACCATAGTTTCTGCCAAAATAACAAAATTAGTGTAACATGGTACAACATTGAAAAAAAACAATGAATAATGTTTTTTAAAGTAGATACAGAACCGTGCCATAACCCGGCGCAAAGTGATAAAAGGATAAAAGACAGTCCAAATATGATTATCTGTGTATCCCACTGGAATCCAATCTAAAAGTACCGACTGTCCGCACTGTGTATCGCAACTGTTCAGATCTGGTTTGTGTGTCAATGCCGCTCTTTAATTTCCAGGATGTCTGCATTGGCTTCTATGGCAATGACGTTGTGTTGGTATGAATGCGCCAAAAACATGGAGGGGTTTGCAATACAGATATTGTATTATCCGACGATGTGTAGCCGTAACGTCTTCGTTATAGGGTCATTTTATGATCGTCACGCACTTTGCAACACAACCTCGCAACAACACAACCACAATGACAACGTCTGACGTTTACGCATTACATGGCATGAGAAAGTGACATAAAACACGAGAAATCTGATCAGAGCGGTCAGACTGAAACCGGTTCCCAGAAATGTGTGATTTCAAACCAGAAATGAATGAATCGCGAAATAGATTTTAAAAAATCGCATTTCCATATAAGCTGTGAATGCTCTGCGTACCCATGCCATTCGAGGACTTACTAATTATTATTAACACTATGAATTGCTGTAAATTAACACTATATTATACCTGCCTGCCTGTCTAACTCTGCATAGCATGAATGCGCTGATGACGTGTGATGACTTTGAAATTCGGGCCGTATGCAATGATTGGACGAACGTTTTGTGGCCCTAAGACATCCACAGAAGATATATGTACATGTTTTAATATTTAGACCACTTCTATTATTGATTGCTGTCAGCATGTGAAGAGAGTTTCAACCAGAATAACAAAAAGTGTTTATAAAAAACACCTACCCTATTACCCGATCATAGTAATTATTATAGTCCTCGTCTCTGGTGTGAACGGCCCTTTAGCCTGAGTTTGGTAAAGTGGGATAATGTTGGCTTGTCAGTCAGTGCTGCTGATACACCACTTGACCTTCATGAACGAGTCCGGTCCAAGAACACCAGCTGCACGGTCAGGACGAGAGTGAGCTACACACACACACACACACACACTGCTGTTGGCCAGCGATGTCGCCTGAGTCACAGCAGAATGGGAAATGGAGAACAATAGGAGGCAAGCTGTCGCTGTAAATCTGGGAGCCTAGAAAAAGAGCCGGTTTGTGTGTGTTTGAGTGAGTGTGTGTGTGTGTGTGTGTGTGCTGCTGATCTGAAAATAACACCAGCCAGCAAAACAGGAAGTGCAGAACGAGTGACATCTGCTTGTACGGGGTCAAACCCCCCCGCCGTGAGATGTTGATGTTAGGCTGCGTAATTGCCATGTATTCTGGTGTGCTTCTTTTTTAGCTCCGATCATTTCAATGCCCACTTTTGTTTGTTATGCTCATCTGACAGCAGAGGAGGGGTGAAATGTGCTACGCACTTCCTCAGGGCAGGCGAGAGTTCAAGAAGAGATGGATTTTCTCTTGAAACAAGGACTGTTGGATCACAACCACAAGTTGGATTCTTGAAGGGTCTGATTTGATATTTGACTTGGTTCATAGAAGTGAAAGTGGTCACGTTTGATGTGTTGGCTACTTCATCCATGGCATCAGTTTTGTGTGTGAAAGGGTTGTGGTGTGTGTGTGTGTGTGTGTGTGTGTGTGTGTGTGTGTGTGTGTGTGTGTGTGTGTGTGTGTGTGTTAAACCTTACGAAAAACCTGACCTGTCAGAGCATCTGTGCGAGTGTGTGCATTTCAAAGAGATTGAAAACAAGCTCTGACTGCTATCTAGTCATCAGCCTTAGGAGTGTGTTGAGTGACCACACACACACACACACACACAGCTGAGTTATGGGCCTCTAGAGATATCTACAAAGCTTTCAGGTTGTATGTTCATTATCAGTGGAGATTAAACTCTTAAGTGTTCCTTCTTCACTAAACTGCACACTGATGACTTGCAGCCAACATTTAAATCTCATTTAAAGGACTAATATGAGTTAATCAGTTCAACTTAAATTACTCAAATGATTATTTAGCTATAAGAAAATGCTGGTTAACCAGCAGCCAGTAAATAAAATGATGTGGTAGTAATGACTCTTGACTTTCATTTGGTTTTAAAATGAGCACTAACCAACAATCGTGAAAATATATTGGTAACACTTTACTTATATCCCTTATATAAATTTCATTATAAAAGTATTTTAATGCATTAATTATACCTTGTAATGCACCTTATAATGCATGTTTCTCATGAATAATTGCAACCACAATTATAATTTACTTATCTATTCATTGTTCAACAAACTATTTACTAATCTGCAACTAATTATAAAGCATTTCAACTGGTTCCAATTGTTTATGAAAATATATAATGCTTTACTATGTACACTATGAATACCTTTACATTATAAGTTTGTATTATACATAAAGGCCTTAAGTAAAGTGTTACCAATATATTTACTGTAATTCATCAAGAAGGAAATCAAGTGTTTTGCGTTAAATTGTCTGTCAAATGGGGGATATTATTTATAAATATTTGTATATAGCATTATACTATATATATAGCCTACTATTACAACACTGTTGAAAACCTGTTTAAAACAATCATTATTTAAAAAAAAATAAGTTTACAAAACGTTTTTAAATAACCCCAGACAACCATGTCGACCTGTCCCTCAGTCTGGAAGTGTTCTAGAGGCTTTTAGCAGCCGGGATATGAGGCTTGTTTTACACACACATATTTCAGGAAAATGTGTGTAATAATATTGTACTTTGGTGTTACATGCACATGAATCGCAAGGCAGTTGTTTCTCAGTGAAATAACAAAAAAGTGTAAAACAAAGTTGCGACATTAGAAACAATAACGCAAACGTATTATTATTGTTAAGAAATGATGCTTAGATAATATAAGTGTTTTGTTTTTACAAAATAATTGACAACATTATTGTCTGAGGCAACAGTTTGTGGGTCACAGATGACAACTTGAGTATTTAACACTGAATATATCTTGACTAAACTGCCTGAGAAAAGTGCCTGTGAATATCTATTCTCGTGTCATAGCTCTGACCTCTGTTATACCATCCATATCTCCTCAGATCCCAGAGATGAAAGCTTTCTCAGAGTGTGTGTGTGTGTGTGTGTTTGGAGGTTCAGAGAGAGCTGGGGGGTGTAGGAGTGGGGAGCTGATCTGAAAACCTGACACTCCTGAGAAAGTAACTCAAGAGGACTCCGGTCGGCCGCCAATGGAGCAGGAACCGTCCGAGAGGGCGAACACACACCTCGCGTCAAACCAGGCTGTGTGTTAGTTTATGCGCAATGAAGTTAATTTAATAGTTGGCAGAGCGGGTCTTTGTTGTGTCGAACTACACCACTGTTTACTGAACTGAGATGGCATTTTAGATTTACATACAGACATACACAAATAAGTTCATTTGCAATCTTTTCATTTACACGCACACGTTTGGAAACTGGACGCCATCCATGAAACTGATTTGCTTAATCGCCAACGCATGTCTGTTTATAGTAACACATAGTAAGATGCATTTAAAATGTTCGGACTGCAATGGAAATGTGTGTTGGGAATTCAGACTCTCACATGACCTCACCTAACTTGTTGCCTTGGCTTCTGGCTTGCTTAGTTGGGGACATTTAACATTCAACAAATTATTGATCTGCCTTAGTTAAAGGGGTCATGACATGGTTTTTTGTTTTGTTTTATTATGTTCCCTTAGGTGCAATTATAGTATTACTATAGTTTTTTGTACAAAAAAATATAAAAATGTAGTGATTTATGACCTTTTCCCACCCTGTTTCTCAACCTCTGATTCAAACAGTCTGTTTTGGGGTGTTTCCCCTTTAAGACTTCAGTGTTAACGCCCACTGTTATGATTGGCTAACGTCAGTGCTGCTTATGCATACATTATAAACGTTAATCATTTTGTATCACATGTAGACTACACAATGCTCCACCACGTGAAACTTCGGTCTTCTGATCTTTTACCATCGTGTCAATTCTCAATTGATTTTGATTCATATGCGCGAGGGAGAGAGGGAGAGAGAGAGAGAGAGAGAGAGAGAGAGAGAGAGAGAGAGCATGCGATGATGTGAAATGAGGCGTAGTTGTCCTGCGCTGGAGGCGGTCATATGCAAACGACTGGTACGTCACTTCTTACCGTGACGCCACTTCATACCATGGATCCAGAACGAGCTGTATTTAGAGCTTGATTAAATAAATGCTTCGTTTATAATGGGGAGGACGTCTTAAGCTATGAAACTTGCAGGTCACATCTGTGGTGTTGAGCAATAAGAGCACAGAAGCTCTTCCGTACACAGCTTTCAAACATGCTAGAATTAGCATTAGGCTAGTACAACCATTGTTCGTTTATGCCCTTGTTTCCAGAAGTCAGTCACTAGTTCCGCCTTAATGACATCACGCAAGTTGTTAAAGACGGCAAGCGATGATTGGTCGGGAAGAAACGTGTAGTCTGTCTGACACAGTGACTATCGTAACAGACAGAACCGGACTTTATTCAGGGGTCAAGCTGCAACATTAGGGATGGAATAAAAATCGATTCTCCGATGCATTGTGATTCTCTCTTAAACGATTCAGAATTTTTTTATTACTTCATTACTTTATATCTGCTTGTTTTTTAAGCTTTTTTAAGTTAGTTAATAATTCGTAACATACAATTGTTTTTGTTATTAATTTGCACTGAGCACACGTTGCAGGCCTAAGATTCATTCACTGCTGGTGTAACCATAGGACTATTGACTGGAAATACAGGACAAGACTTACAGAGAAACACAGGACGAGACGCTCAAAGTAACCTGATAGAGGCACAACGACACAGCTCAGAGTTTGTACACACACACACAATATGTAACGTGAATGTGTGTGCTTGAAAATACTCTGCGTGTTTCAGGACTTTGCAAATACCTATCCGAAATGTTCCTAAACCTGTTTTCTGAAATACCATTAAGCTGTAAAAAATAAAAAGTCATAGATATATAGGTTATTGACACTGAATGTGCAAGAGTTGGCACAGATTTAGTTTTTTAACTGTGATAAAACACTATATGTATGAATCTGTTGCACTACAGTTGCATGTTTGACTGTCTGAAACAAAAATCAACATGTGAGGATATTTGATCCCCCTCAGTGTTTGAAATGCTTTATTAGATTTTGCTTCAAATCTAATAATGTCAAAAGGTTTGTGTGAGGTTAGATTCATAGGCTAGTAAATTGCTCAGTATGAAAAGCATTGCATTGAAGTCTCTCTGTGTGTGTCAGGTGTGGAACATAAGCTGATGTATTATGCATCCTGAGTATAATATTCCCACTGTCCCGACCCAAGTCTCTGTCCGATGACCCCC
Organism: Semotilus atromaculatus; assembly: GCA_031834385.1. Lineage (NCBI taxonomy): Eukaryota > Metazoa > Chordata > Actinopteri > Cypriniformes > Leuciscidae > Semotilus > Semotilus atromaculatus. The sequence continues at coordinate 21,175,860 of JAULUF010000026.1, read as the reverse complement.
GAGCACCCCCACTTAAACATTAATCAGCAACACGAGCTTCAAAACACCTCGGCACAAAAGATCTGCCAGAACGATAACAATTAACAACAGACCAATGCGAGTCATTCATATTCACTGAATAATTCATGCTCTTAGTCCTATCAGACAGCTCTTTAGATACCATAACAAGAACATTACGTCCCATCTATGCTGACAATGTGTGTCAAAAACTAAAATGCTAGCTTAGCTAAAAGTGTTCTAGTTTTGTCAAGTCGTTTTTTTGCATTGCACTTGCGCTGATTTTCCATTGTTTTCCTATCTAAGCGTGCGTTAAACGGATGTCTTTGATCATTACACTCGTGTCCTAAAACATGGCACTCAAATAAAAAAAAGTTATACACTTTTAAAAAACGATTTTTAATTCCACTGCTCGCGTCTCACATTTTAAAAACGCGCAAACGCGTTCTGTGGCTGTTTCCTGATTCCTAATCGCTAATCGATACTTTATCGACCCAAGCACATTTACTGCTTATCGACGGATCTGAAACCCACAGAACAGAGATACTCACACTGAGAGACGCAACTTACATTGGATTCCACTACAACTTGGCGCTAGCATGTTGCTAAGCTAGCAATGTGATGTTTTAATAAGCACACATATTAGATACAAATAGATTTGTATTATTTTTTGCAGACACTTCGAAGTATTGCATGAAATATTGAGGTAAACGTCTTTAAAATATGTTTATCATTAACATTGTGTGTTTATATCTCACAATTATGAGGAAAAACGAATTTCAAGATAAATAGAAAAGTAACAATTACCTTTTGTATTATTTTTAATCCATGACGGAAACAAGCGTCCAAAAAAACGCTTGTGAACGAAATGTCCAAAAAAAAAAAACTTTTTAAATATGAAATAACTTTGAAGAAAGCTTTTGCTCACACTAAGTGGCAGTCTGTAGGACGCTCATACTTTGCAACGTAAAGCATACGTAAAGAAGACGTAAAGAATACGTAAAGAAGACATGCATGGAATGCAGGACACACACATTCTTAAAAGATGCATTTGTTTTTCTTACACTCTTCAAAATAAATGTTCCAAAGGGTTTTATTTTTTTTGCACCGATGCCATAGTAGAAACATTCTGGTTTCCCAGAAGAGTCCTTTTCTCAGCGTGAAGAATATTTCGGGGTGTGTTCACAGGTTTGGTTCAGATCTGCTGTGAGGAGACGCGGTTCTGATCCTGTTCTGAACTGTGACGGGAAACATCACGACTATGACGAGGAAAAAACTGTCCTTTTTAGGGTCGCATTGACATATCTTGTTTTTGGTTCGTTTACATGTCTTTGGTCCATTCATAATTTCAGTCAAACCTGCCATCTGAACCCTGGTGCCACCAAACAAGAGGACCGAGACGCTGGAAAGATGAGTCTCGCTCCGCTTCCAAACGAACTCTGGTGCGGTTCGAAATAAATGTGAACGCAACACGAACTAAAGACATTTAAACGAACCAAAAACAGGACATGATGACCCTAAAAAGGTCAAAATGCTCAATAATACCTGTTTATTCTCCTCACAGTCGTGATGTTGCCCATCACAGTTCAGTACAGGACCAGAGCCACAGTACAGGATCTCTTCACAGCAGATCTTCATTAGTGTGACGGAGGGATTCCTGACGCTGTTTTCACTCCTTTACACATTTTATAAGATCTTCACCAGTTCTCAGCACATACGAGTGGATTTAGCCCTCATTTTGCCCAAAAGCTTTGTTTTGGATGTTCGACAATTCATAAATAAATAAAAAATCGCAAAGTATACATCATAAAAGCCTTTTTTGTATCTGTAGTTTCATTGTTAAAAATGACAGTGGATGGTAAGCGAACCAGGACTAAATGTTTCATTTACTTTTTTGGTCCGGACCAAGAGAACCAAGAGAACCGAACTACAAGTGTGAACAAATGAACTTTTCCCACTATAAAGAACCTTTTGAGGAATAGAAAGGTCCCATTGATGTTAGTGGAGAACTTTTATTTTCTCCCTGTGGTGAAAATCAAGCTTTTAATGTTGTTTATATTTTAATGTGCTTTAAGACAAACCATGTGTAAATTCATAAGTCAACACCATTGCTGAGTATTTTCTCCTTGAAACTGCAGTGAACCAAAGACAGTCTCAGAAACACGGTTTGAAATCTCTGGTGTTTCTGACGTCACAAACTAACCAATCAGATCAACAAAGATGAGTTTTAAGGGATATAATGATTGACTACAGGGGGACTTTAAGAATGCATTCTGGAGTCTGGTAGTTCATCTGGTGTTTTCTGAGTTTTCTGTCTGCTTGTCTAATAACTACCCACACTACAAGTGCTGCAAATAAGTGTCGGAGGCCCCAGAGGCCAACAACACAGAACAAGGGGAGGTTTAATCAACAACAGAGGAGACCTCAGCCATTTTAATTAGCCACACACACACACACACACACACACACTGACTCCCCTGGGCACACTGGCGATAGGGCCTGGATTGTTTGGTTTCCTGTTCGACTGAGGAAACACTGGTGATTACGGGTCCAGCCATGGCTACCTCAAAAACAATCTGCAGTTTTATATAAATAGCCAGAGGATGAAGTCCGTTTTTGCGCTCTTAAGCAACACTTCTCTCTAGTTTTTCGTCCTCTTTCTTTCTCTGAACTATAATTAGTCAGTACTGTTGCTCCCACTGGTCGCATTTGATCAGCAACAACATCCTCTTTCACATATTACCCCCGTATGTGTCTTGCTCTTTCATTCGGGCTCTTTTCTTCTCACACGTTTAACATTGCATTGGTTTCGAAGCCAAGGGTGCTCGGGGCCATCCCATAAACACACACACACACACACATACACACAGACAGACACACACACACACACACACACACACACACAAAAGAGAGAGAGAGTTAGAGCTGCTAGTTACCATAGAGACCTTTCTGTGTACATGGAAGCCGTATAAAAGTGCAACAATGAGAGCGAGTGAGGTGTTGGTTACGAGTGCAAAACGTACAACAGAGGAGAGACAAAAAGAGTGAGCGAGACTCTTCCTGTTTGCTCTCTTCGTTTCCTGTTCGTGACTTCTTGTGTGCGGCTATTTTTGTTGCTGCCAGTTTCTATTGAGGTAGAAGAAAACAGTTCATTTTTCAAGGCCGAAATGCTCATTAAGCGGCATGTTAGCATAGCTACGCGCTAGCATACCTTCAAAATAACAGATTACTCTTTTGCTAACACACACAAAACGCATTTCAAACATATTTCCCGGATTGTTGGTTTAGAGAATACGCTGCATTGTAAAACAAAACTGTTTTAGCAAACTAGCTATAGTGCTTTAAGAGCATTCAGTGCTTCACATCAAGCAAAGAATAAGAGCTTATACCGTAACTGGACTCTTCAACAAAGCGAAGCAAGACAAATGGGAGGGCTATTTCTGTCCGTCTCATGTGGCCATTCAGAAAACAAAGCCTCCGATATGTCGCAAAAGCCCCATGGTGTGAAGAGTTCACAGTCGCGTAATGGCTAACTTAGCCTAGCGTCTGATTAGCCCTGAGGGTTTAGACCCTAATCAGTGAGTAGAGATGGAAAAACTAGTTAAGCATGAAACCCATGAAGGTCTGTTTTTCTGCTCATATTGCCGAGCTCCCAAACCTCTGATAACATATGCAGGGGTCCAAACATGCTGCTGTTCTGCATTTTTCATAAGAGGTTCAATACTAGATTTTCATAGTGGGATTTTGCCATATCTACTATTGATACTGTATATGTGCGTATCAGGTTTAGCATTCTAGTCATTCTCCAAGAAGCCTGATCTTCAGCGTTCCTCATTCCTTACACTACATTTAAAGGCAAAGTGAATAAACTTTCCAAAGTGGCTGTGAGATAAGTTGACACATTTAAATAGGCCTCTCGTTCTCGCTCTCTATTTTACTGTTGCTAAATCGACCTTGTGCAAGACAGGATCTCCAATTTTAGAAACATTTGACCGCATTCACATACACCCTCTCGCTGCGTTCTTCGCTCGCTCCTAATCTCACCATCTGCTTTCCTTTCTTTATCTCGCAATCTATCACTCCTGTCCTGATATTTCCCATTCCTCCTGCTCAGAGAAACCTAATGTGACACCATTCAAACCTTTAGAGTCCATTCTTGCTCTAAATATATTTATATACAGTATATTTTTTCACACACACATAGGCTCTCTTTTAAAATCTGTAACTCTGTGCGCCACACAAATAGCACTCACTATTGATTACAGTAGAGTTTAACTTTCGCAAGTTACCAAAATAACAACTCGACATTCTAATAAAAATTTAAAATTTAAAAAATACATTAAAAAAAGCTGGGTTGTTTCAACCCATGTTTGGGTCAAATATGGACAAACTTTCAACCCATTAAATTATTTAAACCAACTGTTGGGTTTGTCCACAGTTTGAAACAACCCAGTATTTTTCGTTAGATGCATTATCAATATTTTAGCATTATTAAGGGAAAAAACCCTTGTGAAAAATAAGTGTGCTTAATCGTATTGAATCTGCAGTTTGATGTTAATCTTAACAAAAAATGTTTTAAGTTGTACACTTTCAGAGAGACACTTCTAAAATGTGCACTTTGTAATAATGTAAAATTAAAGGTTTTATGTTAAAGTACATTTTAAATCGTTACGTTCTATTTGTGTTAATCTTTTGTATTTATATGTTGACTAACAAATACTAAAGCACATGTAAAGTAATTGCAACTGCAAATATATTATAAGTATAAATATATATAATATGAACTAAATTCCAACTTTATCATTATAAATGTGTAATAAAAAAAGATTTACATACATGACATACAAGTTTCAATAGAAGTGACAATAAAGTATATTGTAGTTTACCATAAATTCTTGTTAGTACATTCAGCAGTAACTTTAGCCATATTTCAAAGACAATAGAATTATGAAATTACATATAAACATACTATTAAAGTCCCACTTTAATAGGACTTAAGTATATATCATACATTTCATTTAATTGCAAATATCATGCAATTAAGTGGCTGAAAACATTGCATTCAGTTCAAACGGTAGTCAGTTCTTTTAAAGTATATTATTTCCATAATAAGTACTCTTTTTAAAACTATGCTAAAGTGTACTTATTTTTCACAGGGGTGCTTATGAAGTCTTAAAATACCGCATATGTACAGACGTTTTGGAACACAGCAACAATGTCTCTTCCTCAATTTAGTAATAATGTATATTAAATGTTCAGCTGAATATAGGAAACTAGTTAGCTCTTCCATAGCTCAGTAATGGATTATGTTTAAGGATCAACTAATATAGACATTCATACGGTGTGTTTTCATCCTGAGTGTTCCTGCAGAGTCCACAGCTGTCTGAGCTATTCAGACCCGTTGCTTCCGCGGCAGCTGCTTGTGTGTGTGTGTGTGTGTGTGTGTGTGTGTGTGTGTGTGTGTGTGTGTGTGTGTGTGTGTGTGTGTGTGCTATTCTTAAATTTATAGCTGGTCACGAATACTTGAGCATCTGCAGATACACAAGGCATGTGTATTCCTGTCAACAAGAAGACGATGGCTTGTACGGGAGGAAGAGTGTTTGCATTATTCAAGCTCCTGCTCAGTGATTCCCTTTCAGTAGCGGAGAAGGTTTCCACTCAATCCCAGACTTTTAACAATGCCAGTGTGTTATTCTGGGATGATGGCCAGTCCACACGTAATTTAACTCAGATTAACTCGACTCAAAACAAATGTGAAACAACAAAGCGGTGTATGGCGTTAATATTAAAGGCTGTGTGTTGCTGGTCTGGTGAACGTGTGAGGGTTTGTGCTTAGAAGGTTTCGGCTGGAGGAACCATTTTAAGGTTCAGACAATTGATTATTTAAAAAAAAGTAATTTCTTTAAGTATCAAATTTGTCCCAGATTTTCTCAGACATGCCTAAAATAGACAACAATAATTGTTTCCATACAGAGCTATAACATGTATATGGTTTAGTTAGACTGGTCCTCTTCTGAAACTCTAACGGAGATACGTGTGAGATTTTGCTCTCAGAAACATCTGGGGAACAGGTGACTTTTGATCTCGCTGCTGTCAATGAGAAACAGCGTACATGTTAAGTAGATCTTATTCCATTCTAAATCTGTTCGTATTATCATCCAGAGTATTCTTTAACTAAAACTATTTTTGTTAATTGAAATAAAATACAAATACAAATATTAGATTAAAACGTACAAAAAAAACCTTATATGAAAATAAAAAATGTTGCTTGCTATGGGCAACTAATTGAAATAAATAAGTTTAAATTGAATTACTAAAATTACTGAAACTAAAATTTTAACTAAAATACATTAAGGCTAAATAGAAATATTTAAATAATCTTTAAAAAATGGCAAAAGCACAAAATATTAAATAAAATATAAAAATAAAATCTTATGCATAATAATAATAATAAATGTTATTATAGTATATAAATAATACTAATACTATAAATAATAAAATGTATAAACTATATATTATTTGTAAACTATAAATAATAAAAAACTAATAATAACACTCCTGTGGGCAGGAAATGCATATATTAGCCCATAAAAGCTTTTGCAGACACACAGCTCTCATTCAAAGTTTAAGATAATTCAAAATAAACATTTTTTTATTATTTTTCAGTTCTCTCTAAAGACTGCTGACTTCTTGTTTCTCTATGTGGCTTATAACCCAAAGTGTGTTACAACATGACTGAAAAGCCATAAGCAGATTTTGGAGTCATGCCAGTCAGCTGATGCGACTACACATCATCAGGAGTGTGTGTGTTTGTGTGTGTTTATTTGTGTGTGTGCATGTGCATGCGTGTGTGTGTGTGCGTGCGTGTGTGTTTTACAGCTAGCTACTGCATTTTATCAGAAAGAGTAACTGCCTTACCAGGGCAATGAGAGGAATGTGTCTGAAGTTGAAAAGATAGCATGATAGAGGAGAAAGGGCAGGAGTAAAGGAGCGTTGCCTCGGGGTGGGGTCACATCTGTGTGTGTGAGATGGTTTGAAAGGTATGTCCCACTAATGAAGAGAATACTAAAGCCTAAAAAAAGTGTGTGAATATAAATGCTTCTGGCTACGCAAGCTCAATGTTTATAGCTGATTCCCTGAATAGCAATTCTAGTTAGGCTCGATTTCACATTTCTAGAAAAGAAAACAATTCATAGTGCAGCACAAGTACGCGTTGCATTCTCAGAGTTGCCACAAGGAGCGCTGTAATGACACATCTTGCTTAAAGTTAACGCAAAATAATCATATTTATTTCCTTAATTTAGTTGACCAGGGGTGCGTTTCCCGAAAGCATCGTCAGCCAACTATGGTCGCAAGTTCTGTTGTTATCAGAATAGCTCAAGGAGTCTGTGTTTCGTGAAAACCATCGTTTCAACAAACATTCGCAAACAGCATCACAAAGTTGTGTTGGAACGACAGCTCTCGGCCTGTGGTTAGAAGCAGAGCTTCTTGTTTGCATGACATGTGGACTCAATAAATCCTTATCTCGAGCCAAATAAGGAGGCTGACATTCAGTACAACCTGTTTCTTTTATTCAAAATACATACAAATGTCATTTACGTCTTTAAGCTTTTTAAAGATTTAAAGCGTTGTTTTTGAAGAGTGTTCATGTGTGAACGTGATCTACTGTAAGAACGAGCCTATGATTGAATCTGAAAATAATGCAAAATAACTGAGAAAAATGAGAAATAGTCCTCAGACAGTCTGTAATTTATAGTAAAACATCTAGCGTTAATTCAATCTCAAACAGTTTCATTAAAATAAGTTATTACTTCACCACCTGTGTGACAAAATTTTACCGACGTGGTTGAACGACTAATTTGCAACAATACGGTTCAGTCGTGACTAGCTTGATTTCTTCAACGATGCATCGTACGATAGTAGTTAAGCAGCGAGTTACTGTATGTCGTTGTACAGAAAACGCATCCCCAGATCTTGCTATAAATTATTAATTGTTACACATTATTCTTTGTCTTTGTATCTAAAATTCAAAATTGAATAACTTGCGACAGCTTTAAAATGGCAATTTCTTCAGTTGACATCAACCATGGCAAAAAATATCTTTCCTGTTTCACTCGGAAATATCTCACATGGACGTGTACCGTTGAGTTACAGACAGTTAAAGACGACTGTATCGCCCCCTAGAGTATGGAGGTTTGTTACAATGACACGTTGACCACTCATGTCTGCATATTAATCTGACCTACGTAAGTGTGTTCGGTGCGTTACAGCATAATTGGATTGTACTTCTGCTCTTGGTATGGTCACAGAGCAAATCATTTTTGAGAGAGACAGGCACGGAGGAGGTTACGTCTACCCGAAATTTACTGCACACTCAAAATGGCGCCACTCAACAGTGTAATTCAGTGTTTGAACTCCAACAACTCTCAAGTGGACACAAAAATGCACATAATGACACCTCTCCACGCAGATTTCCCTCTTTCCTCTCAGCCCTTCACTCCCTCTCGCCCTTCCTCAGCTATCCGTTCCCTTTCCATGGATTCTTTTTTATTTAACAACCATTCTGGGAAAGCATTCGCCAGGAACACATCTCATACATATGCAGCCTCACGAACTTCTGTCTGAGCCTCCGACAATGGAGGAGGACATTAACATTCCCTGTAACCTCAAATACACACACACAAAAACCGACTCACACTGGCTCACTGAGCTCTTTTTGTGCTGTGCGCTCTAACAAATGAGCACCTTTGTGTCCGAACACTTCCTTGTCTCCAAACATTCAGGGGGTCAAACACAACGTTCTGATCCTCACAGACCTCGGTTGAACTTGCTTCTAAAAACAGCAGGCCGGTGTGGGCTGCTCTGGGAAAACAGGATTAGTTCATTCCCAGCGACTCCAGAACGCTGGCTTCAGCCAACACAGTTTTTACATTGTAGATGATAACCAATAGGGCTTGTATGACGACTCAGTTTCACTTTTATTTTCAGATTCTCTTAGCTTTAACTGGTCACATAGCAATCAATAGTGGTACAAATAATTGACAAGTTGGAGGAGTAATCCTTTACTAAGCAAGAAATGGATTTTTTTCCCCCCTCCTGCTGTGCAATGGAAGTCACATGGTGCACAACTAGTCAACACACAGCTCACAAGGTACAACTAACTGATTAGTTAACTAGCCTGTGCAACTATTTGCTAACCAAAAAAACTTAAATTTTTTCCAGTTGCTGTCATCAAGAACAAATGCAACTGGAGTCGAGTGATTCACTGCTAGTCGAAAAAGGCCCAAAACATCTTTAGTTGCAGAACTAATAGATTTGTAAATTAGTCAGTGCAACAATTTACAACCAAAAAAAAAAAAAAGCATTTTCTATCACCATATAGAACAAAGACAAAACAAGTCATGTGGTGCATAGGTCTACAACATCAAATAGGGGTAGAACTAATCAGATAGTGAACTAGTCTGCGCAAACCCTACTAAACAGGAAACTCAATTTCCTCCCAATATAGCAAAAACAGTACGTCACGGTCCCCAACTAGTCCACGCTGGCTCAAAACATGAAACTTTTCGTAAATTTACGAACCAAAAAACTTGTAGCTGTTGTCATATAGAACTAGCACAATGCAATTATGTAATCCATGACTAATCAACACATGCTCAAAGCATTGAGTAACTGAATAGTCTACTAGTTTGTAAAATCTCTACTTATCTACAAATGGAATTAAGCAGAAACCCAGACAGAACATAGTGTCGAGCCCAGATCCGGCCCACATCTCGTACAGCTGGAATCCACATGTACCAGATGTGGCCCGGATCTGGGCCGACACTATGTTGTCTACACCAGCAATCGGGAAACAACACAACAACCTTCAAAATCTTTGAAATTGGTGAGTAGATAGTCCACGGTAAGAGTTACCTCACTTAGAAGAACTGAAAAATCACACTCAAAATCAAAGATGTTTCAGAAGCCGGCACTGTGACATCCTGGATGAATCACAAAGGGCTCAGATTTACAGGTACGAAAGCAACCTTGCTTATCGATTCCTCACATCACTTCAATGTCAGCATAACACTGCTTTTGCCTGGACCCTGGCTGTGCGAGTGATATCTGTACATGTTAAGAGTTAACTTGTGCCTTGAAGCTGTTAGTGTCTTTTTCCCCTGGTCTGAGCGGTGATGACAGCCGCAACGGTGAAGGAGGCTGGTGTCAGCTGACCCCGCTTTCAGCCAGTAACAGGAAATGTGATCTTTACTGCAGCTCCCTGAAAAACAATCTCGCTATTGTCAGCTTGACTCTCCTGTCCCTCTGCCCCTCACGGGGGAGGGATGCAAAAAATACCTCACAATGAACATCTTCCCATCGTTCCTGTCAGCTAACACATAACCCTGTCCGTTTATGTTGCCCCACAGGTAAATCAACTTCAATGAACTTGGGGGTTCATTGAAAAAAAATCACAATGGTACACTGTAAAAAAATGTTTTGCAAACATGCAGCTGTTACCCTAGGAGCTAGTTATACCTGACAGTGTTTTTTGACCTAACATAGTTGGATTGATTTAGTCATATTAAACAAAACAAACATTTTAAGTACAATCAACTTTGTTTGTTTAAGTAATTTGAACTTAAATTGCATTAAACTGGCTTAAAAAATGAAAAGTTGAAAGTTGCTGAACTTATTTTGATGAGATAAAGCAAGGTAAAACATGTTATATAACTTATTGATCATCATTTTGGTAACACTAAGGTTCATTAGTTAACATGAACTAAGAATGAACAATACTTACAGCATTTATTAATCTTAGTTGATATTAATTTCAACATTTACATGATTTAAAATCAAAGGTTGTATTTGTTAACACACCGTGAATTAACATGAACAGCCAATGAACAGCTGGATTTTTATTAACTAGCATTAACAAAAGATTAATAAATAATGTAACAAATGTTTTGTTCATTGTTAGTTAATACAATAACTAATTAATCTTATTGTATAGTGTTACCATATATTTTTTTTAATTTTGGGTCCTGAAAACCAGCAGTTAAAATTCAATAAACACAAATAACCAACACACATGACACTGGTTTAGTGCTTTAGTGTATGCAGGTGCATAATGCTAGCTATATGGTTATTACATGACTGTGAGAGAATGTCTAAGGCATTGAGATGCACTAAAGCTTTAGGGGAAGTTGTGTACATGTCAAAACCACTGATGTCTTCAAAACACACTCTAGATGAATTCACTCTGAGGTAGTTTACACAAACTGTGGTTTAGTTACTGAATGCAGTGTGATTAGGCACACTAGCTCAGTCGCATTCCCCAAAATCATCTGTAATATAAACTATGATGAACCTATCGCGTCTCACGAACGACATTAATGGAGGGGAAGACAAAAGCCCGGCACATCTACAACGTCGCGTTCTGCGGGCTTCACGAGCGGCTCCGTGGGGCCCGGTTAGGTTACGGATGAACAAAAGAGCATGAGCGGTGTCGGATCCCTGAAACATTATCCCCGCGCCGCCGGCCATGACCTCATCGTGTTGTTTCCCCCGCAAACGCTGTGTCCGCCGCGGCGCACGCAACTCGAGCCGAGCGCGAGCTACAGGACTCTATCGCTTCAAGCTATATCTGATGACAAGCAATATAAAGTGCATTGAGCATTTATGTTTGTTTACACTACCACCCGCTGAGTCACAACTAGTTATAGATGTAACTAAGATAGTGATTGTAACAATTGTGCCAGTGGCTTATTATTACAATATGACATAATGGTAAATCTGTTCATGGACGGTGATCAATGTACCCTATTTAATTATTTATTAGTTGGAGATATCAGTGTGTTGGGTTAAATGTCTCAGTCATTGGCATGAATTCATAATTAATTTGCATGTTCTGTTGAGATTTACTTCACTGTCTTGATGGGGTCCCATAAACATATACGAGTTAAAATAATTGGTTAATTTTGAATTTCAAGTTTAACTCTCTGTTTATAATTAGTAAGATTATGAAAAGCATGAAGTATCTGAATATTATCTAATTATACACTACCATTCAAAAGTTTGGGGTCTTTTTAATGTTTTTGCAAGAAGTCTCTTATACTCACCAAGGCTGCATTTATTTGGTCAAAAATACAGTATAAACAGTAATATTGTGAAGTAATAATATACTATATAAAATAAGTGTTTTCTGTGATCTAAGAAACATATGTTAAAATGTAATTTATTCCTGTGATCAAAGCTGTATTTTCCGCATCATTACTCCAGTCTTCAGTGTCGCATGATCCTTCAGAAATCATTCTAATATGAAGATTTGATGCTCAAGAAACATTAGGCTACTAATTATAATTATTATTATTATTATCAATCTTAAAAACACTAAAAGATGTGTGGTTTCATATTTGTGTTGATTCTTTTATGAGTTCAAATGAACAGCATTTGTTTGAAATATAAATCTTTTACTAACAATTTTAATCAGATTTTATGCATCCACGCTTTTCATCGTATGACCCCAAACTTTTGAACTGTAGTGTATATACAGTGGCTCCAAAAAGTAAAGGACTGATAAAAACAGAGACAAAAGGAATATGCACACAGATGTCAAATGTGAAACATATTGATAGTTAATGTGATTCTGCGGTTACTCGGCTAGCGCACCTGTGTGAACTTAAGAACTGACGTCATTCAAACACCAGAAATCACCTTGTTTGCTAGAATTACACACACACACACAAAGTTTCTTCAGAGAAAGCCTGCAGCATTTCCTTGCAGGTGCCAATTACCTTGCCATTTTGTTATTTAATGCAATGACATTTCAATACTTCTGGGGTCCACTGAGAGACTTCATCACCTATACAGTGTCGGCCACTACGTGGATTCCACGCGTACCAGATGTGGGCCGGATCTTGGCCGACTATGTTGCTGTCTGTCTGTGTAACTCCATGAATGTCCATGAAGGAAATAGATTCTGTTAATATGGCTTATCTATTTGCTCATAGAGGCAAGCACGGGACTGTCACGGTCTTCTCGAGAAAGGTGTGTAACAGTTGAAACTCTGAAAAGAAGGGAACATCATCATACCTGCCAATCTCCAGTAGTGAATGTCCCTTTGATCTGACTCGACGATCAGTCCCGCCGCACAACTTCCATCTGTGGAATGAGAAGAAGTGGAGATGTTTGTGAGATCTTTTATTTTCTGCTGCGCACACCTATACAATTTAACCTTTACCATGGTAGATGGTTTCAGTCAAAATACAATAGAATACAGAACGTAGTTACTACACAACAAAACTGCTGAGTTAATTAGCAACCAGTGACTAAAAAAAAAAGAAGAACTTAAAAATGAATTAATTTAAAAAACCAGGCTAAAGCTGTGACTCAGTGACAGCCTGCTTCAGTTTTCACCATCACTGCCGCCTTTAAACCACTAAACCGTCAGTTGCTTATTTAAGCAAGACATATGGTTTTGAAAGAAATTGCACGCAAACTGAAAGTTTTTTTTTAAGTTGAAGACGCATTTCAAGACTCGAGTCAGCATGGAGAACTACAAAGTTTCTCACGGGCTATTTCAGACCGAGGACTTCATTTGTTTCTTTGCTTACACTGTTTGGGTTTCATTTCCACTTTGTTTCTAAACTTATTCCTTATATGCATCAATTTCACCAACGTAATGCACATATTCACATAATTTATATAGGCCTAATGATTATATCTTTTGAAAGCCATGCTTGCATGACAACAACAACAAAAAATAATAACAATAGCCTACTTAAAAAATACGCAAAATAGATTGACAGATCACAATAAGCGAGTGAAATCATGCAAAGCTTTCATAAGGCACACTGGAAATGCCAAGCAAACTGACTTCCTTATAAAGACTAAAGCAAAACAGGACGCGTTTATAATATGCAAGACAGACTGTACCTTGAGTGAAAGATAAAATCATGCAACAGGTCGTTATTCCCTTGTTTGAAACTCCGTCTTCTTTTTTGCAGAAGTCTTTACGCCTGGTTTTAATGTCCAAATGCTTCCCCTGTTAAAGCTTGTGTTAATCCTCAGTTAGTAGTCTGACATCCATTAAAAAGAGCAGCCGCGATGTTCGGCAGTGGTACGAGAGGGAGAAAGTGAGTTATTACAAGTATCTCTCGGTAAGCCCCGCCCCGAGGCGGACGAAAATAGAAATGTGGGCGGAGCTCTCCAAAAATAGCGTGTGACGTCTCACGCCTGCATTCTCGCATTGTTTCCTTTTCTGTGATTTGATTGGCCGAGGCTGAAGCCACATCCACACTGCACTCTTGAGTACTTCACAGTTCTGGAACTACTCACCATTTAAACCACGGCATATTTCAGTTCAGCAGGTGCTGGTGTGGATATAAATGAACAACAAAATAATAATAATAATAATAATAACATACCGGTCCCAAAAAAATAAAAATAAAAAATAAAAAACACTATGAATAGGCTAACTGAGCACCAATAATAATTGATCATATTTATGCATTACATCAGCATGTTAGAATGATTCAGCTGAAAATGCAGCTTTGCATCACAGTAATAAATACAATTAAATGTAAAAAAATATATATCACAATACAAAAGTTATTTTAAATTGAAATAACGTTTCATAATATTGCTGTTTTGACTCACTTCAAAAGCATTAAAATGTAACAAATGATGTCTATTAAATGTTGTTCCCCTCAAGTTCACACAGGCGTCCTAGCAGAGGTTACTACTACTACTAACTACTGTAGTTCACATTAAACTATAAACATATCTATACATAAAACACAAGTCACATTAATCATTTTTACTTTTTAAAAACTCAACAAAACATCTTTTTATAAAATGTTTTGCTTGAAAAGTCTGTGCTTTCTTTATAAATATCTGTTTATATCCAATACAATTCATTCATGCAATTTGTAAATTAATGAGTGAATACATTTATTGCATTCTTCAGATATTTCACATTTTTACACGTTCACTAAAATTGTTTTAATTCAAGTTTAATATTGTATCTCTGTTCATCTTCAGGTCAACACATGCTTAAAATCTTTGTATCCAATAAGGAAACCTTTTGCGATCTCCACCAAAGATACGCATAGGCTACCTACAGTAGGCCTACATATGACAGGACATCCGTGATGTAAAACCGTGTAAATGTACAGTATCTGCATTTGTGTATACTTTCAATGCATTTCTTTCTTTCTTTCTTTCTTTCCTCAGTAAAACAGGACCGGTCAGCATTGACGCGCGCGCCGCACACGCGCGGTGAAACCACTACCTGACCCGTTTCTCAGAAAGCAGGACACACTGTGTCTCTCTCCAGTGGGTTTCTGGTTTCCTCTGAGAGGCTCACTCGCTCACTTCTCGTCACCGGCGTGTAACTGCGTACCTAGACTGCATTTTTGGTCTTTATATAAAGCACTTTTTGGGACTGCATGCTTTTATTATGATCATGCTGTCAGCTGCAGTATGCATAATATTTAAATATTTAAGAAAGTTCAGTTTGTTACAAAGAAGCTACAAACACAGAATGTGCAGCTTTATTCAAACATGAACCCCGATGTACATACACACACACACACACACACCTAAAATGTAATGAAACTAAGCAGCGTTGTGCTGCACCTAATGCTCCTCAACCGGGGGATCCCAACAGTCTTACCAGAAACCCTCATCTGTGTGTGTGTGTGTGTGTGTGTGTGTTATAATTACACAGTCCTTCAGTCTGAATCATATCCGGCAGAAGCTGAAAATAACAAGACCACGATCTGACAGTGAAGCAGCTCAGTAGGGGAAGACACACACACACACACACACACACACACACACACACACACACATCAAAGCACCATTGACACAAACACTTTTAGCATATTTAGTCTTTCAGCATCTACACACTTCCATTGCACAACAGGTTCTTTAAAGTGTTCTGTTTTTAATGTTCTTCACACTAGAAATTGCTAATTTAAGATCTGTTCATTGGAAGGTTCTTTGGGGAAGCAAAAATGGTTATTCTATGGCATTGCTGCAAAAACACACACACACACACACATTTCTTTTTTAAAAGAGTGTATCATTGTAACAAATTGTAATAATTTGGTAAAGTGCATGATGACGAAGGAGATATCAACAAAAACAGTCTTTAATGAATAAGTCTAAAAACGTAACACACACAAGATCACTTGGGAAACAGAAAAGCACAACCACTTCCACAAATTGAACAAAGAACTGTCCCATTAAATAATGACCTATTTAAGGGTATAGAGGGCGATTTCGGATTCAGCCAGAGTGAGCTTATAAACTGGAACAGAAACGGGTGCGTAACTAATCAGAATCTATAGAAACAAACAAGCAAAGGGGAAAAAGGAACAGACCACAATGGAACAAGCATAATGCTCTGACAATCATATTCTGTTATTATTATGCATATATCTGAAAGCAGAAATGGGCAAATACTCTTAAAAATAAAGGTTCTTTATTGGCACTGATGTTTTCATGAAGAACCTTTAACATCCATGTTCCATTAATAAGGTTCTTTATAGTTAAAAACATTTGTAAGACTAAGAAAAAATTGCTCTTTTAAGAATTGTTCACTGAAAGGTTTTTAGGGGAGCCTTTATTTTTAAGAGTGTTTGTTATAAATAATTGTTGTATTAAAACAGAAAAGGTATTTTCGGTGGTCTTAGACTTAGCTCTTCATGCAGAAGCTTAAATGTCTGACATTTATCTTTGCATCATGTATAAATGATTTGAACACACTTTCGCTTTTACATGTATGATAGACATCATTCGTTAAATGCCAGTTAGCAACACAACACAAAGAGAGTGTGCAGTGACAGGAAGTGCTCTGCCTCAGTCACACATTTCCACAGAACAGACACAGGTGTACACTAGCGCTCCTCTCTTTATGAAAAGACGAGATATCAAAATGTGTGGGTTCTGAGTTCTGACTATTAACTCACGTTTATGTTTACTCGTGTTTGGAGGGGGAGTAAATGATGACAGAAATAAAACTGTTTCTTTAATAAGCAAAGGTGTGTAATATACATTACCATTTAAAAGTTTGAGCTCAGTAAGTGTTTAGTTTGTCTTTTGTCTCTTCTGCTCACCAAGGCTGCGTTCATTTGATCATACAGTAAAAACGTGTAAAAATTTACTTTATTCCTGTGATCAAATCTGAATTTTCAGCATTGTTACGTCAGTCTCCAGTGTCACATGATCCTTCACAAATCATTCTAATATTATGATTTGATGCTCAAGAAACATTTCTGTACCGGCTTAATAGTGTTGCGAAGACAGTGCCTGTTAGCCATTATTCACTTTTCTCAATCCTCTTGCCGACAAACACAAACTTAAACGTGTTTCACACTAATGAGATCCTCTCAGGCCAAAACCATAGTTAATCACGAACATGGTGTGTCCCTTCAGAGAAATAATTAAGGAAAAAACATCCGACCATAAAAATGTCAGTCCAAATTCACATGGGATGCTGTGCTCGTGGTTTACATCTTGGGAGAAAAACAATGAAGGAAAAAAAAAAAAAGATAGTTTGAGCCAATTTGATTTAGAGCAGTTCCTCTCTGCCTGTTGAGTTTCCCTGATTTTCATGGCTGCCCCGTCAGGTGAGAAAACCACAGTAACACAGACTCATTTAGACTCTTCTTAGTGATGTTTTTCATCCAGTGAAATGATCAACCCTCTTGGACTGTGATTATTTTTCATGGTGTTTGCTAAGCCAAGCACGTGTACTATTGCTCAGTTTTACCTGGTGATAAAACAGAAAAAAACAACAACAAAAAAAACACAGACTTACACAAAAAGAGGACCAATTCAAATTTAGAGATTGGAATATCCTAGATCCCATTCTAGAGCCATCCCTATTTAATATATAGCATTGATATAAAGCTACGCCCTGGCAACCACCTAGAACACTCTAGGAACTGTAGCAACATGGTAACATTCACTTGGAATGCCTTAATGACTGCATAGCAACTCCCTAGTAACCTAGGAACTATATAGCAATGTACTAATAATCATTTTTAATGCTCTTTACTGTATATAGCAACATCATGGCAACCACCCAAAACACTCTATGAACTGTATAGGAATGTGTTAACAATCATTTGGACTGTTTTACAGACTATATATAGCGACACCCTGGCAACCACCCAGAAAACCATAGCAACCAAATAGCAATGGGTTAACAATCACTTGGACCAGTTTATTGGCTGCTTAGCAAAACCCCGAAACACCCCAGAATATCCTAGCAACGGCATTGCAATATAACAACCATTCAGAACTCCTTAATGAGAGCATAGCAACACCCTAGCATCATGATGGTGCTGCATGAACAAGCAACACTCACATTTTCTCAAAGTCTCTGTAAGGTATTCTTAAATTAAAAATATTTCATACAGAAAGGTCAAAGTAAAAAAATGTATAACCCAGCTCCACACTGTCATAATTATTAAATTTGGGAGATCCAAGAGAACAAGGTTTGTTCCCCTTGCTTCATACAGAAACCATGTTCTCCCTTTCTTCCTCCTTCTTTCTCTTTCTATTTCTGAGACAACACAGTATTGGGAAAGTGATGGCTGGGAATGCCAGCAAACTAGTCATATGAATCAACCAGATTTGATTACATCTCTGGCCTCAATGTGCTCTTTCAATTTCAGCTACACTACCTTCTTCTAAAATAACCACACACACACACATTCAATGAAAGCATGGCAGTGTTCCTCTGCTTATGTGGCAGGTTTGATTGGGATGGGTGGCGTTATAATAGCAGCCATTGATAAGCTTTAATCGGATTCTCTGTGGCATTTGGATAGACAGTAAAAGAGTCATGCACAGGCCTGGAGTCTGTTGTGTGGAAATGTCAGCCGTTACGACGGCTCTGTTCAACTCTCAACCTCCCTTTACCCTTTAATGCCTGAGTATAACATCAGCCAAATACGCTGATACTGATGAATATTTACATTTATGAATTTGGCAGACGCTTTTATCCAAAATGACTTAATTGCATACAAGGTACACATTTTGTCAGGTCTGCATTCCCTGGGAATCAAACCCGAGCCCTGCTTTATTGCTTTACTGTTTGAGAAAATAAAAAAAAACTGTAGCTATATGTTCACATGGACACAATTTGTTTTAAACAGAATGAATTCATTAAGACTGATGAATCCGAACATAGTGTTTAGATAAACGCTAAATAAAGCCCAAGCCTTTGGGCTGAGCCTGGTCAGTACCAGGATGAGATCTCCCAGGAAAACCAGGTTGCTGCTGGAAGAGGTGTTAGTGTGGCCAGCAGGGGGCGCTCTCCCTGTGGTCTGTGTGGGTCCCAACGCCCCAGTATGGTGACGGGATACTATACTGTCCTTCAGGTGAGACATTAAACCGAGGTCCTGACTCTCTGTGGTCATTAAACATCCCAGGATAGAGGTAGGGGTGTAACCCCGGCATCCTGGCCAAATTTGCCCCTTGGCCTCTGTCCATCATGGCCTCCTTATCATCCCTGTATACTGATTGGCTTCATCAGTCTCCTCTCCACCAGTAAGTGTGTGGTGGGCGTTCTGGCACGATATGGCTGCCATTGCATCATCCAGGGGTGCGTTTCCCGCACAACGACGTACAGTCACTCGCTGCTTAACTACCATAGTACGATGCATTGTTGAAGAAATCAAGCTAGTCACGACTGTTTCCCCGAAACTGTATTGTCGCAAATTAGTCGTTCAACCACATTGGTTAATGATGTCACGCAGGTGGTGGAGTAATAACTTCTTTTAATGAAACGGTTTGATATTGAATTAATGCTAGATGTTTTGCTATAAATTATGACCGTGGCATCTGAGCACTATTTCTATTAGAGTGTTATTTTGCTTTATTTTCAAATTCAGTCATAGGCTTGTTCTTACAGTAGATCACGTTCACACATGAACACTCCAAGTGGTATTCGAGCCAGAGTCAGTCGCTAGTGCGCCTCTTGAGGCCAGGGAAAGTTAGCCTGGTAATACCAAACTTCGCTTTGCTTCGTAGACAGAGTCTGGAATGGCATAATTGAAAAGTGTTCAATTATGTTTGGGAGCGCTTGTCTGAAGTATAAAATCATTGGTTACCCGTAAGCCAATCATATAACGTTTGGTTACGACGTGTGTTATGCGCCAGCTCAGCCCCATCGAACTTCCACTATAAACACATTTATTATGCGAAAACGAAACCATCAAGCGAAATACCGGAGTGAACATGGCTGTGAACGACTTTTGCAGATTATGTGAAGTAACTACACATCCACGGCACAATCAGGTCCTCTAAACTAATATTTGACAGTAGAGAGAAACAAGAAAATATTTGCAGCCTACTGTCAAAGTTAGGATTAGTTCTGTTAAACAGCTCTTTGTTCATCTCGAGTCTGTCGGAAATGCTGCAACTTAATTGCAAGATTACAGCACGACACGGCAATATTTAAGACCTGGAAAAGAAAGGAGACACTGACCTGTCAAAAAGGGTGATAGTTCGAGCTCGACAGATAAATGAGACCGAGATACACCCTCTAAAACTACAAGGATCATAAAAAAGCCGAGGCCATGGACTTGCCATCACGGAGCAGTGTCACTGAGGTGGGTTAAACACTACAATGCTAGGTTTGAAATAGGTCCAGTACTTTTACCTGTTTGCAAATGTACTAAATTTAAAATCATCATTTGTTTTCCGTCACTTTTTTTCCTCTGAGAATGCCGGGAATATTCTCCACAACAGAGCGAATTGCATCCCTTGTCTCCATATCCGTGATTGTTTTCGATTTTCCCTAACCTAAAATACAATCTTATGCCGCGTTCCAGGCAACCTGAAACCCGTGTTTTTCCAACCTTATACCCGTGAAAGTGCACTGGAACGGCAGTCAAACCCGTGACTTCCCACCCGTGAACTCGTACTAGATCGATGTACTCCCAGTTACGAGCTCTGACGTCACATAGCCCGCGAAACCATACAAAACAACAATGGCAGCCCCTACGGATGCAGTGTTTCTGCAGGCGGTACACGGTGAGAATACACTTTAGGACAATATAACGTTGCAGTCAAATGAATAATAATATAATAATAATGATAATAATACACACACGATTATGCACCTTTGGCGACATAAGCCCCGTATGGTCCGCCATGCTGGTTTGTTTACATCTAGCTACCACAATTCCTTGCGCTCAGTTAGTTTGGCGTGACTGGCCTGGAACGCTACAAAGTCGTGAGTCGTGGTTTGAAGTCTTGATTTACGTGCTCAAAAACCTGCCTGGAACGCACCATTAAACTCTTCGCTTAGCGTCTACAGCCCGGCCTCTGTTCGTTGATTGGCCGGCTGTTTTCAGGCCGGAGGAAAACTGAGAGATAGGTCGCTATCTCAGACTGAGTACAGAAGCGAACTGAAATTGAGCGGAAGTACGAAGTCTGACGTAGTCAGGCTAAGGGAAAGTGAGGTTTACCCGCAGTTTTTCACACGAATATACAGTTTCCAGCTGTTGGCACATACTTACCATCCTCCAAATCATTGCTTCTTTTCTTTGTTGTAAAAAAACAGACAAACTTTTTTTAGGACAATTTCGGGTCCTAATTAGGAGACGACGAGCACATGAAACTTTGTGGTGTGCTGCTTATATTTATCAAACAGTGAAAACGTCCCTTCCCACGCCTAAAACAATGCGTCTGTGGATGGGAGTCTGAAGCAAGGACTGGTGGGACGACATTCTCCAGCTCCACTTCACCGACGAGAAGTGGAAGGAGAAGTTAAGAATGGCACGACAGCCATTAATGACACTTTTAATGAATCACACGTCAAGT
The DNA here is from genome assembly GCA_031834385.1 of Semotilus atromaculatus. Taxonomy (NCBI): domain Eukaryota; kingdom Metazoa; phylum Chordata; class Actinopteri; order Cypriniformes; family Leuciscidae; genus Semotilus; species Semotilus atromaculatus. Next base: position 21,154,035 of record JAULUF010000026.1, on the reverse strand, counting down.
TTCCAGTTTCAGTTTTCTAAATTCCGATCAAATGTTTAAATGTCCTATCGAACAGATTAGTAAAGACCTTAACGGTCACCTCCCTCTTTGAGCATATAGACATGAAAATGCACTACTCAAACTTAAAGTCCCCCTGTGGTCTAAATCAAGCTTTTAATGTTGTTTATGTGGTGTTTTTAATATGCTTTAAGACAAACCATGTGCAAATTCATGAGTAAACAGCATTGCTGAGTATTTTCTCCAAACCAAAGGAACCAAAGACAGTCTCAAAAACACGGTTTGAAATCGCTGGTGTTTCTGACGTCACAAACTAACTTGTAACCAATCAGATCAACGTGTGATCGTCAACGAGTGGATCTCTGAGCTGAGTGAGTGAGTGAGTGGAGGCGGGGCTCATTTGCATATTCATAGAGCCGAGAACACTAAATGAGGCAAGGGTAAATGAGGCTAAATATGAAATTTTGTTGATGAGTTTGATGAGTTTTAGGATAAAATGATTGACTACAGGGGACTTTAAATGGCTGCAAGTCATGAATGCTTTGGAATACAGACCTAAAAATGTAAGTGTAAAAAATTTAAGTTTCAGTGTACTGTAAAGCATATGTACTGTACTAAACATTTATTATTTGATACAAAATACAAATTTTACTAAATCTTTTGGACTCAAATCCATTAGTTTAGCCAAGTTGTGTTCCAAATAGTAAGTTGATATCACAAAAAAACTGAGATTCCTATGAGATTTTGTTTAGGCACTAAACCAAAAATAGAAACCGGGTGACACACGTTTCATTGTTTTTTTTTGTTTTGTTTGTTTTGCGTTTTGTCAGGTTTGAAAAAGATTTGCTTCTAAAATAGTGCAGTAAATTTTGTACTAAGAAACATGACAGTGCCCACGGGAGGAGCCGGATAAAAGGTTTACAGTAACGTTAACATGTTAACGCAATGTCTGATTTCAAAACAATTTTCACAGAATGGATACTGGTGGTGTAAGCTTTCCATACCTAATTTATGATGATTAATAAAATATGTGATAGCGGAAAAAAGGCAATACATTTTTTTTTTTTTGGTGTGTGTGTGAGAGTTTAGTAAGAGTTTAGTAAGAGTAAGAGGTTAGAGATTGTGATGTTTTTCTTTTATATGGGAGAAGAGGCCTTACATTTATAATTAAATACATTTAATACTATTAAATAATGTGGCTTCAGTATCTTCTAAAAAGAAATTCAATAATGATTATTATTTTATTATTATTATTAATTAATTAATTTTTAATTAGTTTTATATGAAATACTAGAGCTACATTTTCCTCGTGCCAATAAGGAATACTAAATTGAAATTGAATTGGGTCAGAGAGAGAGAGAGAGAGAGAGAGAGAGAGATGTGGGGTGTTACGGTTTTCCAGAAGGGTCTGTCCCTTAAGAACCCTGACGGAATTTGAGGAATGCTGGATAAGGAGAGAGAGTCCTGAGAGACAGAGGGCAATGGGGCCAGGGAGCTCCAAGTGGGAGAGGCACTGAAAACACAGAGAAAAAACAGATGGAACTGAAGGAAAGGAGATAGAGTGCAAGGAAAAGAGAAAAGAGAGGGTGTGGAGAGAAAAGGAGAGTGTGTGTGATGGGAATGGGGATTATTAGGGAGGAGTATTTCAGGGTGGGGTGTGGAGCGGCGTTACACTTCAGATAATGTGACTCATACATGACTAAAGCGAGGCAAAGCTAACACAAACTACAGCACATTGTGTCTGACAGTTTACTTTGGCTTCAGGCTGAGACTGGCCTCCAGCCGCTAATTAAAAATCCCATGTCAGGAGTTTAAAAATTGTACAAAAGCCTCGTGGGAGGTGCAGTATTCCAAGAATCTTGGAAGCGATTCAAGCTCTTTGAATTGGAGGATTTGGGACTGATTTCGGCACATTCGACGATTTCTGCTTTATTGGTTTTTCTTCCGTTGCACTGAAACCTGAAGATGTTATATTTTGTTGTTGCAAGCCCTGCAAAAAAAAAAACACATGCATGGCAGAAGTGGTAAAGGTTAAACATTGAGTTGGGGAATCTTTTCATTCATAATGACTGCAGCGGTGAGTCACATGAACACCATGAGGAGCCACGTGATGCGGTTTTACCGCTGTTGTGTGCATTTTACACAAGTGCAAATCTCCCTGGTTCTGGGATTAGAATTATACCTCATAGCACATCAAAATGAAACTTGGATTCAGTTATTAAAGGGATAGTTTACACTAAAATGAAACTTCTGCCATCGTTTACTCACTCTTATGTCATTTCGAATCTGTAGGATTTACTTCATACAGTGTTCATTCGTTCGTACACAAAAGATGTTTAGACAAATCTTCATGCTGATCTTTTCTTCAGATAAGTGATCACAGTGGAAATGTGAATGAGATTTTCAGTGAACAGCAGTAAAAAAAATGCAGTCTGACTCTGTTCTACACATATCTTTATATTTATATATAACTTATATTTTTGAATTAGCAGCTAATCAAGCTAATAGCAGCTCGATTGTAATCTCCGTTTATGCAAGTTACGGCTAACTGCACGAACACGTTGTAGTGTATGGATGCCGATGTACGTTATATAGCACAAGCCTATTTGATGTGATTTTTACATCTGGAAGACGTATTTTTAAGAGTGTTTGCTCATCTGCAATACGTCTATAGGACGTTTCCGTCAGATGTCAAATAGACGTTTAGAAGATGTCAGTTTAACATGCATTCTAAATCATTACATCCTAAAGACATCTTCTAAACGTCTATTTGACATCTGACGGAAACGTCCTATAGACGTATTGCAGATGAGCAAACACTCTTAAAAATACGTCTTCCAGATGTAAAAATCACATCAAATAGGCTTGTGCTATCTGAAGGTTCGCAAAGCCATGAGCATCAATAGTAACGCAAAGGCCGCCATTGTTGATAGAAGGCTTGTTCGAGATGCATCAGAGCGGCGCGGGCCGATCGGAGCTGCGGGAGTGTGTGGAGAGCATACGACTCCTTGTGCTTTTGGGTCGCTTTTGCAGTTCTTTTATGTCATGCGCCAATCGGTCTGCGAGAAAGCCAATGCATCTCGAACAAGCCTAGTGTGTTTGTGTTTGGCACTGCCGCGCTAGAGTTGCTGGGCATTGGGCAACATGAGATGTATACAGTGACGTAAGACCTGGCTCAGTGGGGCTCTCTGGCCTGTGGAAAGGCAAACCGGTTCTTTGAAAGCTCGTCAGTCGAACCAACTCCGAACCGGCTCTAGCACTAGCTCTGAACTGGTTCTTGCTGGTGGAAAAGGGGTAACGGAGACTTCAGATGCCCAACACCTGTGAAGAGACGATTGACGCCAGCGATATGTTATACCCTAAATTTATACATGATTAACTAACTGTATTTTTTTTCTATGTACATTTCTGAAATGCACTTTCTGTAAAGCTGCTTTGTGTGTATTGTGAAAAGCGCTATACAAATTTGAATTGAATTATTCTATTTTTAGTATCTATCTATCTATCTATCTATCTATCTATCTATCTATCTATCCATCTGTCTATCTGTCTGTCTCTATCTATCTATCTGTCTATCTATCTATCCATCTGTCTGTCTGTCTGTCTATCTATCTATCCATCTGTCTGTCTGTCTGTCTATCCATCTGTCTGTCTATCTATCTATCCATCTGTCTGTCTGTCTATCTATCTATCCATCTGTCTGTCTGTCTATCTATCTAACTATCCATCTGTCTGTCTCTATCTATCTATCTATCTATCTATCTATCTATCCATCTGTCTATCTATCTGTCTGTCTGTCTCTATCTATCTATCTATCTATCTATCTATCTATCTATCTAACTATCCATCTGTCTATCTGTCTGTCTATCTATCTATCTATCTATCTATCTATCTGTCTGTCTATCTATCTATCTAACTATCCATCTGTCTATCTGTCTGTCTGTCTCTATCCATCTATCTATCTATCTATCTATCTATCTATCTATCTATCTATCTAACTATCTATCTGTCTCTATCTATCTAACTAACCATCTGTCTATCTGTCTGTCTCTATCTATCTATCTATCTATCTATCTAACTATCTATCTGTCTCTATCTATCTAACTAACCATCTGTCTATCTGTCTGTCTCTATCTATCTATCCATCTGTCTGTCTGTCTGTCTATCTATCTAACTATCCATCTGTCTATCTGTCTGTCTCTATCTATCTATCTATCTATCTATCTATCTATCTATCTATCTATCTATCTGTCTGTCTATCTATCTATCCATCTGTCTATCTGTCTGTCTGTCTGTCTATCTAACCATCTGTCCGTCCGTCCGTCCGTCCGTCCATCGGTCCGTCTATCTATCTATCTATCTATCTATCTATCTATCTATCTATCTATCTATCTATCTATCTATCTATCTATCTATCTATCTATCTTTCCGCTTGTCTGTCCATCTCTCCATCCATCCTTATTACTAATATGCTATTGTACATGCAATTCACAATGGTGAGATGTATTCATCATTTTCTTTTAGTGTTTCAATACAAAAATGAATGAACACTATTGCTGGGTTAACCATTATTGTTAAAGTGCTAAAACAGTTTGAAGGTCAGAGGTCACTCTGTGGCTGCTTTTTTTCGCTAATGATCCTCAAACAAGCTATCACATTATAATCCTTTAGCTCAAATACTGAAGCTAATGACTAATGAGTACAGTTGCACACTGTATTGTACACTTAAACACACACATGTACTTATCAGTGACGCACAGGTCACTGCATGGGTTTCTGCTGAAATTTCTGCGGAAATGATGGCCAACAGTCTCTCTCGTTCTCTTTTTAAATAAACAATAATGCACAATGCATAAAAAAACAGCAGGAAGATGAGGTGAGAAGAGCGACAGAGCGATGGGGAAGTGTTTCCACGCTCTCTTTCCAGTGTTTTTGGGTATGTGGGTAAGTGTGGGCAGCTCAAGCGTACAGTGCTGAGAGTTCAGTTACTGCTGCTGGAAACCGTTTCATATGAGACGATCACCAACATCAGAGACCCCCAGCACAGCAATACATCACTCTTTGCTCAATTACAGCATGAAAAAAAAAAAACATAGTGGGGACGGGCGAGGGGCTTTCAAGAAAAATACACTCAAAACAGTCCAACCAAAATGCTGTTGGCTACTGTTCAGTAATGCACTACAATGAAAGTCTATGGGGAAAGTCCTTCCAGAGGGTTTAAAAACGTATTTAAAAGTTGTTAAAGCAAATTTTGCTAAGTGCTTATATTACACTTTTCACAAAAATGTGAAAACTTATAAATCAGTGTTTCTCTAAATCAGTGTTTCTCAACTGGTAGGTCGGTGTGCAGTCCAAGAAACGAATATGTTTTTTTTTCTGTAACCGGACTTTTATTTTGAAAGACGTGCGTGGAAGATGCAATATATGATACGTAACAAGGTCTCATATTTAAAATCCTGTCCATTTCACTTCGAAATAAAAATAAAAAAAATACCGTTTTGGCGCGGTTAATATGGCGTGATAGATCGCGTGCCTCAGTTCAAGGGAAGCGGCAGCGCGTGAACTGATCATCTCGTCTTTAATACCAGGGCAGTTACAACAAATAATCATGAATTAACATCTGAAGGTATGTTAAAAGATACAGTAGGCTACAACTTACCGAAATCCGTATCATGTCTCATGTAATCACTCAATCCGTGTTTCAAAAGCGTATGTCATTAAAACAGCTGGTCACGTAACTTTCTGACATTTAGGCTAGCACTACCTCAGAAAAAAAAACACACCCAGTCACCATAAACTCCTTATAGTCAGCTAGAAAAAATAATTTTAGAGAGGAGCATTTTGCTATATGCACCATATTACATACCGGTAGCCTATTAATATTTTTTAATGTTTTTCATATATTTGCATTTTTGAATGAGTCCATCAAGTTGACAGCCACCATAATAAATGTTTATATTTAAAAAATCGTGAATTATATTTTTCAAAATCTTTTATTTCAAATGAAGTGTTAGTATATCAGTTATTTTAACCTTAAATAGGCTATAGTAATGTGGTAGCTATAATTTACAGCATTAGTTATTCTAGGGCCTACTGTACCTGATACAAAACAATCTAAATCAAATTGAATCTGGATCGAATCACAAGCTTGCGAATCAAAATTAAATCGAATCGTGAAACAATTCTTTCTTCAATTTTTTTTTATTTTATTTTATTTTTTTTACAGTCTGACTGTACAGATGCACTGAGCCCCTAAAATGGACATGAAGATGGAAAAAAGCTTTTGCGTTCCCTCATAAAATGTTTGTGTTCCCCTGAGAAACTTTACGTTCGCTCAAACTTTTGTGTTCTCTCACAAAGAACTTTCATGTTTTGCGAATGAACAAACTTTCTTGGGGGAACGGACGCAATAATTTTGTGAGCGAAGTTTCTTGAGGGAATGTGAAACATTTGTGAGAGGACGCAAAAGCATTGACATAATTTTTCCTCCCATCTCATAATTTCTTTCTTTCACCATGTCCTTTTATGGGCTCTGTAAAATGGTAACCTAAACATGGTAACATCTAAATTAACTGGTTTTAATATACAAAATATTATGTTTTCAATATTTGATTTATTATATTTTTAATATCATACATTGTTATATATATTATAAAAATATTTAACATCACTGACTGAACCCACCTGTTTGTGCATTAGTTTAGAAACAATACTAATTTGTATTGGTTAAATCAGGTAGAAATAGCACTTTTAAGATAAGGATGGCAGGTTAGAGATTTTTACAAGGTGAATCGTCTCTCAGTTAAAAAAAAAAAAAAAAAAAATCATAGTAATGGAATTAAAATAGTCTATAGGGAATTGCATCAATGCACCAAAACTCATGTTAAAACACTCACTTTGGAAATTATAACCCAAAGACCCAAGAATTTAAACCCAATAATACTTGCACTTAACTTGTATTGAACCCAGGACATTTCTATAACTGCCAGATCTGGTTTGAGGAAGTAAAGAAGTATTATGTCTTTTTTTTTGAGAGATGCAGCTTCTTTAATTCCCTAAAATCATCTCTAGACAGATTTACAGAAAGCTTTGAGACAGATATAAATATAGGAACCTCTAGGTTAGAATGAGGAACTCCACAAAAAGACTAAATTCAGGGAAACGACAGAGATTTTTCTTAAATAAAGTGTGGTAACTGGATTTACAGCAAAGTGAGTACATAAATCATGGGAATGTGAAAACACACTGAAAGACGACACAGGTATAATTCACTTTTTGCCCTAATAAAACTGGTCAAATAAAAGCAAGTATGATGGAAAAAAATTGCCACCATAAACATTCATATGGTTGTATGAGGCACAGAATTTCCTGAGTGGAAACTGTAATGAGATTTCAGTTTGCAGAGCGATATGGACGGCGAAAGAGCTCAAACCGACACTGGGTAATTCCCAGCAAGCTTTGAGGTGGACGTGATGTACAACCACTGACAACATTTGACATCATTCGACAGCGGGCCCACCTTTTTCAACAACAACAATCCTGAAAAGGTGGGTGGAAGAGGTGGAAAGGAGTGCTAAAAATAAACCCGGGCTGTGTCTCTACTCGTCTTCGCTCTTGTTCGTCCTCTCTCGCTAACGTTCAGCCGTTCCTTTCAGCGGTTATGCTGTGAAGTCCTCCCTGTCGTATTTCACTACTGAAATCTGTCATACCCAGGAAAACACCTATAGCTCCTGCACTGAGAGACCAAGCTTGAATTCATTAGTCAAGCCCAACAAACAACAAAAGATCAGTCAAAGGTCACCCTTGAGCCCTGTATGTGAAACCAGGCCATTTAGTTTATTTTTAGTACTAAATGGCCTGAAAATGTTGCCTTAGCAGCTAGCTAAGATTATTTATATTTAATTTTGTTTCATGCTAATGAACACATTTTCTTATTGTTTTAGTTACTGATATTACCCCCCCTTTTAAATTAAGGTAAGTCATTTGTAAGTCACTTTGGATAAATGGAATGTATAACCAAATTTTTTGCTGGATATAGATGATTTTTAATCAGAGAATAACTGTTTGTAGAACTTAACAGCTTTCCCCGACGGCCTCAGACAGTAAACACCTTGTGTGTTTTGAGCCTATTGACATATTATAATTGCAGCACGTATTACTTTTCAGGAAATAGAATAAGGAAACACTGTATTTTTTTTAATAATTAAACATGTTGTTAACATTTATATAGGCTAATGCCATTATATATGGGCAGACACTTGCATGTGACACTATATTAGTAACATTTTACCGAAAAAAAGTTACAACATTTTTTTCCAGCGAATTTTGGACATAGAGTCAGACATAGGCAATGTGTTTTATGTCCGTCATTGAACGGCCACATCTGAGGCAGTAAAGTTACGTTTTCATCAACTTACAGGTTCTAAAGTTTATGCCGTGTGTCAGCCAAAGAATTTTTCCCCATGGCTAGCGTATTATTGTTTTCAATTGGTAATAACATCTATTTCACACTGAGTGCTCTGCGTTTTTACCGATTGCCAAGAGTGGAAGGATGTTCAAATTTGGGTAAAACCAAATGTCCCTTTAAGACAAGTCATTTCAGTCAGCGGCCATCTTTGAAACGCCTCTTTGAAATCACCAATGAAATTGGACAACACCTGTCTCTTAAGTTTTGTTTTAAACACTCAAATCATGACCAAAAACGTAATTTTTCAGGCTGGATCAAGCTAATGCGCAGTGGAAGCGCGTCTGACTGTTTCTATGAACCGGAGCTTCTAACGGCTGCAGTGACACGATGACTTTACCGATCACCGATTGGCTCTTATTTCGAAGGCGGGACTTATTCCGCCATATGAAGCATTGCACTTTTTCCCATTCAAAACAATATGAGTGACGAGTCTTGTGTAATTCTACAGTCTTTGGGTAAAACGCAGCGCAACTCTGACACTTTTTATCCAGCCGTCCAATCATAGTGGAGGAGGGGCGGGACAGATACCACATCGACCAACCGTCACATTCTGCTTGCACAAAGTAACGGAACAAAATAATTTCAGAGCAAATACTTAACATTGTTTCGCCATTTTTAACAATACAGAAACAAACTATCTTTAAAATAAGATATTAGTAATAACATGTATATATTTCGCATCATAGCAAGCAATACGTCTCAACTGAAAAAAAAACTGCCAAGACGCTCTCAAGCGCCCACAGTGAGGCATTTCAGCAGAGCGTCGTTTTCAGCTGACTAAAAAACGCTTTAGGGGACATGCGGCTTTACTTTATGGATGCTCAGTGTTTTCAGTCATTTGGCCAAAATCAGATGTTATTGAAGATGAGGTGCTACCTCAGGCTATTTAAGACAGTACTGGCTATGACTCGAAAACAAATGACGACAAATCACATAGCCTTTAAATATGTTTCTTGAGTAAAGAAAAGGCTGTACTTATTTAAATAACCAGTTCTTTATTTACCCTTGCATTGCAAACAAGCAGATACGGTCTGAACTGTGTGAGGTTTGACTGACAGTTTAAGGAGCCAATGGAGTTATGAAGATAAGTCACAAGCTCTTTTTAAAACTTTTCATTGGTGAAATATTTCCCAGACAGACAGACAGACGTAAAGCGTGACCAATCATAATTCATGAAAATAAAAGACGAAATATGAAGGTGTCTGCCCGACAGTGAAGATATGTGAATATGTAACTATTACAACTATTTACCACCAGGCATGTGAAAGCTTTTCATACGTTTTAAATATTTTTTTGCAAAAGTGTGTCAGGGACTTTCAGTCCAATACTGAATGTTTGTCCAACATGAAAATACTCGTATGATGTCTATACGCATGAGGATGCAGAAGAAATAGAGACGTACAGTTGAATGCAGATCGACCAACGTGGAAAACAGTGGTCAAGACGTGACACAATGGAAACCTCGATGGCTTTACAAGTCAGTTTCAGTAGTTTCTTGTGCGAGACAGTGATGAAACGCGGCAGCGGGAACGAAGACCCTCGAAGTGCATGAGTAACGCAAGAGAGTTCCTGTCATACTCTGAGTCGCATCCAGGAACGCATGAATACTGCCCTCCAACACAGATCAATGATAAACAATAACTGGTAAACACTTGGTCAGAAATGAATACTACCAGTGGACCAGAGGAAAAAGAAATGGTGTGAGGCAGGTGTCCAATAGGTCCGTTTCAGTTTTAGTTCAAGTTCATTTTATTTATATAGCACATTTACAACAGCAACTAGGCTGACCAAAGTGCTACAGAACAACCATATAAGAAAATAAAAACCTGCATAACAACACATAAAACACAAAAAAGAAGCAAAGGTTTTAATACCAAACCTATAGGATTCACTTTGTTCACTTCCTTTATTTTCCAGCCAGTGACCCTGATGCACAAATCCTCACAGGTCTGTTAAAAAGGTCATTTTTTTGGTATTTATAAAAATGTATTTATATTTTTTATTAACCCGAAACAAACCTGCATTTACACCTGAAAAACTGATTCAAGCTTATAGCTTGAAAGTTACAAAACTGTTTGTGCAACAAATGCATGACTCGCTATGATTTCACAGCATCTTCGGCTGCAAACATGAATCAGCTACACAGTAAGGACTCCACTGGAAATAATATATTAATATCTGGCCATTCTATGTGGGTTTTTCCAGGAAATATTTGGACTGCCATCAGCAGGATTTTCCCTACTTTAATAGACATTTGTTTAGCGACTGATAAGGAAGCGCAAAACATAATAACCTCCTCTAATTGAGAGATAGAGAGCAAGATGATGTTGACAACCAAGACGCTTAGTGGACAAGTTCATTTGCCCTTATGAGAAATCTAATTACTTCTGAGATCTAGGTAAAACATTGGATCAGATGCTTCTCCAAAATGTCCTTAGAAGAATTTTAAATATCAAGTATACAACTCAAGTACAGTGCTTTGAAACTGTTTTGCCTTTATTGACTCCGATTATGCATCACAAAAGGTCACCAGGTCTCTGGATAAACCGACAATAATAATACACATAATTATTCAGCATATACTTCCTGTGGTGACAATATATTCTGAAAGATAAAGATGGAAACATACCTAATTCTCAACAGGAAACTGATCGAAGGGAAACCACCACATACTTGACTAGTATTTAATGTAAACTGAGTGTCTGACTTTGTGGTTTGAAAGCATAACACATGCAAGAGGCTTTTCCATCCACTTAATATATACATTTCCTATTTATTCAATACACTGAAGTCGCCAGAGGAGGGCATCAAACACATGACCACATCTGAGAGGAACCTTTGCTGCGACTCTATAAACAAAGTACTCATGTGGATAATCCCAAAATTGTTGAGGACAAAAATAGTTTTCTCATATCCTGCTCAGTATGGAGCTGCACTATCATGCCATGCTTGGTAGATATTTTTCCACGTCTCAAGCAGCTTGTGTAAGTGATCACAGCTGATGAATTCCAAGCGCTCTAAAAAGTTAGACACTTTTCTGTGCCACCTACTGATGCCTTTACATTCCATATAAATGGCTTCATGCAATAAAATCCTATCTGACATTGCAAGAAAATAGCATCAGTCCACTTCAAGCCTCTTCAAATATTTGTTTATAGGATCATGCAGGCAGGATCTTCTGGGCTGTTAAGTCTGATGGTGTGGACATGTGGCGTGTCTGGGAATGGAGAGGTTTAAAGATCAATCTTTGTCTGAAGGGATGTGCAGTGAGGCGACCCCTTCACCCCTCTTGACCGCAGGCCTCTGGGAGAACATGTTGCTGAGTGCTGCTTGGAGATCAGATTTCCTGTCACACATTTCCAGGGTTGACCATATTAATTAGTGCTCTTGCCAAAGCAAGCATCTGTAAAACCCACCTAGACCCCCTAGCAACCACTAAGAACACACTAACAACCACTTAGCAACGTTCTCGAAACCACCTAGAACACCCTAGTGTCCACTTAAGAATACTCTAGAAACAATTTATCAACATTCACCTAGACCCCTTAACAACCACTTAGCAACACCCTAAAGCCACCAAAAACACTCGAACAACCACTTAGAAACACCATAGAAAACACCCAGAACACCTAGCAAGCATCTGAACATCCTGAAAACCACCTGGTAATGTACTGACAACCCCTAAGCAACAACCCAGAACGCCTAGCAACCTCTTATCACCCTGACAACCACTTAGCAACACACTATAAACCATCCTGAACACCCAAGCAACCCCTTAGCAACGACTTGAAAACCAAGCAACCCACCAGCACTCACCCAGAATACCTTAAAATCATTGTTTATTATTGTTTGCACAAACCGGCAGTCCCTCAGACTTATCCGCCTCTGAGTTTTCTGATTGGCTAACGTGTAAGTCAGATTCCTTTTTGCTGTTTACAGAATAATTTCCCAATACACCTATTCCATACAGTATCTGTCAGGAAGTGGGGACATTTTATGGAAGGGATTCCAAAATAAATAGTTTGGAGCCACTTTATAGTTTTTAAAGTAACCCGCCATGAACATCTAAGCTGAATGTATCTTTGATAGGTCAATAAAAGGGGCGATATCAGTTTGCAGCATGTGGAGGTCCAGATGCCAACAGCTGGATGATCCGAGGGCAGCCCTCAGGAGTACAGTGATATTCCCAGTGGATGAGAGGATGGATACAGGACAAGTCAGTGGCTGAACAGAGAGTGACTCTTCCTGCTCAGGACAGGAAAAGCTACCGCTACACAGTCTTATCATTAATAGCACAGGCGCTCCTGAGAGACAGGGGTGCAGCAGAGAGCGGATAATGAGAGGAAGAGGGTTTTAAATCCCTGTGTAAATGAATACCCCTCAAAACTGGGAATCTCATGCCTCTCGAGAGAAGCTTGAATGCTCTAAAAAAACAGACTGGACAAAGAGAAATTCTGACTTGAGTTTCATATTAGTTCAAAAGCTACTGGCTATCTCACAATCGAGTCAAGTGCTTGGTCTTCAGGGCTTAAGACATGTTGTTCATTGACTACTTCAGCAAAAAAAAAAAAAAAGAAAAACGGCAGCATGAATAACCAGAGCTTCTCTCTTTAAAGCTAATTACTTCAACATATTACATGTTTACTTCCCAATTTCGGTGTTAAAATGGGCATATCAAACAAAAGCATGCAGCCATGAGATTTTGGGGAAACCGATGTCTACATCAGTCTGCGGGATCAATGCATCACAAGGCTGGCCACAAGGCCACTTCCTCATGGATGTGAGAAGAGGGCATTTCCTCTCAAGTCTCCAACATTAGCCTTGCCTTGTCCACAAAACTATCAAATCCATGAGACGAATCTCAATGAATCAATCTTTCAGTTTCAGAGAAGAAACTTCTTGTTACCAAGTCCATGACAAGGCAAAACTACTATTGCAAATTTTGACTATTCAATCATTCATTCCAGTTTAGTTCCCTTTCGGTAGGTAAACCCTGGTTTTTCTGGTCTACGACTTCAGAAAACTTCTGGTTCTTAAAGAAACCAAACACCAATACACCCATCTGAAGATCCTATAATGACCCTTACAGTCAACTCAAGGACCCTTGAGAAATAATCCTTGATAAGAATAAACTAAAGAAGAACCTTTATTTTTAAGATTGTACAAGGCAGCAGACATCTAATCTTATTCCACCCACTCAGAACACACACGCACCATCCCTTCCCATCACTTTTTCCCCCCTGTCCTCTTCCCGAATGCAAAACCATGTGGTCCATCAAGTCCAAGCCCTTTAAAATCTCCAGAGAATTGCCTTGTCTGACATTTAGAAACATCTCTCGTTTTCCCTTTTATAAGTCATGGGATTGTTATTTGTCCTAGACTGACACAGATGCACATATGCCGTCTGACTCACTTCGGCTCTGGGTGGGTCTGTTTCCAATTTTCGCACCCCTCCACCCATAAAAAGAAAATTTACCTCCAAAAACAACAAAACAAGTGAAGAAAACGGCTTGCACACCGCTAAAAGTTCCCCTCCTTATAAGATGCACGCACACACACACATCGAGGCAGCTAACAAAAGCCACTCTCCCTGAGACTCTGAAACTCTTATCAGTGCTTTCCTTCCCCTCTGCGCTAGAGCGTGGGAGCGCGGAGCCGGAGCTCGGAGGAGAAAACCTGCACCCGCAAAAAACAGGAGGAAGCCAGTAATCCGAGTCGAGGCACTCCGAAAGATCCCAGGGAGCGGGGGAAGAAGAAGCCTGAGAAACCCTGACAGGAAAGGCTTGCACGGGACTGAGATGTCACAAAACTTGATGAAACTTGGGGGAAAAGTTCCATCGACCTGAGGCGAGCTCTTGATGAGGCTTCCTGTCAAATGAAACGATAGCTGAAGAGAAAGAGAGAAAGAGATCTTAAAACAGACACTTACCAGCAAGTCGAGAGTACATGCAGTGTGAAGGGCTCTACAGTGTCTCTATGTCCATAATCAAACAGCCTCTGAGAGGGTCTCACGGTGTCCAACCAGCGCAGCCAGTGTCCACAACAAAAGACATGAAGGAGCGAACGCGGGAGGGCAGGAATATCAGCGCTCCTAGTGAAACTGCCTCTTTCTGTTTCCTCTGTTCATTCAGATTGATTTTACACTAAGTTGGCAATGCCTCTTTGCGGGAACAACTCGTTTCAGGATTCCCCAAATGTCTGAAGCTGCAAGCGGTGGAAGAAAAAGGAGAGGAAAGAGAGAGTGTGTGTGTGTGTGTGTGTGTTTGGTGCTGAAGGGAGGGCTGGGGGGTTTGGGGAGGTGGGAGGGACGCACTCTAAGGAGGCCGGGGCCATCTATGCCAGACAATAGCAGGAAAAGGAACATCAGACGCTAAAAAGCAACAGTGCGATTATTCGAAAGTACTAATAACAACAATAAGCAATGAAATAACAACAGAACAAATGTTGTTTTTGTACTTGTTTTGGAAGATTTAGACATTGAAACCCCTTTAAGTGTTAAAGGACTATTACATTTCACATTAAAACCTCCCAAAAGGACAAAAAAATAAAATGATATAAAGTAAAATAAAAAACGGATAGTTAAAAATTAATCATATTCTTTGAAACGGAACACTAAAAATTAATCTTCCAAAGACTATCATTTACAGCTGAAGCTTTGATTTCTCATTCATAATTGTGAAATATGTGACTTTGATGGCAAATCTGCATGTGCTCTTGCTAGCGTCGCAAACAGATCTGAACAGTTTTTGTTGGAGAACTGAAGTGGATGGGGAAGTTTAATGACTTAAAATTCAGCACCATTTCACTTCAGAAGACTTAGAAAATATAGTGCCTCTCACACAAATCATTCATAGGTGCGTTGGATAAAAGTCCCATATGAACAACAACAAAAAAAAATTAAATCCCGCACACGACCCAAACATGCATCATTATGAAATTTTATTAGCAAAATTTTGGTCAAGTCTGAGGAAGGTCGATTGAGAGAAACGTTGTTAATACATTTTGTAATGATGCAAGTTTATTTCAGTTTATATCAGAAGTTTATATCAGAATTTACTTTAAAGCCCCCCTGTGGTAAAAATCAAGCTTTTAATGTAATTTATATGTCTATGTGGGGGTTTTAATATGCTTTAAGACAAACCACGTGTAAATAAGTCAACACCATTGCTGAGTATTTTCTCTTTAAAACTGCAGTGAGCCAAAGACAGTCGACAAATATTTTACCAACGAAGAATGTGCATCTCTGTCTGTTCATTTTGTATCTGTGCATGTTTCTGTACACACACAATAACAGTAAAACCTAACTTCCCTGTAATGAGGTCTTTGGGTCAGAGCATTACACTACAAAAGACGTCATTATAAAGCAGTCTGATTGCACACACATCGAGACGGATTTTGCCACTCTTAATTAAATTTCTGTGTGAATACATTAGGACTCAACTGATGCTTTCACAGAGATGGAAAGGAAAAAGTACATGATTAGAAAATTTATTATACTGAAATGTAAAATTAATCTGGAGAAGTTCTGCTAGGTGATCCCTTAAATTTAATTTTAGTGATTAGGCTAATAACATAATCTTGTTTTACTTATTTAAGCCAGTTAACCTAGATTTTCAACAGATGTTTCATATTCTACAGTACGGCAACTAACTTCGGCTTCAATTATACTTGTAAGTAGGTTGCAGATTAAAAAAAATTTAAATAACAAGAATTCTTGTTTATATTTAAATATTTCTGTAGCCTTTCATTGTTCAAATGCTCCTGCTTTTAATAAAAATGTTTGCAACATCTGACACAAACATTAGTCATAGACAGTCACAGAGATAACTGTGAACTTATGACGAAATAGGGGTCTTACTGTAATAGGCTGCATATGCACGAATCTAGACATATTGTGACACATTTATCTTGTAACACTGATTCAGTTATTCTATAATTAACATTATATAGAAAGAATTGTTCCATGTGTTGTTATAAATGCATTTATTACATTGTAATAACACGATTAATAGTCATGTCAACACACATGAGTCCATGGGGAGTTTTAAAAGAGGTTTATCTGAACGCACAGCTGTTAAATATTGTATAAATGCAAGGGGGGCCTCAGAAAGCATATGAGTTTCATTTTGGTCATTGAAAACAACAACATGCGTCATTATGAACAGCATGGCAAGAGGAGAGAATGTGGTTATCATTAAAATGACTAAACACATAGATGAGTGTCCTCCAGAGGACAGGATACACACATACACTCACATGAAGCCACAAAAAGAGGACAGACAGATACTTACACACACGTTTTGAGGGGGACATTTTTTAGATGCTTCCCCTAAGTGTATTAGAGAGTCTTGCTGTTGTGATATTCACTGATATCATACACACAATGCTTTGATTACAATGTAATGCAGTTATAACAGTGAAAACATCCGTATCACAGTCTGAAATCAGTCTTACAAATCTAACAAACCTTTCCTCATTACAATGCTTTTACATAACACATTTTTATGCCATATTAAATTATATTTGCAATTCGGTTATCCTCTAAAAGCATCTGATGATCTGAAGCAAAACACATTGCAGGAAAAACTTTGTCCAATGTCCAATGTTTCAAATTAAAATAAAAAAACAACAAGCTTCACTTTATTTCGATTGTCCACTTTAGACATTCTACTGACTATAGGTAACTTTGCAACTACATGTCAACTTATTCTACTAACCTGAACCCTAACCTGACAGTTTACTACAGTCTACTAGTACTCTAATGAGAGTTGGAGTAGGAACAATATTTAATAAATCCAAAATAAACACAAATCAAACAGAAACAGAACATGTGATAGAACTAATTAACTGACAAGGAGACTAAGGCTATGTTTAAACGGAAACGATCTGAAGAGGAAACGCAAAAGTGGCGTTTCTGCGTTTAGACGAGCGTTATGGGGGGGAAATCTGCGTGCAAATGGGGACGCAAAAGCGGGTGCACTCCAGGCGGCTAGGTGGCAATGTGAAGCACTGCCACACAACAATACCAAGTCCGCGCGCCTGCGTACAACCTTCCTTCTACTTCTCTCCCTAGTAGCGTGAAATCAAAACACAACATGGCGAAGCGAACAGCAAAAGCTGACAATTTTGTCTGGACAGACGAGGAGGTGGTGCATGCCTCTGACGTAAACGCGTACGCGACGAGAGCCACCGTGAGCAGATCGGTGCCTTCACTGTCTAGCAGACTTTTGCGTTTTTACTAGTGCTGTCAGTTAAACGCGCTATTAACAGCGTTAACGCAAAGCCATTTTAACGGCGTACATTTTTTTTAGCGCGAGATTAACGTTCTTTTTGGCCTAGTAAACTTTGTATTTTTTTCCGCATGCGCGGCGCTGCGCTATGAAACCCATTCATTTTCAATCAATGGCGGGCAAGGACGTTTTGTTGCTTTCTCGACCAAAGTGCAAGCGCAGTGGTGTGCAGTGGCGCGCACGCCGCGGTCAAAGTTCAAAATAGTGCTCTGGCATAGCGCAGCGCAAATCAAGTTGTATCCTTTTACTGTCTATGGTTATATCTGAAGGGCAATGCTGAACCCAGCGGCCAGCGCTGCGCATTCCGCGTCCTGTCTGAAGGTAAAACTACACCACAATGGATCTAGCTAGACCGAAAACAGGCACGCCGTTTGGGCTTGCGAGACGGCCAAAGAGTAGTAGGTTGGGTTAACGTTACGTTTTGAGTGGATGACGAGTGCGAGACGCCGAAATGGATGCCAATAAGATTCTGAATGGAAAGTTTACTTTTGAAAAGTTGCCAAATGGTTCCATTGACAAGACCAAAGTGATCTGTGTGTTTTGTCGTTGTGAATTGAGCTATCATCATCGCAGCACGTCCAGTCTGAAATACCACTTGATGGCCAAGCACACACACAGCTGGTGCCAATTCTCCGCCCTCTCGAAATCAAGAGATATTTAGAATAGATAAAAATGTGCGATTAATTGCGATTAATCACAAGTTAACTATGACATTAATGCGATTAATCACGATTTAATATTTTAATCGTTTGACAGCACTAGTTTTTACCCTTTAGACGGGAACGCGGCAACGTTTTTAAGATTTCCACTCTGGAGGGTGGTTTCACTTTTCACCGTTTTTAAGCCCCAAAAATGCTGTCTAAACGAAAGGCACATCTGATCAAATATTTTTACGTTTTCACCTGCGAACGTTTTCTTGTAAACAGGGCCTAACTAGGGAACTAAGGAGAACAGAAACAGAGCAAATAGAGTTTACATTTACATTTAGTCATTTAGCAGACGCTTTTACAACTGAGGACTAAAGCAAGCGAGTCATTGGGACGAGGCAAAAACAACACAAGAAGTGTTCAAAATACAAAGTTCAGGCATTGCTCAGAGTAGCAAAAATCAGACAAGGGAGGGTTTAAAGGGGAAGGATTTTTTCTTTTTTTTCTTTTTTTTTATGTTAAGTACTCATGGAAGAGATGAGTTTTCAGCTGTTGAGTTTTACAAGACAACGATATGCTTAAAACTGAGACGTTTTTCCTTTTAGTCTTCCGCGTACAGACGACACCATTGTCAAAACAACGAAAACGACTAAAAACGCTGTATTCTGCTGCCAGGCCATTAGATGGCGATGAAACATTATAGACTGAACACGTAATACGCATGGCCATGACGGCATCGTCGATTCACGTTTGTTTTATTGTTCACACGGAGACCGTTTTCAAAAGTTTGTGTAAATGAATGGCCAAAACGCTGTTGTTGTGTAAACAGCCCCTAAAACGTTACAGTTAGTTGACATGAAGTTGCAAATTTACTTATAATTAGTAGAATTTCTCAAGTTGTCCATCAAAATAAAGTGTAACCAAAAATGACTAGAGTTCTGCATTTGTTCTAATTGTTTCTAACTGTGGCAAATAATTCAGATCTGGGTCGTGTTTCCCAAGCTCGCTGGTGACAAACTTATTTAAAACATTTACCAAACCAAAACCATATTCACCCATTTAATAACATTTACTCACCATCATGTTGGACCTTAATACGTTTTTTTTTTTTTTTTTTTTGAGTGTGTGCAAAACTTTTTATAGAAATATACTGTAATTGTTAAATCATCATCGTTTTATCATGGTGATCAGGCTTTCAAAAATATATAGTACCAAAAATAAAAACATTTAGTATAGGATTTAAAAAAAAAATTCACTCAGAAATTGCTAAATTCCACATATAATCATAAAGAAATGAAAGACTGAAATAATATTGTCTTGTAAAACGTACTCCAATCATCTTCGTTTTATTCACAAATTTGAAAAACTACTTATTACAAAACATATTTAATATTTGACATTATTACTGGCATACATTGTTATCTGTTCATCACACAAAACTATTGTATGACTATCAAGGACTATCATTTGTCACAAGTGTCACAATCTCGGTCACCAGACCAGTCATGTTGCACTACATTTCCCATAATCCCTCTTGGCTCACAACAGTAACCACTCATCTAATCATCACACCTGTTTGTTATCATTTCATTATCTCAGTGTTTTTAGTTCCTCTGTTTTCAGACTGTTTGAAACAGTCCATATTGTTAAATGCGCTAAATCAGGCTCCTGGAGGGCCGCTGTCCTGCACAGTTTAGCGCCAACCCTGATCAAACACACCTAGCTGTGAGTTTCTAGCAGGCGGCAACGTCCCCGTCTCTCTCTTGAAACCAACACGGAAGTGAATTAAACTGCAATTCATCGACTGGCTGCTTGAGGCTGGCAGCAAAAGTGAGTCTCTCACTTTTAAATGAATGGTATCTTTCCCATGTTAAAATGGCCAAATTTACAGCAGAAAAAAATATGTTTACAGCCTGGAGCAAAAAGTGGTTATTGTCTATATAGCTAATTATGCCCTTCATGACAACTGTGAATTTTTTTTACAACTCATCCGTTTAAATTATATTAAGCCTTAAGTTTCTGCATAATTAAGGGCGTGGCCACTTGAGTGACAGGTGGATTGCGGCTGCTGTCACTGCTGGCTGTTTGTCTGCTGTCTGTTAGCGTCACCCTCAGCTAATTCCAGCCGCTGCTTTACTTCCCATCTCTGCCGTGTTTGTGCTTTTTTTCTGGATTATTTCGTACAATATAATACACGCATTATACCTTCGCCCACGCCGTTGGATTCCGTCGTTGTCGAGTATGGAGAGAACAACCAGCGCTGTATTTCCAGTTGTTTTCCTCGCATGCACTAATGGATCTCTGACAATTTCGTTGCTTTTTGGAGTTTAGATTTAAAAACGTCTATAGATATAGAGACTACAGTTTATGCGGTACTGATGCTCTCACGGAACAGATATGCTTGTTTAACTTTTTAGTGTTTAATGAGAAGTACCGTCAGATGAAATCCTGCAAGTGACAGTGCTTTCTCTCCGTCCATGCACACCCTTGATTTCTAGTGCATTTACTTGAACTTCTGAGGTAATATCTTTGGTTTAACCCATTTGAGAAATTGAGAGGCGGCCAAAATCAGAATTTAAAATGGACTGAATAAAGCTCTTTTCGATCTTGACCGCGCTGACTGACATGTATGCGCATGAATCCCTGTCACACGCACAAGCACAGAGCAATATTGCAAGTTACTGCATGATAATACATTTTTAACTAGCAGAATAATAACGCATCACGATACACATAGTCTCACTTTTAGTTACGTCTTTTAACTTTATGATAGTATTTTGAAGGGCAAAAACATGAACTTTAACTATTGGCTTTACTACTTCAATCAGCTGTCACTTTAGCGCAAGGCCAGTAGCATATAGCATTAGCTCCTCAGCTCCACCCACGTCCCGCCTCTTTGCCCATCTTATTTTATCCGGGAGTGACGAGAGGTGACGCGCTGCCAAGATGGCGACGGCCGACTCCGCCCACTTTAGGCTTCAAAAACGCTCTTCAGAAACCTACGGGTGACGTCACGGACACTGCGTCCATGTTTTTTTTTACAGTCTATGGTTTCTAGTGATCCATTGATTAGCCATTAGCCAAGACATTGATTAGCCTGCTCCGGTGTGTTTGATCAGTGTTGGAGCTAAACTCTGCAGGACAGCGGCCCTCCAGTACCGAGTTTGAGGAACCCTGCGCTACATGAGGGTGACTTGACTCGTTTTCAGTCTTTGGTTGTTGTTCGTTTATGCTATGTTATGCACACTGTTATGTCTGTCTGGCTTTTGTTTTATTATGAACTATCTGACATGGCGGCACCGAAGCATGAGCAGGAACGGAAAATAGTTGATTGCTTATATAGCTTGTTTGATATTAATCTCGGTAGAATTATGATATAACCGGTTTTATAGCGGATTATTTTCTGGAGGATGATGATGAACAAGACACATTGTTGGAAGAAACTGACGGTAAGTTTTTGTCTTTTTTTTTATGCTAAATGTATGTATAGCTACTCTAAGTACTGTCAGTGTTCAGCTAATGTAATGCTAACACAGAATTCATCCTGTGATGCAAAAATAGTGGATTTAAATGTGTATTACAGATTTGCTGATTGGGATTGAGTCCGTTTAAATTAATTGCATTTCCCTTTCGAGAACGGTCACTTCGTATTGTGTAGCTATACGCAGTCAGGAAACTCCTTTTCCTCAAAATTCTGAAGCTTAAAATGTAAAACGCATCATAGACGTCAGAGCCCACCAAGGGGGCGTGGCCAGAGCCCATAATAGCCCCCGCTATTTAGCCATTATAGCAGGTTACATGTTACTCAGTGCGGCCGGCTACGCAATACTCGTTCCCTAACTCTCAGGGAACCGAGGTTACGAGAGTAACCGAGTATGTTATGACATTTTATGTCATATTTATTTGTTTGATTACACTCTTACCACTCATAATAATAAAACCTTTATTTTATAAAGCGCCTTTAAAAGCAGCTTCTCAAAGCGCTGTACATATAATGGACAATAGTTACTAGCAAACACATCACATCACAAAAAACAACAAACACATCAACAAGTGAATTAAAAAAGTATGTCTTAAGTTGACCTTTAAAAATGGCATAAGACTGGGATTCCCTAAGTTCAAGAGGCAGAGAATTCCAAAGGACAGGTGCATAGAAGGAAAAAGCCCTGTCACCCATAGACTTTAAGCGAGTTTTAGGAACAACCAGCATGCTCAATTGTGAGGAGCGCAATCTGCGATTCGGAGTGTAGAGGTGTAACAGTTCAGCTAATTTGGAGCCAGACCGTGTAAAGATTTGTAAGTGAGCATCATAATCTTAAAATCGACACGGAACCGGAGCCAATGTAAAGATTCCAAAACCGGAGTGATATGGTTGCTTATTCTGGACCCAGTTAAGATCCTAGCAGCGGAATTTTGTACATGTTGAAGCTTGTATAGAGAAGATTTAGAAACTCCGGCTAAAAGGGCGTTACAATAATCAATCCGAGAGACGACGAAGGAATTTATCAGCTTTTCAGCTACAAGAAAAGTTAACATTGGCCGCAATCTAGCGATGTTTTGGAAAAAAGATGTTTTAACAGCACTCTGAATGAAGGAATCAAATGAAAGATTAGCATCAAAAATAACTAATAGGCATAGCCCTCCCCTCAATTAATCAGATCCAGTCTGACTAAACTGAAAAACTATTTTCATATAAAATGCTTTATCCACTTTAAATGTGGAATTAGCCCCTCACCCCATTCTTGCATGTTACACCACATTTTTAGGACTCTTGCTTTTGAATTGAAATTTCTCCTTGCTTTTCAAGCAGTGACCAACATGATGATGAGGGGCCAGTTTTGGTGATTGAACCCCAAGCTGGTCTGGCGAATCTGAAGAGGGAACCCCAACAAGAAGAATTTGCTTCTAATGCTGGAAGTAAAGATCTGGAACTGAAAATAGTTTTTTTTCTTTCTTGCAACTGCAAGTATTTCAGAGGGGAAACGTGTTCTTCATTTTTCAAAGATTGAGAGTTGCTGTCCCTCAGGATGAGTCATTTGGAGATGGACAGTACTGTACTAGACATGGTACTTTTAGCTCAAATACGTCAAGTCAGTTACATTGTGGGGAAGAAACAGTTAAATCAAAGGATCACAGACTGTGCGTAAACATCATTAGATTACTACTATGAGGGGCAGAAAATCTGTTTTGACACTTTTATGCATGCTGTGTTCAAGGATTGCCTTGGCCTCGCTGCATTGGTCCAGCATTAATTGCAGAATGATGTGACCCTTGGATGCATGGACATTTCCTATTATCATTGTAAAGCTGCTTTGAAAGTCTATAGGCCTAATGTTAAAAGTGCTATATAAATGAAGGTGACTCGACTTGACTTTTAAATGCCAAAATGAAATACTTTTGTGAATAAAATCCATGAGATTATCAAATATTTTGCATCTAGCCAATTTTAGAACGTGTACAAAGTTTGAGACTGACCTGTTAAAGGGATATTTTACACAAAAAATATTTACTCTCATACAAGTTTGGAATAACATGAGGGCGAGTAAATGATGACAGAATTATCATTTGTGGGTGAACTATACCTTTAACTTTTTGGACACGTGGCCAAGAAGTTAAAATAGTGCAGCAGCGTGCAAACAATGCCAGGGCTTTTTCTGGGTCGATGTGCATCCTACGACCAACCGTTTTATACACTTTTTGTTTGTATATAATAAGATGCTTCCCTTTCCGACAATTCATCCAAGCCTGTTCAACAATGAGGGGACAGAGATGAACAGACAGTCAGGAATAGAAGAAAAACAATGCAATTCATACACAACATAAGAGCGCAAGACTACATCCTTTTTAAACATTTACCATGGTAATCACAGTGTCTGGCAAAATACAGGAAGGTTCCCGTTCAAAGAAGGGTTTTCACAGGCATGCACGTATTTTTATAATGGTACCAATGTCTCTAGTATTTGATGTGAAAATGGTTAACAAGGTAGGAGATGCTAAGAAGCACAAACTAAAGAGCAAGAAAGAGAAGAAGGGATGAAAACTGGAGACCCAAGCTGCCTCTCTATATGTGTGGTCCGGTTTTTGGGGCAGTTCTTACAAGCAACTGACTTCAGTTCTGCTGAATGGCAGATCTAGCACAACTGTAACGTAATCTTTCAACTAAACACACACACACACACACACAGGCACAATGAGAGAGACGAGCAGATGCTCAAGCTGGCCGGCAGCCGTCTCTCAGGGGAGGACAGAGACTCTTGGTGCAGATGCTCAGCTGGGCTCCATTTCAACTATTTCCACCAGGATTACTACTGACCATCAAGGAAAACATCCTCAACCAAAGAATTTAGTAATGGACACCATTTTCTGATTAGCTAAATAATTTGTGTTCAGTCAGGGTACGTTTACGCGACAATGGTGAAGTAAAAATGGAAAGGTTTTTCCTGGGCGTTTTTCACATACAAATGATGCCGTTCACACGGATCCACGAAAACAAAAGTCGTTGAATTATTCATGCCAGGCCAGTAGTTGGTGACGTCACTTTGTAAAATGAGATAAACCGCGTCAGAAATCCCTCCATCACACTAATGAAGATCTGTTGTGAGGAGACGCGGCTCTGATCTGATGGGAAACATCACGACTATGAGGAGAATAAACAGGTATTGAGTATTCTGTCCTTTTTAGGGTCGCATCTTGTGACATCATGTCCCGGTTTTGGTTCGTTTAGATGTCTTTGGTCCGTGTTGCGTTCATATTTCGAACCATTGACTTTATGGGTACATTTGCACCAAATAAACACTGCTTTCGGTTTGGGCAGTTCATTTTTCATGAATTCCCTCCATTGTGCTGCAGAGTTTGGGTAACCATGATGAGAGGCTTCATGGATACAAATGACTTGAGTTGACTAAAAGGTCTGAATTGTATTATTTTTTACCCTTCCAGTGCTAAAACAACTATCAGCAAATAACCAGAATAATTTCACACTGAACCAGGGTGTCTTCAACCGCACCTTTGTCCAGCAACTCATTTTCATATTAAAAAAAGGAAAAGAGGGGCTGTGATTGGTCACATATTCTTGTATCATCATCTAACCGTAGTGCAGATTGGGAATATATGGAGAACCCATTTCCCCACCCAGTTTTGGCAGGGCCACGGAGCAAAAATAAATAAACTGGAGAGAATAAGCAGAAATCTTTGACGGTGTGAGTTTGCAAGCAGTGGGCGTCTGAAGGGAACATGCAGCTCATTGAGAACCCCAAGTTAAACAAGTCTGTTTTTTTTGTTTTTTTTTGGGTCACCATTACGTCATGGACTTTACGGAAAAGCTCGGAAACGCTTTTCGCTGTGACCTATTTTTGATAAAGACACACCTTTTGTTGCATTCTGGGCTGTTTTCTCACAGCGAGCCCCAGAGAATCTGTGATACACACTTACAGGACTGATTTATCCTGAAGGTTTCCATGTATTGATAGCAGCTGCTGCTTTTCTCGAGTGCGGAAGCACAGATGTCACTTATCAATAGCGAAATGTCATGTGACAAAAGAACTGCCTCCCATCGTGTCAGCGTTCATCCCGCCTCTTCAGTAGCTTTCCTGCAGCTCAGCACTCGCGTGTATTTATTATTTTTATTTTGTGTATTTTGTATCGGTACCAAAACATCACGGTACGGACGTCGCGGTTCGGTGCGTTCAGTCAGATGGTGAATACAGTCACAGGCGATACACACTCCAGTCCAGAAGGGGGCGCTCACGGTAATGCAACACTGTTTCCTAACTGCCACAACCCAAAAAAGAGCATCAGAAGAAGAGATGATCTACGCAGCAACCCAAAGCAAGAGTTCAGATGCACACAAGAGCTTGAAGCCGATACGCTGAGTTTAGATGAATATTTGTGACGCGCTCCGTTAACTTCACAGACAGGAAACCTGGACGGCAGAAAGTGGAATCCTGTTAGTTTTCTTTATTTTACAAAAGCGCAATGTTCTGTTTTTACTGTGAAAAAAAACCTTTACAGTTTCAAATGATGTCTTACTCTTATCTGTATAACCATAAATGACGGCGTATTTTAAGTAGTTTCCGCTCTTATAATGAGACAAACTCATCATGAGCCGATGTGTGTAGTGGAAGTCTCACTCCAGTCCAGTGATGAAATATGTGTGTCTTGGAAACGGGAAACCTCAGGTGTGTCTTTACTTGCTGTTTCCTTGAGGAAAAGTCATTTTGCTAAGTAAGACATGTTCCTGGATCAACATTCCTGTCCCAAAATGTATTCCTTACCCAATACCCCTAAACCTAACCCTACCCACAATTTTTCCCTAAAAAAGTAATGATAGGTGAATAACACTGATGTTTAAGTACCTCACCCTGGTTCTAAGCCTAAACTTGACATAAACTGTAAACTTGTCCCTCAAATCTTATTGGTTGATTGGAAAGTTGTTCCTGGAACATGTGGTACTTGGTGAAATCATGTTCACCAAAAAGGTAAGCATGTTCAGATGTAAATCTCACTCTTTCCCCCTTTCTCGTTTAGCTTTTCGTGATTTCTTGAAAAAGAGTAATATTGAACTTTGTGCATCCGCCAATTGTCACCACATGTTAGTGAACTCTCATGCGCAAAGAAAAGTAATCTCTGCAGAGATGTATAGAACTCTGCATCTTTAATGAGGAAAAGAACATATAATGAGGAAAAGATCAACTATATATTCAATTCTTCATGGAAGTGGGCGGTTGCTGAGGGTTGTTTTGGCATGATTGCCACTTTTTGAAATTCTCTAATTGGTGGAAATTTCTCTACTGAATCACACAATTATGGGTGATGTAGTTTTTCACCAGGGATTCTGCTATTAAACTAGCCTGACGTCATCATACTCAGATTCTAGTCTGAATGTGAGTCTGCTCCGTTGGGCTGTGATTATGAGGCATTTCAACCGAACAAGGAAAGAAAATGCCTCTGCACTCAATTGGATAGACCTACAACCACTCAGAGCAATGGAGTAAATGACGTATGTTTTGAGCTGGGAACGCCCGCTGGTTATGTCCACCTCGTCGTGCACGCCGAGTTATCGCCGTGATGCCCATTTCAGTTGCTTCTCTTCATTCGGTCCTCCATGAGTGCGACCAAAGGAGAAACAACAACGACCACAGTGGTTTTATTGCGCCCCATCTTCTCAGCGACCATCGGGGCCAGCTGATCAATTTAAACTTTTGCCGAATCCCGTAGGAAGGACGGCAAAAACATCTTTCCGATCGACGAATGCCTTGATCGCGGTTCTCTGTTCCTCTTCTTAAATGAATGCGCTGTCTACATCTTCTACAACAGACGCGATGGCTGAATCTACACATCTCAGTTCTCCAGCGACAGCCATTCTTTGTTGTAAACGAATTCAACCCAAGCGTTTTTTGGTGACGTGGATGATTATGTTACTGTCGATCATCTGTCCATCATCGTATAAAGCCCGCTCTGACAATTTGATTGGTCCGAACAGCTTTGGTTCGGGCATACTTGCTTCACAACGGATCAAGTACAGACTGAACTTCCCATCCTCAGATGTTGTGGGCGGGGCTAAGTTCGGCTGGCATCCAGGCTACTATTAAACCCAATTATTAAAAAAAAATACTTTGAAATAATGTGGCCTAATGGCTTCGACAAAAGCATATGCTATTGATTTACAATCCTGTAGATCACAGGTTTGTCTTCAAAGGTTTATAAGTTACTAGTAAAATTCAATTCCCCTGTGAAGAAACTAATGGGATTAAGTGTTGGGATAAGTGTTGCACTATAAATGGCATTTGGTTTCGCATACTATTTTTGTATAAATTAGTATGCAGTATACAAAGTAGACTGAGCAGTAAGCAGGTGGTGTTTCATTCCCTGAACACTTTCCCAATCAGAGATAGACTCTGCGTTTAACCTTATATCATTGACTATATCATTGGTAAATAAACATACTCAGTCATTTGTAATTAGGGAACTAATTATGGGCTAACTAACTAGTGGTGAGAGTGTTTCTAATTCACACGCTCGGCTTCAGACACGGGTCTGTGTCACAAGTTTCAGTTGGAAGCCACACATACCTTCATTTCCTCATTACTCTCCAGGTACTTATTGCTTCAGGATGTTTATCGGTGCTGCGAGTTCTCTAAATATTTCCTTGCTTAATATGGATGACTGAACGGAAGTGGTGCCCTCTGATGATGTTTTTTTTGTCTTCAAGGGCCAGGTTATTTAAACTGGAGGACAGACTGAAGAACTCATGTTGACCCTTTTTAGCTTAATGCGTTCAGCCGTTCCAGTCCATTCCGAGGCTGAAAACCGCCACACATTTGATTCAAGAAATAGTTCACCCCAAAATAAAAGTTTCACTGAAGAAACCACAGAAGAGTTTCACAGTTTGAGTTTCACAGAAGAAAGTAAGTAATATGGGTTTGTAACAATATGAAGGTGAGTAAATAATGTCTCAATGAACTATTTCTTTGAAAAACACTTGACACAGCATATCACACTTCTGGATGGCGCTTTTCCAGATCCAGAAGAGTTCGTTTGGAAACTTTCAACCATAAATAGCCACACAAATGTTTTTTTTAGTCTCTCTCTCTCTCTCTCTCTCTCTCTCTCTCTCTCTCTCTCTCTCTCTCTCTCTCTCAGGGTCACTCGTTCTGTCTCTGATGAATGGTTCCCTATTGGCTGGTCTCAGAGGTCGAGTACTGACTTTGACCTGAGCAGCACAGAGGTCATGTTGCTTTATTCTCCTCTGAGTACTACTAAACTACACCACATGCTAACCCTCTCTCTCAGACACACAGACACACACACACACACGCGCACACACGCACGCTCTCATATGCCTGTAATATGTCTTAATTGAGATTCTTGTAGGCCTATGCCTTATAAACCTGTGATAAGATGAACATCATGAAACCTGTCAAGAACATACTACACAGGACACATTTCACCCCAACAACAAAAAAGAATTTCTATTTTACTTAAATAAGATATTAATTAATTAATTAATTATTAAGGGAATTTTTCCTTTTCCTTCCTCATTACAGTAATCCTAAACATACTTGCTTAATCTTTGTTATTTTACACACACATATATACTGTATGTGTACTATTTTTTAACATTTAGAGTGGATATAAAAATGTATTGAAATTGGAAATTGAAATTGAAATGTGACTCAGATGACCCACTAATTGGGTTTCAGTGGCATTGGATGGCATTGGATTAAACGTGCAAAAGTTCTGATATGATATATCTTTGTTTTTTTCATTTTTTTTTTAATCACAAAAGCCCGCTGCATTAAAAAAAAGAAGTATTTATACATCATGGTCTTACCTATTGTACAGCCTTTAATTTGTATTGAATCAAATAAATTAATTTATTAAAATATTAGATTTATATATTATATTTGATAGCAATGTAGTTTGAGCATCTTATTAAAAAAACATTTAGAATAATGGGAGTAAAACCAAACCCTACCTCAAACTTAGCAGTAAATGTGAATATGTTCCAGAACAACATGTAGGTACACAGTTATGAGTGCTTGTTTTCATGTTTTATGGGGACTTTCCAATGATTTGCAAACTGTCTAATTATCTAACTCCCTTACACTAACTTTACCCATAAACCTACCCATCACACAAAATGTTCTGCATTTTTACATTTTCAAAAAACATTAGTCTGATTTATAAGCTGTTTTCCTGATGGGGATCAAAAAATGACAAGGATTTTGGATATTCACATATTTGTGGGGATATTTTGTCCCCATAATGTAGGGTTTACCAGGCCCCACATACACACACACACATAAACATCCTCTTGAGGAGGGTCCTTAATACACACTCAACACTTAAATGAACACACACACACACACACACACACACACTTCCTGTCAGACTTCTGCAGCTGTTTCTCTTACTCATGTTCTTAAATTCCTCTCAAAACCTGCTTTGCCAAAGTTTCTCTCTCTCTCTGCCTCTTTTCACTGACTCTCACTCATTTGTTTGCTTTTCTTTCTCCTTCTCTCTTCATCTGTGAGGGCGTGTAGTGAATAAGATGGGATGTGTGCGTTTGAGAGAGATTCTCCCTTTTAATTACTCATAATGAATCCAAACATTTCTTCACACTGACTGTCCGCCAACCACTGACTATCTGTCTGTGCATTTTTGGATTTTCATTCAGGCCTAATAAGATTAATAAATACCAAAAAACTGCAAAACTGAAGCCCAAAAAACTGCAATGAGGAAAATTATGGATAAATTGAAATTGAAATAAAAAAAAAATGTGTTGCTTGAAATAAAATAAACAGTAACACTTTACAATCAGGTCCCATTAGTTAACACATACTTAGTACATTAACTAATTCTGATCAATACATTTGTTACAGTAATGGTTAATCTTTGTTAGCATTAGTAAAAAAAAAAAAAACTTAATTTTTAGTTCATGTTGCTCAGGTCCATTAAAAACATTAACAGCTTTTGATTTTAATAATTTTAATAATAGTAAATGTTGACATTAACATTGACTACGATTAATAAATTCTTTAGAAGTATTTTTAATAGTTTAACTAATGTAATTAATAATGTTAACAAATAGAATCTTTTTGCAAAGTAAACTTTTCAAATTTTATTTCAGCTAGTTGCCAAGGAAACATTTCCAATTTTCATTTAGTTTAATTTGATCTACTAGTTAAAACTGAAATAAAGAATTAATAAAGCTATGAAAAAAACTAAACATAAAACATCTGTGTCCGGTAGCATGAACTGCTTAGACTAGTCTTACAAGTTATTAATCTAATGTTTTTCTGGTAACACTTTACAATAAGGAGTTAACATTAATGTATTAACTAACAATATATTTGTTACTGTATATTTTAATCTTTGTCAATGTTAGTCAAGTCAGTCATCTTCATTTATATAGCGCTTTTAATGTAGATTGTTTCAAAGCAGCTTTACAGAGATAAACATATAATTTAAGGCAACAGAGATTGTTTTGGCTTTATAGTGGTTCTTGAATAATGTTATTTCCAGCTAAAGTTAGTTTTGATTGATTCACTTCCGGTGAAATGATCATTTGTTATTAAATTAGGGTCCGCTAAGACGCCGTTCTCTCTAAACAGACTTTAAACTGAACCTGTGATAAACGCTGACGGCGTTCACATTAAGAATTGATTCTATAGTTATGTGCGTTTGAATATATGTGTGCAGGTTTGTAAATGGTTTGTAAATTTTTATACAGAATTTTATTTTATCACTTCGGGGTGGGTACGCGAATCAAATTCCCCCACAACGCTTTATCTGTAGAGTGGTAGAGGGATCCTCCATAGGGAGAGGCTAGTTGGCCCTTCAGCACTGCATTGTCATCGGGTCCAGGCGAAGCTCGTTCGTCAGATCTGGATACGGCCTGGATCCGGCAGGCTGCGGGAAAACCTCGGGATAAACAAAGACACTAAAATTAGCGTAGATGCCATTCTTCTTATGATTATGTTTATTTTCTTGTAATAGGGTTAAAAAATAAGCAGATCTAGCAGCTTTTAAGGCCTCTCTGTAAGCAATCGAGCTCTCCTTCCATGAAATCCGAAATACCTCTAGTTTTGTTTTCTTCCAGTTGCGCTCCATTTTTCTGGCTGCTCTCTTAAGGGCCTGAGTGTGCTCGTTGTACCACGGCGTTGGACTGTTTTCTTTAATCTTTTTTAAGCGCAATGGAGCAACTGCGTCTGCAGCAAGTGCTGGAAAAGAGAGAGTTACAAGTTTCTGTTGCAATATCAAGTTCTTCTAAGCTATCCGGGATGCTGAGACGATGAAACTGATTAGGAAGATTATTGATAAAGCAATCTTTAGTGGCAGAAGTTATAGGTCTAACATATTTATAACAAAGAGTCGGCTTTGGAGCCTTGGCTAAATGTAATTTACATGAGACTAGATACTGATCTGAGATGTCATCGCTCTGCTGCACAATTTCAACGGTATCAACTTCTATTCCATGTGATAGTATTAGATCTAGAGTATGATTACGATCATTATGTTAGTTAATAAAAATACAGCTGTTCATTGTTTGTTCATGTTAGTTCACAGTGCATTAACAAGATTTTAATAAAATATTGGTAAATGTTGAAATTAACATTAACAAAGATGAATAAATGCTGTATAAGTGCAGTTCATTATTAGTTGACTATTACATGCTAATTAACATAGTTAACTATGTTAACTAATGAACCTTATTGTAAAATGTTACCATACTTTTTTCTTCAAGATTAGTCATTACTTTAAGTTAGTTACATAAAAAGGTAGTTTGGTGTAATTTGAATATGAAAAGTAACTTATGAGCTAATCAACTAATCGTTGGTCAGACTAAGTCTTGAATTAGCGGCTATTTTCATACAGCTCACCACTGGTATTCAAAATCAAATTCAAACTTGGAAATAAAGAAAGGGATTAAAAAAAAAAAAAACGATGTAAAATGAAGAATAAATATTTCAGTCTCTGCATTATTTCTAGACCACAAAGTCAGTTTGTGACATTGATCTTGTGACTCTTTGTACAGACTTTTCACAGAAAGTCGCATTAAAGCAAAATAGAAGCGTTTTTAATCTATGCTCTCAGGCCGTTGGACCCTAATGTATATTTATATCTGTATAGAGTGTGTTTGTGCTGCAGAATCAGAGTCAGGACACAATAACAAGCTCTCCACTTTCCCTTCTCGTGTCAAAACCGTTGGACGAGCAACAGCTGTGTGTCCAGTAACACATTCCCTCCACAAAACACAGGCATCATTTCTTTCTCCCTCTGACAACATTTGTCCCTTTCCTCTCTGGGGCCCTTGTTTCTTTATACTTCTTTTTATCCCTCTCTATTTTTAGTCCCAAACACACGAGAGAGAAGCACATGTGCACTTTGACAACTGCCCTCTGTCTTCATGAATAAAGACAGAAGAGCCCAGTCTAAAATTAACTCGAAGCCTCACACCTGTCCTAAACCAAAAGGACTAGTAAAACATTAGCACACTGTGCGCTCAACGGTCATCTCATTAGTATTCTATATAGAGTGTTGTAGAAATAAACAATGAAACATTTATTAAGGTACTGACACCGGCTAAACACAAACATGCATATGTATGTGTACAACTTTATAATCTTTAGAACTGCTTTAGAACAACTGGGTTGAAAAGAAATGTCTGAAGATGCCGCAGCAAGAGTTCACAATCCCATAGAGTCTCATTTATCAGTAAATAATGGAGAGACTTTGTCAGTGTCACGATCCTCGGTTACCAGCCCAGTCGCCACAGAACTACATTTCCCAGCATCCCTTCTGGTCCCCAGCTGTATGTATAAGCTCTTCAGTTCACCCTTGTTCCTACCACTGATCCCCTACCTTTGAGAAACTCACCGTGTGATCTTCTTCAGTCCTCATTCCTCTCCTGCGAGCCAGTCTGCATCATCTTCACCTACACAAGATAAGATCTGTCATTCAGCATTTGACAGATTGCTGACAGATTTGGCAGCATTTCAGCATTGATCCACCAATCCAGTACTCACCTGTTCCCGTCACTACTTTCAATAAACCATTGTTTGGATATTACCTGTGTTTGCCTTCTTCTGTTCTGTGACAGTCAGAGAAAGGCCTTTTTAATGGCAAATGTCTTCATACATAAAACCCAGAATGGGACTAATTAAAGGTCCTATATGGAGATTTTAGCGGCCTCTAGCGGTGATGTTTCAGATTGCAACAAGAGCGCTCGTGCTCGTGTGCGTGCGCAATCTCAAGAGCGAGCATTCACTATCTACCGGCCACACGGAGACTTTCAACGCAACGGCGAAAGCATCACACAACATGCTGGAAACTCATGTAAACTCCCACTGCCACTTTACAATAATAGGCTACTTTTATCATCTTGACGTTGAACTAATGCTCCATGCTCGTACCATAATAACGTTAACTGCATTGACGGCAAACTAATGCTAACTTGAGCCAACTAAAGCACAAAATCACAATATATTTCACTTGCTTTGAAGTAATGTTAGCTTACCTGTCCAAAGTCTCTCCACAATTCAAAAGCTCTGGCGATGTTGATCCGTGTTTTCGTCCTGACTCCTGAGGCGATCAGAATCACGTTTGGCTTGACGAGCTTCAGCAGATAAAACTTTTTTTTGTTTTTTATATTTTTTTGGAGTTTGTGTTGTGCTGAAGGCAGGTCGTTTTGGGGTGTTATCAGACTCCATGTCGTTAGCTGAAGTGCCGTCGTTCGCATAGACTGTATAAGGAGAGAGGCTCGGGAGCGCGCATGCACGTCACTTCCGATGGATTTCTCTGTAAATCCGACCCGGAGACTTCACATATAAATATGAATACTGGCCTTCAGAGGTAATAGCAAAACCCGACAAGTGGATAATTGTAATGTGTGATTACAACCCCTTCACACACAGGCAATAAAAAAAGGATTCATTGTAGGAGAAAAGTTCCATATAGCACCTTTAAAGGGGTCATGACATGAGAAACCAAATTTCCCAAATTGCCTTGCCTTGATCTTTTGGTATATAAGAGATCTATGTACTATTAAAACTTCCTGCAAGTTTCATAGCTTAAGACGTCCTCCCCATTATAAACGAAGCATTTATTTAATCAAGCTCTAAATACAGCTCGTTCTGGATCCATGGTATGAAGTGACGTCACGGTACGAAGTGACGTACCAGTCGTTTGCATATGACCGCCTCCAGCGCAGGACAACTACGCCTCATTTCACATCATCACATGCATTGTCGTGCAGCGAGTGGGTCTGTGTTTACAAGATAAAACATGTTTGAATACGCTGCCGAACGATCCAGACGTCAGGGAAAGCAGTTGGGTGTAGTTTATTTGCAGCATATGCAGCCCGCCAAAGCTTTATTTGAACGGTGAGTGATCAGATGAGTGTGACAGGGCATGTTACTGAAAGAACGAGCAGAGAGAGAGAGAGAGCCCCGGCCGTGCGCGCGCCTTCAAACTGTCTCTCTCTGTCTCTCTCTCTCTCTCTCCCTCTCTCCCTCGCGCATATGAATCAAAATCAATTGAGAATTGACACGATGGTAAAAGATTGGAAGACCGAAGTTTCACGTGGTGGAGCATTGTGTAGTCTACATGTGATACAAAATGATTAACGTTTATAATGTATGCATAAGCAGCACTGACGTTAGCCAATCATAACAGTATAGGCGTTAACACTGAACTCTTAAAGGGGAAACGCCCCAAAACAAACTGTTTGAATCAGAGGTGAGAAACAGTGTGGGAAAATGTCATAAATCACTACATTTTAAAAGTTTTTTTGTACAAAAAACTATAGTAATACTATAATTGCACCTAAGGGACCATAATAAAACCAAACAAAAAAAATGTCATAACCCCTTTAAAGTTAAATCATTTTCAGTCGTTGCATTGATTATTTAGCATCAAACCTCATCATGTATGAAATGCATGTTGCCCACATGTGTGTGTGGTCTTGAAGGTGACGAGCAATCTTTAGAAATTATTATTAAAGTCCCCCTGCATGTGGTAAGAGTCAAGCTTTTAATGTTGTTTATTTGTCTATGTGGTGTTTTTAATGTGCTTTAAGACAAACTATGTGTAAATTCATAAGTCGACACCATTGCTGAGTATTTTCTCTTTAAAACTGCAGTGAACCAAAGACAGTCTCAAAAACACGGTTTGAAATCACTGGTGTTTCTGACGTCACAAACTACCTAACTAATCAGATCATGTGTGATCGTCAACCAGTGGATCTCTGAGTGAGTGGAGGCGGGGCTCATTTGCTTATTCATAGTTTTAACACACAACTAACTCAATCAGGACCCGCTCCTTTATTTTGCGAATGCCTTTGGCAGGAATTATTTATTGTGTATATCGTTCCCAGAAGAAAATTCACGTTTCAGGGAATTCAGGAACAGTGTTACTGATATAGGGAATAACTCCCGCTGTAGGAACTTTGTAACTTCGCTGAGTTTTTTCATGCTCAAACAGCAACATTACACAGAAAAAAAAACCTTTGCTGTCTTAAATTTTTAAGTACAATCAACTTGTATGTTTAAGTCAAGTTAAGTTTAATGTTGCACAACAAAAATCTGGGGCTGTCGGCAATCTTCGCCGCGAAAGGGGTAAAATTACACTGACTTAAAAAAATTTACTTAAAAACTGACTTAAATGAGCTGATTCTTATTCTGAACCTTACCCGTATCCCACCTCAATAGCAGAACAGTTATACAATACAACAAAAAAATACAATGTACTTTTTCTATGTAAGTGGCATTTTTCATTTTACATTTTAAACAATTACGCTTTAATTTTACAGTGTCTTTGTTACACATCTCACATGTACTTACTATAGTAATAACAGTAAATTATGCATAATTACAGGCAACTAACCCTAGTTATATTGCAATGACGTTAATTAATATTCCACAGTACTTATTTGTGTAATTACACTGTAACAATGACACCTTCAAATAAAGTGTAACCCAATTTCTTTAACAACAGCTGAAAGCTGTTTGTGTGTAAATAAAGTATGAAAGAGATACTTTTTGGCTGTTTGTCAAAGTGATCATACACACTTTCATGTCGCCTGCAAACAGCAGAGAGCAACGCAGCACACCTGTGTGTACAAACCACACACAAACACACACACACACACAGCTAACATCTTAAAAAAATGCCGTAACATTAACGTAACAAAGTTGCGCAACAGACATCCAAGATATCTGTTGTTACAAATGATAAAAGAAGTTTACTAACTTGAAAGTGTGTGAACAACCCGCTAAAACACATTCCTGCACAACATCCAGATATACACAAAAGAGCAGGACACACACACACACACACACACTGCTGCCTCCCTGTAGCGTGCAGTGTGGTGACGGTAATCTGTCTATCTTGCGGTGCAGTGAACGAGTGCAGATGAGAGGAGACACAGGCAGGGTGGGGTGTAGGTAGATGCTGTCACACACCTGCGCTCAGCCGGAAACCACAGCTGTCTCTGAGACCACCTCACAACAAATATTACAACACCCCTCTCTCTTTCTCTCTCACTGTCTGTGGGAAAGTTCATCGCAAACTCCTACACAGCTTTTACTTCTTATCTTATCTTTCTTTCTTTCTTTCTTTTTTTTTCTGTGAAATGCACATGGTAACCTGCGATATGTATTCAAGAGCACGGCATCCACACAGGAAATGTATTTTCAATTGATTCGTATCTGTCTTTGATGAGTGCTGTGGGGTTTGTTGAGTTGAGGACTGCAAAATGTCTCTGGCTATAAATGATTTCCCATACAGACACTCAAAATGAGTAAAAACCCATTTTGACATTAGAAAGAGAGAGAGAGATGGGGAAAAAAACTAAAAAAGTAAGTGATATGATAAAAGGCGAGCAGTGGCACAGGATCAGCAACCAGAACATTTGCATTTGTTCAAATAGGGAAACTTTTTTCACTTTTAATACAATAATAATAATAAAAAGTAAAAAAAACTATTAGAAATTGTTAAATATTTATTCAATACACACAAAAATGCTGGATTGCTTCAAACCACGTTTGGGTCACATATGGATAAACCTAACCGTTGGTTTAAATTAACCAAGGGTTAAACTATTTAACCCAATGATTGGGTTTGTGCATATTTGACCCAAACATCGGTTGAAACAACCCAGCAATTTATTGATTTATTTTATTATTATTATTATTCATATATGTTATAAATTATCAAAAATAGTTTTCTAATTCTTTAATTTAGTAATTACGTGTAAAGATATATGGCCTCGAAAAACGAAATATTTGTACTTCATTTGTCACAATACAGGATTATTTAAAATTAACTACTGAGGCTGAAAGGATTAAAAATGGTTGAAAATGCATTGAGAAATTGCTAGTAAATTTAACAAACAATTATAAAAACACACATATGAATAAAATACGAAACTTCAGAGTAGAAAAACTGAAATAGTAGTTTCTTACTCCAATAATCTTCTAAAATTATTTATTTACAACTTTTTTTTACAGTGTACGACCTGTACACTTTCCCAGTAAAAGTAAATAACAAATAGTTAGGCTATGCAGTAAACAGAGCCCCAGATAAAGGCCTGTTCACACCAAGGATGATATTTAACTTTAAAGAAAACAATATATTCTAGAACCATATTCTTCGGCACTTTGGGTTGAGCCTTCGTCCTCCATTGCGTCATGTCGACTGAGTTTACATCATTCGCCAGCGGCGCTTTTTCAATGACGTACGACTCGCATTGACAGGAATATCCGATCTGCTTACGTGGCAGACGCAAACACACGTGTCCGATTCATATCAGATTTATTTCCACATATGAATGAGGCCTGAAAATGATCTGAGAATATCTGAATCCATGTGCTTTTACTGCTTACACGATCGTGGGTCATATCTGATCTGTGCCACGTGGGAGGAAAGTTTTAATTGGGTCACTTGAACCATGTAATGTGAATACTGCCTTTCAGGACAATTTTTCTAGCTGATGACCGATGAAAAACAGCCAATCAGAATCCAAGCATCAGCATTAAAGGAATAGTTCACTTAAAAAGGTCAATTCTGTCATCATTTACTCTGCCTCAAATTGTTGGACCCCATTGACTTCATTTTTTCCCCTACTATGGAAGTACATCAACTGTTTGGTTACCGACATACTTCAAAATATCTTCTCTTGTGTTCAGCAGAAAAAAACATGTATATAGGTTTGAAACAACTTGAGGGAGAGTAAATGATGACAGAACTTTAATTTAACTCCTTTAAAAGCGCGGACGACAAAACTGCAGCGCACAGAACGATATTGTGGACACTAATAAAGTGATCTTTAGTTATTTACTATACTTATTGTTCTTGGTGTGAGCAAACCTTAACACATACAGAATAGTAACAGTGAGAGGGAGAATGATAAAATACTAAAGTACACAAAAAACTACAAGTTAAATGCATAATTTACAAAAGGAAGCAAATTGTTTAGACTATGAGCTTAGAATGGGCTACAAGACAAGCAATTTACTTCTGATTATATCGCATGAGCAAGAGTACAGTTCGGAAAATCAGCTTGGACAATCAAATACAAGGCCTGGAAAAAACTGTTATTTTGTTAAATCATGTGTATGTGAAATATGTAATATGAGACTAAACTTTGACAACATAAAGCTTTCTATTATTAAACTTCTTGAATCTTGTGTGTGTGTGTGCGTGTGTGTGTGTGAGAGAGAGAGAGAGAGAGAGAGAGAACTGGTAAAGGGGACGCAGTCATCAAAACAGGAAACCATTTATGTTGCTGAAACACCATTTTTAACTCTCGTAGGCAGGCAAAAATAAATACAGCACTAAGAAAATAGAAAGAGAGAAAGAACAGCAGGGGAAAAGAGAAAGTAAAGTGGAGCAAAAACAAAACTTTGTGTAGCCGTTGGCCTATTCCAACAGCTTTAGACCATGAGCCAAACATGCAATAAAACAAAAGCACACATATCCACCACACCCTTAAACGGACACTTCACCAAACATCATTTATTCACTGTCATGTGGTTCAAAACGTTCTTCCTTCTGAGGAACATGAAGATATGAACAACTCCACTGGACCCCACTGACAGTCATTGACAGACTAAAATGCATGTTTGAGTTGTTCTAATTGAAAGCAATTTTCACTAACATATCTTAAAATTTGTTTTTTTCTAAGGCACATTTATTAAAGCTACTTAAATGTCCTAATTGAACTAAGGCCTAATCCTGGCTTAATCTAAACCCTGTCTGTGAAATCAGG
Source organism: Semotilus atromaculatus (assembly GCA_031834385.1). Taxonomy (NCBI): domain Eukaryota; kingdom Metazoa; phylum Chordata; class Actinopteri; order Cypriniformes; family Leuciscidae; genus Semotilus; species Semotilus atromaculatus. The sequence continues at coordinate 21,113,862 of JAULUF010000026.1, read as the reverse complement.
CCTTAGAAACTTAACATCTGGCAATTAAAATGAATGTTTTTCACTCAAACAACTGTTTCGTCAGGATAAAACTATGTCCAGTGGGGTTCAAAATCATGATCAACACTTATTATTCTCAGTAAAGCAAACACTATTGCAAAATCTTGGTAGAAGTATAGGCCTACTTGTCCATGCAAATCTTGCTGCAACAATTGTAGGGTGTTCAGAGCGAGCTTTAGCCTATTAGTCTGGTTACTACTACCATTGTTTATAAATATTGTAATCATTCAATTATATTATATAATAGTTCATGGTATACTATCACAGTACTACTTTTGTGTGTGTATCTTTTACATTCCATGAAACTCAACTTCAAGTCTACCAGCCTGAAGAAAAGACCCTGGACATGGATTGAAAGGTCAAAATCAGTGTGAGATTATTTGATAACACACACACACACACACACACACACACACACACACACACACACACACACACACACACACACACACACACTGCAGTGCCGATAGGGGAAATGATTTCCTCCTGCTTGCAATCATCAGGGGCAAACCCCATCTTTGACCAGGCACAGACGAGCCATTGTTTGTGCCTCCTCCTCCATTTGGTGTTTCTTATTAGTCACAGCGTCAATCTGTGTGTGTAGCTGCTGTTCCACAGAGAGAGAGAGAGAGAAAGGGAGAGATTTTGATTTGATTTAAAAATAATAATAATAATAATAATTTACAAAATGAAATTAAAAACTAAAATTCAATTCATCATCAACAATTGTATACAAAACATCACAACTACACCATTTCAAATCAAATGTGGCAAGATCACACAAAGCTTTGTAAAATCTAAAATCAATCAAACTTCTTGCTCTAAGAAGAGACTTAAAAACAACATCATCTATTTTGCTCTTTCTACTGCATGTAGAGCGCCATTTTCCCCAAGAATAAAATTGAAACGTAATGCTTTTTTGTACATTTAAAGCCAAAAATACAAATTTCAGAACAAAACCACTCAACTGATTACACAATTCTTTCACCATTACAAACAAAGGTTTAAGTCTGAGGCATTGCATAAAAGCATGAAACACGGTCTCTTTTTGAGAACAAAACGGACAACTTGAGTTATTCCAACACAATCTCATAAAAGTGCGTATCTATACCACAAATTTAATTTCTCGTACCATTTATTCGCCAAAAATGGTTTGGAGGATTCTCCACTGCAAGTTCCCTGTTGTTTTTGATAATGGTGTCTTGTACAAAACTCTCCATTCGGATCTTACCTCATCACCTACTTTTAACACAGAACGCCAATGGGTATCGACTCTCTTATCAAGTGTCTTTTTGTTGAGAATGAGCACACACATTATACAACTATTTCCCCACACATGAAAAAAAAAAATCAACAGATTTTTCAGAAAGAAACACCCTGAATAGTCTTTAACATTTGGATGAATTACCAAACACGGAAAAGGATCTTCACTGTCAGGGACATTAGTCCCCTCAAAAATGTCCTCTAACATCATTGTTTCTTCATCTGTAAAAACTTATTTTAACTTAGTCACAAAATGAGTCACTGAACGAACAGATCTGATTCCCAATTTTACAATAACAACATTATTAAAATGAGTCAGTTAAGCCAGTAATATTTTTAAAACCAAAATTCCTGAGTTTTGTAACATCTCATTGAATCCTGGTAAAAAATTGGATGCGGACAAATCCAGTCTTGCATTAAAAATCAAGGGTTCCTTCAGCAACCAAAAAATAGAATGAAAATGTTCAGTCCTTTGTTAAAAAAACTCTGATAAAAAGATGACAATGTCGAAAGATCCAAGCAGTCGTTATGATATATAACGTATATCAATATAGAAAAAATGCTCTGGAGATGAACCAATCCTTGGCCCCCTTCTTCTTTGGGCAAAAATAAAATACTTTGCGGAACCCAATGAAGCTTGTCCCAAACAAAGTCAACAAAGACCTCTTGAATCTCGGCCATCAATTTCACTGGAGGATCCCGTCTGTGCAATAAGAGTGAAGCGACCAAATTATTTACAATAAGTGTTCTTCTCCTATAAGACAGACTGGGTAGAATCCACTTCCATTTGTCTAAACGACCTTTCACTTTTTGTAATAAACCGTCCCACATTTTTTGTCTCCTAATAAAAACGCCTCACTTTTTTTCTAATTTACTTTTGCTGAAGACCATTTTCCAAAGTCCTCTATCAATCTAGATAAAACATGTATGTCACTTTGTTTATTAATCATTATTATAAGGTTGTCGGCATAAGCTGATATGCAAAAATTAACATCACAAAGTGGTACCCTAAAACCATCTAAATTCTTCCTGATTGTTTGTAGAAGTGTCTTGTTATTGAAGTGGTTCAATAACAAGAGAATATAACATTCCTGATAATGACCATCCTTGTCTAATACCTCTACAGACCTCGAATGGAGCACATAAGTCGCCAGTAAACTTAATTTTAATCATAAGAATTTTAATCATGTTTGAAAACTTCTCATTAAAACCAAAAGCCTCTAAAAACATCCCATAAATAAGCATGCTCAACCCGATCGAAAGCTTTCTCTTGGTCTAAAGACAACAAACCACAATTGACATTAAATCATTTGGAAACCTGTATAAAATCTCGAGTTAAGGAAATATTGTCAAAGATTGACCTGTTTGGTACGCAATAAGATTGATCTGGATCACCTGTCCTATTACTTTAGTCAATCTATTAGGTAACGTTTTAGAAAGTAATTTATAATCACTGCACAGAAGTGATACCGGCCTCCAGTTCTCAATCTCCTTTTTTTGGAAGAAGAGTAACCACTGAACTTCGGCAGCTCAACGGCAACCCATCAGCAAGCTGTCATTGAACACCTCTAGCAGGCCAACTCCTATCTCCAAACACAAAGCTTTCAGAAAATTCACCAGAAGCCCATCCACACCCAGAGCTTTCCCAGACTCCATATCTTGGACGGCCTTATAGAGCTCTCCCAGAGTTAGGCCACATTACAGTTCCTCATTGGACTCTTCTGAGATCTTGGGTAGATCCTCTGAGAAAGGAGATTTTCCCCCCTTTTCCGGCTCAAGGTCACTTTTGTACGATAATAAATTACTTTTGTACAGGGACAGATAAAACCGCATTGTTACCTCACACATCTGTCTGGGATTAGATAACAAAGTACCATCCTCAGAACGCAGACCAGAGATGAAACGTTTTTGCCCATTTTTCTTCTCATGACCAAAGACATATTTGGAAGGTGCATCCATCTGATCAATGTTTACATGAGCACGAACTAACGCTCCTTGTGCTTTATGCTCTAACAGCTCTTTAAGCTCAGCTTTTTTCTTTAAAAGGGTGTCCGTAAAATTTCTATCACTTGAGGTTTGAGACAACTTTTGTAAATCCATCAAAGCTTTTTCAAGCATTTCTAAAGAACGATTAAATTATTTTGTGACATTTTGAGTATATTGTTGCGTAAATTGTTTTATCTGCACTTTGCCATAATCCCACCATTGTTGTATAGATTTAAAAGATTTCACCACCTTAAAAACCTTCCAGAAAAATGTTAACGATTCAGTAAATAATTTATAATTGAAAAGACTTGTATTAAAATGCCAATATGCACTTTTAGATTTCACTGAATTTAAAATAAATTTACAACTGACCATTTTATGATCAGTAAAAGACAAAGTTGTGATAAAACATTTGTTAAACACATTCAAATTATGTTTAAAACATAAAATCTATCTAACCTAGACAATGATATATAATTATCGTGTACATGAGCCCATGTGTATTGCATTTCATTATCATTACTAACTCTCCAAATGTCACAAATCATATTTCTCAAATGAATTAAACGTTTGCAGGAAGCCATATGAGGTTCAACATGACTCCTGTCTATATCCAGTTCTTGAATAATGTTATTTCCAGCTAAAGTTAGTTAATGATGATTTTTGGCGAAATGATAATTTGTTATTAAATTAGGGGCCGCTAAGACGACGCCGTTCTCTCTAAACAGACTTTAAACTGAACCTGTGATAAACGCTGATGGCGTTCACATGCGCTTTAAGAATTGATTCTATAGTTATGTGTGTTTGAAATGTGCGCAGGTTTATAATTCCCTACAAACCATGCCTAAACAATCTACTTGTCTTGCCTATAAATTTTTAACAAAGTGTATCTAAAAACAGTAACCTTTCTATAGGTGCCGTTGGAGTGTAAACAGAAATAAAAACAAACACAACATTTTCATAAACAGCTCTGACTTTTAACATTCTGCCTTTTCACAATTTCATCTACATCATACGAGACCAGTTTAAAATTCTTACTGAATGAAAAAGCAACTCCACCACTCGACTTAATACAGATATTCCACTAAATTCCTTCATCCAGTCAACCACATTATCTATACTACTATGAGTTCTTCTATCTAAACTTCTATGTTATTCTGTACCATTTAAAATAAGCTGTGCTCTTTTTTTTAGAGTTCCTTGGCTTGCACCATTGACATTCATAGACGCAATATGTACTTCACCCATAATGAAGAAAAAGAAAAAGAACAACCACAATTTACCACACAAAAAGAACATTTTTAAAAAAATAAATATATCAACATCATTATCTGTTTTTTATGTTCCTCACAATTTTCTTCAACCTATACACTTCTTTGTTGGTATAGGAATCACTAATCTTTGCTCAGTCAACAAATTGTTTCAATTCTGGAAAATATTCTTTCACTCCTTTTATTTTTTGTTGCCCTGAGGATTTTATGTAATCAAGACCATAACTGTGATCAGTAGTTTCACCTTGCAAAAAACTCATAGTGCATTCAGACGAGTCAGTCACTTTCCATATCTTGCATTTCCTCATTTTGTAGTTCGACGGTCTTGCTCATTTTAGCATCTAGCAACTTATTTTTCTTTCTTTTTTGAGAATCTTGAAAAAAAATTGCTCTTGTTCTGATGTTAACTCTGTGTCTTCACTTACTACACTAAATTGATTCTCTTCATCATTTGCACCTTCCTCTTTACCTTCTGAAGAGGAACCCACCGTGTCTAAGAAACTCCTGAGAAACCAGGCTCAGTCGGGGGGCCATTTCTCCTCTGGCCAACGAATGAACAGTGTATGATTCAGGCAGCATTACAGGTCAGAGGTCAGATTGGATCATCAGAACATTATATTATGCAGATCATCTGTTTGAAGACCAGAGTCATCACGCGCATATGCGTTGTGGTCGTGTCCAGGCGCAAGTCCACCATCTGATCTGGATAAGGCCCGGAATTAACCTCGGAATAAACAGAAAGACTAAAATTAGCGTAGATGCCATTCTTTTTATGATATAATGAGTACATCAGGTGTTATAGGAAGCGTTCCTGGTTCCGGCTTACCTAATTTATGCAGCATAATAATCATTTAACTGATTTGAAGAATGATGATTTGTATAGTGCCCTATGTGTATACCAGGTGGAAGAGATGTGTTTTTTATCTAGCTTTGAACTGACAGACTGTATCTGCTTCCCGGACAATGGTAGGAAGACTGTTCCAGAGTTTTGGTGCTAGAGAGGAAAAGGATCTACCACCAGCAGTCGATTTTGATATTCTAGGTATTATTAACTGGCCGGAATATTGAGATCGCAATAGACGTGAAGGACTATAATGGTTGAAGAGCTCGCTTAAGTACTGCGAAGCTAAACCATTTAGGGCTTTGTAAGTAATCAACAATATTTTAAAATGTATACGATGTTTAATAGGCAGCCAATGCAGTGTTGACAGAACCGGGCTAATATGGTCATATTTCCTGGTTCTGGTAAGAACTCGAGCTGCTGCGTTTTGGACCAGCTGTAGTTTGTTTATTAAGCGTGCAGGGCAACCACCCATTACAATAATCTAGTCTTGATGTCATGAACGGATGAATTGGAAGCTTTAGCTTTAAGTTCTGCCGGGAAGACTCAATTGCTACGTCACTTACTACCTTCTCATCTATCCAATCGTGTTCTAATACTTGCGGTATAAAAGACCGATACTTACACATGTTTGAGTTCGCAGATGCTGACGCTTCTATTCACCACCATCCTCCCCACCACCACCAAGACGGTTCCTTCCCCTCCATCGTCCCCACCACCACCAGGATGGTCCCTTCCTACATCTCCCAGGGGGTCGGCTGCGCCCCTGCCTTCATCTTCAGGCAGGAAATGCAGAGTCCGGACCCTCGGATGGGAGCTACGGGGCCTACGCCAAAGAACTTTATTGCTTGCTGGGCTATCAATAAATGTATACTAGTTACAGTAGTTGTGTAGTGCATTTCAGCTTTTATAATTAATCTGCTTGACCTCTCTTATGACACTATGTAAATCAGCAGTGATGTGCCTGAATTGCCTTTCTTTTTTAGGCTTAGATGCAATAAACCATCTTTGCATGGTTAAATGATTTCTACAGTTGTATTTTACAAAAGCAATAAAGGTGAATATATATTCCATTAAATGTCTGTGATTTGTTGCTGTAAATAGACAGATCATTTGCATATATAGCCACTTAACCACACAGATGCAATTACGTTGTTTTGTGTAAAAAGCTAAATCTGGCTTCAGAGCGGACAGCTTCCCTTAAACTCATCCCATCACTATCAACGTGGGAGGATGTGGCTTGGGATTTGGAATGTGTTGTTAGCTGAATATGTTACTGAATATTAGCCTTGCAGGGACCACGGGAACAATTAAATGGACAATCGTTGTTTTGTCTACTGCCGCTGTTTGTTGTTGTTCACAGCAAAGTACTCAAAATGTTTTATGAACACTGACTGGCTGTTTTTTAACAGCCACTAAATGATTTTTTTTTGCTCACAACAATCAAAAAAACAACCTCTGGTAGATGATGAAAGGAAAAAAGATTTAACATGAGTGCTCAGATCTCTCTGTACACTACTGACATAAATATGGCAAATTACGTTAAATAGGGTAGAGGCTAATTTAAAAGCCATTTAGAATAGTAATAAAACGATAATGATTTGTTTCAAATGTTTCAACAATTCAAAGATTTTTCTTTTAGAAGTTTTGCTTGGCTTTTAGTATAAATATGTTAGTCTTACTGTTATCTATAAGCTAGTGTGCTCCGATGACAGAATTCGCATTTAGAAGATATAATCGTTTAAAACTCAGTCTCTCACTTCCGCAAACATGGATCAATGATTTTGATGACATCACTCTGCACTTCAACTTCTCATCAGATTTTCAGAATGGCACATAGTGCACTATATAGGGGATAGGGAACGATTCAGAAAGTGTAAATATGCTTTCCATTGGGGCGAATGAAGTCTGGTTTCACGTCAGTCTCACACCACAGCTCCGGTCCAGAGACACGATAGCACAGAGCGGATCATATGTGCGAGTCGGCGCAGACCAGAAAACATATCAGACCCATTTGAATTCTGCACAGAATGCTATATTTTAAAGCGATATGGAGAAGATTAGGAGGAGAAACGGTTAGAGATTAGGAGAAAACTGCGGCTTTCAAAACCTCAAGTGCTCTGATCTAACTGTGACATAATCTAAACGCTACTGGCTATTTTAAAAAAGGGGAGGAGCTGTTCGATATGTCCTGCCCTGTCTTCCTGTTTCAGTGGAAATTATGTCAACACATTGAATAACTTCAGTGGGCCTTTAACATTATTTAGTGTTGACATTACATCATTCTCCTGTGGAAATAAAAAGAGCGATTAGTCACCTCGCATTTACAGCTCAAGTGATTGGCTCCAAAAGTCGTGTGGTCCCATGAGCGACGAAGATAGATTTCAGTGTTTACCTCAGTGATTGCCAGTCGTAGCAATGCTAATAGATAGCTTTCTCAGGATATTACACAACTCCATTACAAATACCACAAAAAAAGATTAATCTGAAGTCCCAGGTTATGTTTAGTGTTCCATATTTAAACTTTCTTTTTCAAAATACTGGTGAATTTCAGCTAGTGACTCACATTAAATTAAATCCAGAGTGATTCATCAAGTACATTACTTACAACGGTCTTGATGTCACAGAGTTTATGGAGTTTAAATTACTTAGGAGCAACTTGAGAAACATGTTGACCAGAGTATGAGAAGCATTCAGCTGAGCGTAGCATGTAACGCTCAGTGCCAGACCTTCAAACCGAGCAAGGTTAAATCCAGAAGTCAAACTGAGGAGCTTTTTCCATCTCCATAATTCCTACCCACCCACAAACTTCCTTCAGACCCAGTTCATGAGTCCTCTAACTACGAAAGGAATGACGGAGCATGAGGGAAAAAATAACTGAATTACAATAGGAGGGAGTTCAGTAAACAAATACAGCATTGCAGAGGGCAAATTAATCTGGTTGGGGAACGAAAAAAGAAGTAAAAAGAATGCATCCTTTGCCAACGTGACAATTATGTTTATGTGGATTAAAACAAAACAACAAGCCTTTGCCAATCCCAGCGGTGGCCCTTCTATTGTTTCAAAGATCAAGCCGAGATGAAGTTACAGCGTCAACATACATCCGTAGCAGCTCGGTCCGGATGGAAAAGAGCCCCTACATATGCAAAAGCAATGCTAATCCACGCAAAGCCCTAGGGACGCACACTCCAAGCTACATGAAGCCTTTCCAAAAAAAGAGCTCACTATTTTTATCGGAATGACGCTCCCCGATGGGAAAGCACCAGCACTGAGTCGTTATGGTTTTCCCTTAGATATGCCGTCCCACCAGAAAATCTAAATAAACACATGGAAAGCCACAAGGATATATCTGGCTCGTTGTGAGGAAAGCATTTTTTTTTCTCCTCTTGCCTCTCTCCAAATGTCTCTGCAATTGTACTCTTTGCATGCATACTAAAAAAGCAAGACTTGGGGAACGAGAAGAGAAAAGAAAAGAATGGAACAACCCAATGAAGGAAAGCTCCAACAATATGCCAATATATGGTAAGCATTCTAGGCTCTAATTGTTATCAATGCATTTATTTAGACCTGATATTTTCCATATGAACCTTGTCATAACCATAACACATAAACATGTGAACTCAGTCATAAACAGTTTTTAGCTTTTGGCGGGTTACCGCAATAATGACAAGGTGCGAGAATAGGAAGATGTGGATTTTGCAGATATGGCTTTCGGGCAAGACATATTTAAGCCTCAGACAGCACAGCAAACTTGAAATCACTTTCTCAATCTGGCAATCTCTAATCTGATTGGCTCGCTTTCCGCTAGGTACTAGGGTGATCCAAAAAACAAAGTTTGTTGGGTTAGTGACATCAAATCTTTTAAAATCTAATCAAATATTGTGGGCCATAGATTTTGTAATGTAGGTGTTTACACAAGGTGTTTGCACAAGACTACAAATACACAAACCTCACAGCCATCTGAACCCAACCAAGCAACTCAGTGCCCAAGTGCTGACCTACCATTACTGTTTCTAGACAACTCAACATTGGTCACCTTGATTTTTGCGAATTGCCAAGTAAGACATATTTTCTGTCCAAATATTCTGTTTTAAACCAAACCCCACCAATAAGTTATCCCTAAAATCAGATGGAAATAATAGGTGAATAACACTGATGTAGAACCACTGAACCCTGGTTGTACGCCTAAACTTGACCTAAACTGTAAACTTGTCCCTTCAAAATATGTTGGTCCTGTATCAACAAAGACCTTAATGTAGCAGATGAGCAGAAACTACACAGTAGATATAGGGCCCTATTTTAACGATCCAAGCGCATGGTCTAAAGTAAAGGGCGGAAGTGCACTTACGCCGTGTCCGAATACACTTTTGCTAGTTTAACGACGGGAAAAATGGTCGACGCACCTGGTGTATGGACTAAAAGGGTTGTCCCTATTCTCTGAATGAGTAATGGGTGTGTTTTGGGCATAAAGTGAAATAAACCAATCAGAATCTCATCTCCCATTCCCTTTAAAAGCCAGTTGCACTCGCGCCATGGCGGATTTGCTATTTGCTATTTACATGGAGGAATTTGCAAGCGGAAAAACTGAACGTGCGAGCTGACCATCTATGGGACAAAGTGTACATGTGTTGTGGACCAGCCACGCACATTACTAACGTGCTCTTTAAATAACAAAAAAAATTCTTGCACCATTGACTTTAGACCAGGTTTCAGTTGGTCAATGGCGCAGTTCCCTCAAAATAGCAACACGACAACAATGCACCTGAACACACCTCGATTTCAGACCAGCCGCCCATGGGCGAACAGATGGGCGCAAATGCATTTGCTATTTAAATAAACGTGATGCAGGACGTGAAAATGATAACTGTGTCAGGCTGGAACTAGCAAAAGACACTTGCGTCGCACCTGGCGCCACATTGCACCAAGGGGATATGATAGGGCCCATAGAGTCAGGCCTTTTAGATTTAAAACAGCATATTAAATTGAGAAAATAAACGTGTTCAAGGGAAGTAGTGCAGTAAGATTGTGCCGACAGGGCTGTTTTGGGGTACGACAGCTTGATGTCTTAGGCTTGAAAATCCAACTAGTCTCTACAAAGGTTCTGACCAGAGTCACCTTTCCTTTCAAACAACCAAATGGAGAAACGAATTGCTCATGGCACAAGACAGTAAACACTAAGAAACTCCCTTAATTTGAGGCAAGTTTACTCACAGATATGGCAATATTATGGGCGGTTACACTTTATTTCGATAGTCACTTTAGACGTTCTACTAATTATAAGTAACTTTTCATTCAACTACATGTCAATTAACTCTCAATAGAGTATTAGTATATTATAGTAGACTGTTAGGTCATGGTTAGGTGTTAGGGTTCGGGTTAGGAGAATAAGTTGACTTGTAGTCGCCAAGTTACTTATAGTCAGTAGAATGTCTATTGGGGGACCAACAAAATAAAGTGTTAGTAGATATTAAGCTGACAGTCTACTAATACTCTAATGACAGTTGACATGTCTAAAGTGGACTATCAAAATAAAGTGTTACAAACGTATTATTGGAAAGTTTGCAGTTTTTTGTTTCGCAAATATGAAATTGGAAATGATGTGTATGTGTGTATTAGACTCTAAAATGGCGAAATTATTCCTCCCACATAGATTCAGACTGTGAGACAAATTTATCGGGAAAGATGAATCACACTCCGAAACTGGAGACTTGTGACCAGGGCGTTTTCCATGACGGCCTCTCTGTGAACTGTGTGTGTGTGCAAGATAACCCTCTCCTTTCTCTGAACGCTTTATCTGCCGGGCTGCGGCAGAGATCCACACAAACAAACACAGCCGTGGAGAGGAAATACTTTCACTGCGATGTGCCGCCCCAGGCTGACACCCGTAAAATCTTGTCTGGCGGTTCTCCGCCTTTTCACACAGACACACACATCACCTGTTCCTCTACATCTCTGGCTACATTTCACCCTAAGTGCCTGTGGTGGTGTGAGAACACTTGTGTATGTGTGCTGTGAATTAGACTTCCTCTTTTGTACACTTTGAGAGACCTATGTGTACAATGATTTACTTACTCAAAGGGCGACTTCTATTGTGTATGTGTGTGCACCCAAACAATCCCAAAGACCACACACACACTTGCAAATACAACACACACCCACGCTCACAACCCCACGCACACACATCTTCCTGTTGACCGTGGCTTACGCCGTTGAAATCCAGCTGCAGTAACAGTTGTTCGCCGCTCTTCCCGGATCTCCACAGAAACCAGAGCCTGGCTGTTATCGGATCCCGCTCGGCTTTCCTCCTCGGGAAAGAAGAATGCAGTGAGAAGGAGGAGAGAGAGAGACAGAGGGAGGCAGAGTGAAGGAGAAAGAGAGGGAGGGGGCGATGGTTTGGTCATGGTCCCGTGTGGGAATATTTAATAACAAACATTAAAAATACCACAGAAAGACTTTGCCACATTCCCACGGTCCAACTGCAGCCAGGGCCTGACAGCCCGGTTATAAATACCAGCTATAGAGTGGCCCCAGAGTGCACTTACAGTACAACACATACACACACACAGTCCACGCACTTAGACACACAGTTACCGATCCATGTACTGTACATCTGGAGAAACTATGTGGAAATGCTTGGACACTTTTTGCAGCATATATATCCAAGGTTAAATGCATGAAATGCATGCATGCACAATAATACATACTCACCTAGGCCTAGTGTGCACACTCATAGGCACACTCTCGATGTGAAAGGCTTTAAAAGGTAGGCATTATATTTAAGATACCTCATTTGGGACAAATTAGCATAATATATGTTGTATTTTGTTTTGTATACATTTGTAGGCAAGACAATTCCAGAATCTACTGCAATGGGGAAAAACAGACCAAAATTAGTCTTTAAAAATAGTGTCATATTGTTAAAAACAGACTATTTTACCCAGTAGTCGTGTGCTGTGTATATTTATGTTCATTAGCTTAGATATGCTAATGACTAATTATGCTAATGCTAATGACTAATTATTGAAATCAATTGTAAATCAAGTCTCCTGAGAACTGCAAAGTGACACAGAGTGAAATGTTTCAAATGAAATTCAAAGTTTGAATGTTGCCTTAAGCACATGGTATTTTTACGGGTATGCGAATAGTGTGCAAGACGTACATTTTGTCATCAGCGTATTACGCGTGTATTGTACATGTGCAGCAGATGTTTCGAATCGTCCATACTCTGTATGTACACTTAGCTCATGTATGCACCTTGAGATTTTTTTGTTTATCCACAAGGTGGCAACAATGGCCAAGGCCATTGTTTTATAGTTGCCACAGAAATGGAGACTGAATAACACCAACAAAATATAGAGTATGCTTTGAAAGTATTCGGCTATACAAGTACGCTAAGTGTACGCTACTATTTTGGTCACCACCATTTTGTCAAGAAGCCACATCCATCCTCATGTCGGACTGGCTGAGGAAAACAGGGGAAGCTCTCACTGACTTACTTTCCGTTCCTGAAACAATGAGACTGGAAGCTGGCCGTCTGCCCTCATCTTTGTGTGTGTTTGTGTGCATGTGTGTGAGTTGTCTCGCTCTCAGTCTTAACAGGTCACAGGGCTTAACCCAACATGGCTCCCTCGTTCCTGTTATTGGACAAGACATTAGTCTCAGTGTCAAAAAGCTTTGGGGTTTGTGGCCAATTTTAGATGTATTACAAATGAGGGTGTGAAACACCAAGAGCATAAAACAAATGATCAGTTTGGTGTGTGGAAACTTCAATGGTATAACAGGCAGCTTTGAAGCATTTATAGAGTCGACTAATTTAATGTGACACATTTAAGTTGTTTTACAATAACAGTGTGGTCTTAATTTGTTTTAATTTTTGGACTTTTTAATTTTGAAGACAGTGGAGAGGATAGCAAACGATTGGTAGTTCATTTCCTACATGTGCACCAATTTATCTGTATTGAGCATGTGCTATCAGTCCGATGCTATGGTTGGAATCTACAACATCTATTAATCTATGAAAATCAACTTATCAGTTGTATTTCTCTCATGAATACCACTGTTTTGTGTGACCTTAAGAGAACGTAGAGATTGATAGTCTATCCAGGGCCACCAATAAGGGGAATAACTGGACCTTTTGTCCCGGCCGGGCCAAGGCTTAAGGGGCCCCTGATTGGATTGAGAAAGGGGAGGGCCCAGAAACCGATTGTGCCAATCACAATAAAGATTTTGTGTTGGATGCAATAATTGCTTACTGCAGCCCTGCATCTATCCCATTTGTAAGACAGCATTGTGCAGCAATATTAGCATAGGCTAAAAGCTTTCCTAAGTCTTGCTTTTGCTGTGCATATGGAGTTTGTAATCTTACTGATGTTTGATAGAGTGCCATGACAGCATGAAAGAAACACAAACTGGCCAGATTAATCACTACCATATCAAGGCTACAATGCTTTAGCACTCAGCTTGGGAGATTTTAAACAATACTCCAGCAAAGAACAATATTTAAGTGTTAATTTGATCTGACGCTTAAGACGGAAACTCCCTTGAACATGCAGAGGAGAGTGTTTGACTCATTGCAACAACAACATCTTCTCTTGTGTCTTATCTACACAAGCAACTCCTCGCTAGTTCCTAAGGCTGGAAACACTATAAAGAGTCTTTTCTCATTGTCTTGCTTGTTCTGTCTTCCTTACAAAGGCGGGTTCCACGGAGCGTATTTATTGCGCTAATAAAATGAAATGCATGTCTGTGGTGGCAGAATTACTGTGCAATAAAAGTCTGAAGAACCAAAAGATTCTCACCGCAATAATCGAGTCTTAGACACCACAGATATTTCACTTATGGTTTGGCCAGTGGCTGTTATGATGTCACAGGCTACGGGTCAAGTAGGTGTGGGTCATTTTCAGGGTGAAAATTGGTTTTATAGTCACAATATCTGTCTGAAATAGCTACATGGCTAAAGTATATGGTCACCTCTACTTTAGTGCATTGGGTCATGCTATCCACATCCATTGCTCTTAGGTGGAAATTCGAACACAGGCAAGCAATAATTCGTCAAGGGGTTTTAAAATAATTACGTTGTGTGGTGAAGGTTGTTACAGCGTTGACACAATGTTGATATTAAATCACCGTTCAGGGCCATTGCTTAAGGTTGTGCCAAGGGTGTCTGGACAACCACTGACGACACGTAGCTACTCGTCACCGCCCTGAAGCGCGGAAATCAGCCTTTTAAATTTCAGCCGCCCGTTGGGCTCATTGTGTCTTATTCTTCTTGTGTCTATTGTGTTTTATTTACCTCAGCTAAATAAGATACGTAATTATTCAAACACAACATAAAACTTCATTTTCTAATTTGACTAATGTAGCCTCGCTCGCACTGTTTAGGTTTTTCATTTGATTTGTCTGCATTTAGTCTCATTTGTTTCTTTGCTCCTCTGTATTTGTTGATGTTTCCTGGACTCATTCTGGTTACTGACCTTTACCAGCAGGCTTTCGACTACACTCCCCTGTCAGACATGTACAGGACCCCGTTTTGTTCATTAAATTTTCTGATCTTTGCTTTGTATGTTTTATTTATTATACTTAAAAGAAATGTGTATATTTGTTTATTTCGTTTTCTTTTCTTTATTTTTTTTTGTTACAAAATGTTGGACTTTTGGAAGTGACAATTGGAAGTGCAAAGTGGATATGCAGTTTTAATAAAGTTGAACTAACGTAACATTCTGTCATTTTTACTCTTCAAAGTGTACACTGATTATAATTTACTGATAGCCCCATTAATAATAAGGATAAACATAATATAATTGTTAAAAATAATTATAAAAATATAAATCTAACATCTGACTAACTAAAAATTAACCTCAAAACATAAAATGCTAAATCTGGGATGTATATCTAGCATAAAAAAAATGTGTCTAGAATGTCGGCTCACAGTTGCTAAATGTCGCGCAACAACGTTGCTACAGCCCTGCCGCGTCTTACAATTCTACGTTGTTACAATGTTACGAACACGTAGACAGCGACGTTACCATAGCAGAAATGCAACGTACCACAGACGTTGCCACAACGTAAATGTGCATGGTGTCCTGCAACCTTACCTTGGATAAGTTGACATAAAGTATGTAGTTAAAGGGACACTAAAAGTCTTTTGCAATAATTTGAATCAAGTGGAGTCCAACCAAGAGGACCAGACAGCATGGGATGAAGACCTGATCTTCTTTTGACTATAGACGATGTCCAGTATTTCATGCAGATAACTTGGATTCCAGCAGAATAACTAACGTCTTTGGAAAAGCAGTAAATGGTACAACAACACTGTGGATAGTTGTGAACTGATGTGCATTTTATTTATTTATTTTTAATCTATTTAATTTTATGTTCCAGTTTTGTTCTGATTGTCATTAATTACTCACCCTGATGTCATTCCAAACCCGTAGGACTTTCGTTCATATTCGGAACACAAATATCTTTTTGATGATTTCTGTCCCTCCGTTGACAGCTGTGCAACTGACACTTTGGCGCTTCAAAAAGTTAATAAAGAGATCGTAAAACTAATCCATATGAATTGAGCAGTTTAGTCAAAATTTTCTGAAGAGACATGGTCGCTTTATATGATTAACAGATTTTATTTAGGGATTGGAACGACATGAGGCTAAATGTAAATGATGTAAATGTAAATGATGACAGAATTTCCATTTTAGGGTGAACTAACTCATTAGGGTTAAAAAAAGCTTAAACATGTTTGGCTTGCTCTCTGAGAACAGTCTGAGTTTAGATTTTCCCAACAGATTATATAAGAAATTGTAGAAAGGCGGAAATGGTGGAACTTACATATTGTTGCTTAATTGATCAAATTACTAGGCTACTAGCAAACCTTTGTTTGCAGCAATTTTATCATTCATTTTCATAATTCATCAAATGTAAAGAAGTTGTTGGAATCAACAGTGTTCTTCTGCAGTCGACCATCTCAACTGACAACTTACCAACTCTCTTCTGGTAACAATTAAAAGTTTGGAAGTTCTCAGTGGCAGTGAAGTGTCTTTCATGAACATGACCGATAAGCTCCTATTCCTGGGAGAGAACTGACAAGCCATGTCATATTGTCTATGACCTTAGAAATCTGGTCTGGTCCAAACTCAGAGTATCCTCTTCTTTCTCTGCAAATAATAAAGAAGCACAAGTTACAGAGGTACACAAGTGGTGAGATTTCAGCAACAACAGTGTTCGGTTCACATCTCCTACCCTTATCAAGCTGTTTCTGGTTCAGTGGAGAGCTTAAGACCTCATTATAGTAGTTATTTTACAGGCACAATCCTACTTGAGTAACCTGTGGTAAAAGGCTTTGCACAATGGTGACAGCTCAAGGATTATGTCTTTTAGGACCTGAACCAATAACCTTCCGGATGCCATGCCTGCTACTACACCACTCCACCCCCAATGGAAAGGCCTGCGGAAAGTAAAATCTCAGGTCTCACATAGTCATTTTTAGCACAAGCAAAAAAAAAAAAGGACACCATCAGCAGCCGCCACTGGAAAGAGTGATGAAACATGTAACGCCATTTGCCAGTTAGCAAACGCTTGATGGTCCAAGAGAATTTGGTGGATGCCAGGAGAACATTACCTCGCTGAATTGCATGGTGCCAAGTCTGAAGTTTAGTGGAGCAAGAATTACATTCGGGGGGTTGTTTGTGCAAGCTTTGGGTGACATGTAATAACTCCAATGGGGAATTCGAATGCAAGAGAAAGCACTGATGCGCTATGGCGTTATTCTCAGCATGACGGCTTCCCTGTGCAACAAAATGAGTTCCATACACAAATGGTTTTGAGGTGTGTGTACAAGAACTTATCTGACCGGCACTGAGCCCAGGCCTCAACTCTACTCTATACCTTCAGGATAATGCTATTTTTAGATTAGAGTAAGTTAGTTTGAATTGGGCACGGTCAGTGTTGCTGTCAAATGTGCATGTGCACTACAGTGAGTTTTTGACTGCGTTGTTCACTCATGTTTCACTTGTGCGTCAGCACTCTTACCGCAGTCTCTCTTTCCAAAATCTCTCCCAAGTTCTTCCTAAACCCTACAAAACCACCACTGCCCTCCCCATCTCTCTTTCTTTCTCACCCAGCTGTGCAGAAAGCGAACCCCATTTCCTCAGCTGCCTGTTTCTCTCTCTCTCTCTCTCTCTCTCTCTCTCTCTCTTTTTCTGGACTGATGTGTGGAAATCAGGCTTCATTTTCTGTGGTCACCATTCCAGGGGAGCCTCCCTCATTCCTGCCGGTTTATGTCAAACAAGCTTTTCCTGGTCTCCTGTGTAGCAATAAATTAGCCCGGGTTTAAATACTAATCTTATTGAGAATTTTCATCTAGTTTTGTTGTGCTCTGGAAATGTTTTTGACCTCTCTGGAATGTATTTTCCCTAAAATTGTACACATTGTTTGTGTTGTCGCTAGTGCGTGATGGGTTCATAAATTGGGTGGTGGCTGCAATATTTGGCTTGTAATATGTAGTTTAATTAGCTCATGCAGCAACATACTTTACAATGCTGCAGTTTACTGGAAAAGAGCATAAATGTACTATTCTTAGTGGGGTCAGTTTACTTATTTGTATGCTTGTCTGCTTGATAATGACTCAGATGAGCTCTAAAGATTGTAACATCACTGACTTTGCGGTGGATCTTGGATCATTCTTATGATGGTGAGTGAGAAAACTGAAATCAAATTACAATTTACAACAATACTTTAGCACCCCCTGTCTAACTAATACATTACGCTTCTTGAACAAACAATTGGAAATTGCCAGCAGAGGGCACTCTAAACTAATAACAATAATCTTACACTTATTATTACAATAATGCATCTTGGGCAGTATGGAGGTTTATGAATGGAAATAATAATAAAAATCACCACAAAACTCTAGACGTACGTGCTTCTTACCTAGAACAAACAATTCTGAGTCAATAATAAACTGAAGTTCATTGACTATAATGGTTTGACGTGATTCCAAAGGTTTCACAGATTTAATTTCAGGTCTGATCAGGACAGAGATAAACTTCAACAGACCGCTGAGGTCCTGTGGTACAGCGATAGACAATATAACCCACACCCCTCCTTCACCTAATTTTACCCTTCATTGCTGATCCTAATGAGGCTACAACTAGGGAGTAGTGTGTGTATGTATTTGCGTGTAGGTAATGAACATGTCAGATGCAAACACACCTGGGGATGTGGATATTGTTACACAGCAGGGTTCTTACAGCAGGCTGGTTTAAATAAACAGAATTACATTAATATTGCAGCATTTTCCCTTTTAATGAAGGAAGCGATTTAATGTGACACAGTTGTAGAACTATACGCCATAGCCAAACTGAACGGAAATAAAATGCTTTAGCCAGCCAATGGTCTTCCAGTCTGGTGTGGTTTGTGTGGTATCCCAGCCTGTCATCTGGTGCCTTTAAACCTTAGCTTCATTCCTACAGTTTGGTGGATTTTATGTCCCCATAAAACAATACTGCAAATTTTTTTTTTTTTTTTTTTTACATAAAAATTTAATAATCATATTTCATGCCACATGGCTTTTCATGCATATAGATGTAGCCCATTAAACCAAATTCATAATGATTAGAACCTAGCAATCATAAACAAAGCTTTAAGTATAATAATATAAAACTTTAAGTATATATATAAAAAAAAACGCTTTTGCAAATAATAAATGAATAATGAGCAATCATTTTTACAGGTAGTTTATGAAGTACGGGATTGATATGCTTTTTGCAAATATTGCAGTAAATCAAATCCTATTTGTCAGAGTAACTAAAATGCACAATTTACCTCTGTGATTCAGCTCACTGTTGGATATTGTTGTTTTTGAGGTGCATTATGGTACAATAAAGACAAAAGCCAGCAAGACATGTTCTTGGCCCTGAATCACGCCTGTTATTGCTCTGAGAGGAACAGTGTTTGTTGGTCAAGAGGGACAGAGGGATGGGGAGAGGGGGAGAAGGATTATTTTGTTCTTCTCTCCACTCTATTACATGGTCAAAGCTCTGCGTGAAATCGGTCGAGGTTTCTTGCCACAACACCACAGAGCAGCTTTGCTTTTAGCTCAGCATAACCTCCCTCTTAAACTGTGGGTGGCTACAAATATTGTATTCTGGTGTTTATAGTGCACATATTTCAGGACGGATTTGGCCACAGTTGGGAGAAATGTAAATGTATGTTTTTTCTATACTAACAAAAAAGTACCATTGTTAATTGGATGTGGTACTATGGCAATATCTTGGTTTTTGGACATGTAGCATTGTGGTAAACCATGGTATTCTCTGAAATACAGCAGTGGCCAAAAGTGATGTCCAGAGGGGATATTTGTTTTTAATGACCCTACAAGTTCGATTAAGCCATCAAAATACGAGAAAAAAAATAAATATATATATATATTTTATATATATATTAAATATGAGGGAAGAACAAAATACTAAATATGGTTACGGTATTGATCTACAGGTTTTATACAAAAAATGCATAGAAAACCAAAAAGCTCACAGGAAAAAAAAAGCATACATTGACTAGTTGTCAATATTTTGTTGGTTCTCTCTTGTTTTTTCAATTCTTTGTGTGACAGCCTGGCCAAAAATGATGTCCGCACAATTTGCCATGTTTCTTTGTGTTCATAAATTACGAATAAAACAACTGAATCCGAGCAGAAAATCTTTACGAAATTTTTAAAGGGGTCATGAACTGCATTTTGTAAAATTGTATGTTCTTTGGGGTCCACTTATAATGTTAGCAAGACTTTTACATAAAAAATATACTAATTTGATCCTGTTTTTGACCCTCTCTTTAAAACACTCTGCTTTGAAGAATGTGGCGTATTCAAATTTATTATAATTGGGTAATTCATCATCTTTATTTATATTTATTTTGTATTAGTGACGTAGTATTGTATTATTACATTAGTGTTGAAACGGAGACGTTACTGAAAGATGCTTATCTCATTACATATTTGAAACATTTGCCAACTGTGAAACATTTATGCATATTAAATTATGCGTTATAAGTCTTGGTTGTGGCAAATAAAGTTTAAGTTCTTGGAGTTACCAGAGTTAGTTGACACAGGATTTTGTGTAAATGAATTATGAATGAATGCACCATTGTTTGTCATTTTTATATTCATCGTTCATCATTTTCAGTAAAGTCTAGCTACATATCAAACAATCTGTATCAGACAAAGCAAGAGTGACACATGGTAAAAACATTGTTTGGTTTCAATAAAAACTGTTTTTGGAGTAACATGGAAGTTTTGAGTTCTGAAACATACAGGATATTTTTATAGTACAAAAACCTCTTATACACAGAATACACAAAAAAATATATTTTTTGCCTTTGTTAAATTTTATTAATTAAAATAAGCAAAAGTAACACGATTGTTTAATATTTTGCCACAACTTAATTTAACTGTGTTCACTCAACTTAATATATTTAAAACTGAAGTTTACTTAATTAATTTGTGTGAAAACTACATGAATCATTTTTGTTGACAACTAACTGGGCAGTGGATCTGTAGTTCCCAGCATGCTTTGCAAGGGACTGCATTAGGAGGGTACATTTAGAGATTAAACTGTTATTTTATGTGTTTTTCAGTAAATGGAAAGATGTTGTCAGTTAACGTTAGTGTTTAATGTCCAGTTATGTTAGAAACTTAGAGGACATTCTGTAATGTTTTTTAATTTTGTGGTTACCATTATGCAGAAGAGTGGCGACTGTGTTTAGGCTGTGGGCACTCAGTATACACTACATGCATTAAACTTCATTTACAGACCTGCTTAAGTAATATTAAATATTATTATGTAAAAAGTGGTTTTATTTAAATTGAACACTAGTAGTTTTTTTTATTATAATTTCATCAAACTGTAGAGTCAAATTAGCTAAAATTATAATGTTGGCGATTTTCGGCAGGACAAAAAGTAAATGTAGTAAACCTGACAAAATGTTACCTAGTAGGAATGACACAATTATTTTAGTAATCTTGACTAAATTAAGTTAAGTTCATACAATAAGATTACAACAAATCATTTCAAACAAATTAGATTTTGCAGGAAAAATGTTATTCAATCATTCAACAGCTTACTTTTTTGAGTGTATGAAGGAAAATTTGATTTCTCAATTCATGACCCCTTTAATATTTTTTTTTTAATAAAGGGTGACATTTTCCTTGGCCAGACATTACTTTTGACCATTACTGTGACTGGGGTGTTAGATATTTTATTTGATTATTGGTGGGGGGAAAATGAATTGAAAATAAATGAAATGTGGGTGTGTGTCATAAATGGCTGGTATTAAAGGTGAAGCATGTAAAAGGTAGAATGTGCACAAAAATAAACAGGTTAATTGCGGTTTCCCGAATGTTTTTGATGTAACACTAAATTACACTCTTCTCCTTTAAGGGTTTATTGCAGGTACAATCCCCCCACGGAGATGATTTTGATCCGTCCTATAAACTGCACTCCGGAGACACCTGCCTGAACCCTGACTGATCAGCACAGCTACTCAGATCAATACACACTTTCTAATAGAAGCTCTCACACCAACACACTTAGTTTAGACACTTAAGCCTGTGGAGATGGGCAATGGTGGAGCAGGGATCGACTTGGAGGAGTAGAAATGAAGCATGGGAATAAATTAATGAACGTCGAGAGCTAAGGGAGACTGGGATTGGGACTGTGAGCATGTGTGATGGATGAATGGGTGAAATTTGAACAAGAGTGTAAAAATGAAATGAATATGTGAAGGAAAATGCTGCAATGACAATAAAGGAGTGACTTGGGGAAAAAACGAGATTGCCATTAAAATGCATTGTAAACATTTAGGACTGTTTGTTTTGCCAAAGGAATATTCTGGCTTCACTACTTGGTTCATTTGCATAAACGTCTACGGGCCAATAAAGTGTTGATAGCCTGTAAGCTTACGTGGGACTAGTGTAATAGACTTGCATATTAGCCTTGTTTGTAAAAATCATATCCAGTTTTTCAACTAATGCCATGATCATGCACAGATCAATAGAAAAATCTATAATACATAACTAGAAGTTTCTCTGCATAGAACAGCAGACCCAGTGCAACAATGACATGCTACAGCTACAGCTCAATGCTTCATTTTGGTCAGTCTGTGGTGTAAAAAGGTTGCATAAGCAGTTAAAGAATTTTTCATTCTCATTTGAAAGCATGTTGCTAGCAATATGCTAACCCTTTTGTACATGTATTACAGAAAACAATCTTTGTTTTAGTCAGTTCTACAGAAATGTTTGTCAGTGATAAAGCAGATACAGTCACTGTCGCTGTTGACACAGTCGTTTGAACACAGATGATTCCTTAAAGGACGTTCAGTGACCTGTGTCTCTTCTTTAGGAAGAAAGGCGCAGTGTAATGTGTTGAAAAGTGTTGGCACTGGTTCTCTCCCCCTCCCTCCCTCCGTTTGCTTCTCCTCAAGGTGACACTTCCATCTGCCCCTTCCCTCTCTTTTCCAATCTTTGCTTTAAATGCCCCTCTAGAGCCGATGTCACAGCTTTTTCACGCTCTTGCTGGAGGATATGCTTTACTCTCTAATCTATATTCCACTCATGCCTGCATTTCCATTCTCTTTAGAGTCAGTGTCCATTACACACCACATGATATAGCATTGCAACTGAGAATGAAGGTTGAGCGAAAGAGAGGGAGAGAGAGACTATTTGCATGATGCACACATTGTTTCTTTCTTTACAGTAAATGGTGAAGAAATGGACTCTCATGTCTTTAAATGCACGAACAAAATACACTCTGCTCTCGTTCACATTGGTTGGCTAACCTTTTGGTATACTTTGGTAAGTATTTTCATATATCCCTTTGATCATTTAAATAACATCATCTAGATGTGTACATTTACTGCAAAAAAAAAGAGGGGTTGTTTGTGTGTTCCTGTGTGTTTACTGGGTGTTTGCTAAGATGTTTTGGGTGTCTGCAAGGGCATTGATAGTAGGGGTGTGGCCAAAATTCGGATAATGGCTTGAAAATGAATAATGAATTCTACTGAATAACAGGAAAAATATATGGCAGGGACATTCACTCCTCTTGATTGGTAGAGAACAGGTGAACCAGGAGATTATTGCATGATATTGTAGTTGCGTAAACCTAAAATCACTACACTATGATGAGTGTGTGAAGTGAAAGAGTTTAAAATGAGCACAGCACAATCGCAAATCAAATAGTTGCGTTGTCTCTCAGCGTCAAGAGTAATATAAATTATATTTAATAAGTATAAGATACTATAGGCCTATCTGTTATTTGATATGTCTATTTAAACCTTCAATTCAATTCCCCTTTTAAAAATATATTTATTGGCATTTGTTTGAACAATAGAAAAATATAATAAAACAAATGAATGAATGAATATAAAAAAGAAATAATAATAATAAACACATTACAGGACATCTAGAACAAGACTAAAACATTAAATAAAATAAGAACTATACATTTTGATACATCACAGGTCACAGCCTTTCGTTGTGTAATTTAACTTTTCTACTTTACCAGAGTTATTAGTTATTTTGCTGGAATACAAGAATTGCATTATATACTGTACATGTCCAACACAAAAGAGGTGGGTATAGTTCAATCATCCCATGTTGTCTGATCCACTTGGTTACAGTATTGCAAAAAGGGAGTCCACATTTTGTAAAACTCTTTTAATTTCCCTTTAAAATACGTATGTCAGTTTTTCCAAGGTCAATTCATTTACTTGTATAGCATTTTTCACAATAGGCTACATATCCTTTCAAAGCAGCTTTACATGTCTACATTACAATTTAGAGTGATCTGTTGTCAGAGGTGACTGTGTTCAAGTAGATATGCAACAAGTCAAGTTCAAGTTAATTTAAGACTGACCAAACTGCTGTACAAAAAGATCACATAAAATCAAAATAAACACGTAAAAGACAAAGTACTGACAGAAAACCACAAAAAAACATTAGTCAGGGAAAGAGTAAATGGTGTGTTCACACCGAACGCGAATTTAATTATTTGCACGAGTAGATACAAAGTCAATCCAAAGACGCGAATAGACGCATCCTTCGCACCGGGTGTCGCAAATGACGCGAATTGGGCGACGCATTTGCCACGAACGTCTTCCGCGCAAGTTGAAAAATTTGAACTCGATCGGAAGATTCGCATGACGCTTTGTTGCGCCAGCCAATCAACGAAGAGCTAATTGATACGTCCGGTCACTGTTGTCGAAAATGGAGGAGATGCTAATTGTTGCCATCTGTGGGACTTCCACAACAAGTACAGAGCAGCCATATCTTTTATTTCAGA
Source organism: Semotilus atromaculatus (assembly GCA_031834385.1). NCBI lineage: Eukaryota > Metazoa > Chordata > Actinopteri > Cypriniformes > Leuciscidae > Semotilus > Semotilus atromaculatus. Next base: position 21,089,131 of record JAULUF010000026.1, on the reverse strand, counting down.
CATGACGGAAACGTGTGCCGGAAAGAAATTGTGTTGTTGTTGTTTTTTTATTCGTGAGTGATGCGGACGCGCAAATGGGTTAAAAATGTTCAAGCGTCTAACTAGACGCGATAGACGCATATTTGACGCTCTATTCGCGTTCGGTGTGAACACACCATAATATCTAAGGGCAGGTTATTCCATAATTGTGGCCCAACCACAGAAAAAGCTTGATCCGTTTACAATTAAGTCTGGAGTGCGGGATTAAAGAAGGTTCTGGTCACGTGATCTTAGACTTCTGGAAGGGGTATACGGACGCAGCAATTCAGATAGATGGCTGGGAGCTTGGCTTTGTAGAGATTTATAAACATCGATTCAGAATTGAATAGGCAGCCAGTGAAGATCCCTCAGTATTGGAGTGATGTGAACGACTTTTTAGAAGAAGTCTGGCCGCTGCCTTTTAGACCAGTTGGACTTGAGCAATTTGAGACTTGGAAATACCACAGTATAGTGATTTGCATTAATCTAAACGAGAAGCATGAACAGCCATCTCTAGAGATTTGTCAGATAGAAAGTGTTTGATTTTTGACAAAAGACGAAGCTGATAAAAGCTAGATCCAATTACAGATGAAATATGCAGTTTTAAAGACACATAAAAGAACACCTAAGTAAAAGCAGATACACTTCCCAAATCAATGCTGTTGGCCTGAAAATTATCAGCAGGGCCAAAAACGATCACCTCAGTTTTATCTTCATTTAATGATTAAACTTTTTTCGCGCTAGCCAAGATTTAACCTCATCTAAGCACATTACTAGATCTGGGTAACGTCTGTGTAAAAATTTAAAGACACCCCATGTCTTCTAAGAATGGAACCCAAAGGTAACATATAGAAAGAAAAGAGGGAAGGCGCCAAGATCGAAACTTGAGGAAGACCACAGGTAAGATGAGCAACGGAAGAGGAAAAATTACCTAACTTGACTAAAAACTTTGTCATAAATATGACTGAAATCATTAGAGGACTGTTTCTTTTAACCCCACCCATAACTCTAATCTAGAGATCAGTATCGAGTGTCAAAAGTATCAAATGCTACAATTAAAACTAAAAGAACAAGGACCACAACAAGGAGTCAGAAGCTTAAAAAAAGGAGTAGTTTAACACTCTCAAGAAGGCAGATTCAGCGCTGTGAACAGAGTCAAAATCAGATTGAAGAATTTCAGAAATAAAATTACCGTTGAGAAAAGACTGAAGTTGGTCAAACACAATTTTTTACAATACCTTAGAAATATGGTAAGACAGAAATAGGATGACGTTTATTCAAAAGGCTTCTTGAGTTTGGGAGTGACAGTAGCCACTTCAAGAGTAGCAGGAAAAGAGCCAGTTAAGAGACACATTTTAAGAAAACACACCAAACCCGGCCCAACAGAGTCAACAATTAATTGAAAAAATCTTGGGTGTATGATAGTTGTTGTTGGCATCCGTCTGTTTCTGGAGACAATGGAATATGAGTCAAGGAGTCTCTGTGGTTGGTTTGCAGCGCCTGCTGTGACAGTTCGATTTTGGAGCGCAGGCTCTGTTGCAGTTGCTGCAGATGTAGTATGTGCCTGGGTCTGGATCTATTGCTGCTATATCTGCTGATGCAACCCTCTGCCGTCTGTGTGTCCCTTGTCCAAGCCGTCCAGAACCTGAAGTGGATCCGGTTGATCCAGAGCCATCGTGTGTCCCGGGTCCAAGCCATCCAGAACCTGAAGTGACCACAGAGCTTTAAAAAATCACTTTAAAAAAAAGTCCAGGCATCATAGATTATCCCAACTGATTGAGAAACTGTCGTGCTCTTTGTTAAAAATCTCCTTGCGTTCTGCCAGGCAGTTAGCTAACAATCTATTTAAGGCAGAAACAATAAGCTCATTGAAATAATAATTACAAGTTGTGAAGATTATGATTACAATATATGGAAAAATTAGCATTGGTGTATGTTGATTCAGAGTTTATGAAGTACTCACAGGAGTTTGCGTCCTCTCGAGTCGTCTCTTCACAGGTGTTGGTCATCTGAAGTCTTTATGAGAGGCTGGATCCAAACTGGAGCTGAAGTACTGTCTAGTTACCTCAGGATGGGCATCCCAAGATAAAACAGAAAAGCGAATGGAAATACATTAGCGTAGCTGCTGGTCATAACATTCACAAGGCTACCACGGCTCCAAATGCCACAACTTTTGATTGCTTTGAGATATCAAAACAAAATTTTGCTCAGATACAGTTGACATGATTGTGAACAAGACCAAACTTTGTATGACCTTTCATAAATACGTTCTAATAGTCATGCATGAATAAAAAATGGATTACATTTTCTGGTGCTTTGTCAGTAGTGTATAGTGAGGGTCTCCAAACATGATCTAAATTGGTTTTGTTTTTTTCTTTCAAATGAGACCATTGATCACCACATTTATCCTATACCTATTTTTGTAGAGTTCTAAGCCCTTTACTAAGTATTCAACTTAGGTGTGATATTATTTTTAAAAAGCAATCAGGGTGTAAGGTACAGTGGCTGAGAGAGCTCAACGCACTGCAACTAAAGAAAACTTCTTCATCAGTTTCACAACACGTGTGCTCCAAATACTCACAACACAACCAAATACAGAAACGCGCTGCAAAATGCAGCACAGACCACAACGGAAATGTTTCCAAGGGACTCCAAAACTTGCTTGTGAGCAAGTGGGACTTTGGAGTGAGCAGGGCACGTGTGTGCCATTATGTAGCCGTTTGGAACGCATTGGTGAAGGGAGCAACGAAAGACAACTTAATTTCCTCATTATTTTCACCTGGGATGTTCCCATGACAACGCAGCACAGTGTCCATCAGCTGAATAGCTGTTATTACCAGAAATATATTATTATTGTAACTGTTGCAAATAAATATACATTTTATACAAAAAAGTTTTTACAATATGCGTTATATATCTGTGTGTGAGTGTCTCAGCTTTAAAACTTTACATCTCATCTTTGGACCATGCATTTCCTAACAATTCTTATTAAACTTATTTAAACATAACATGACAACATTTGTACAATGTAACTGATGTATAGATTAACATCTTTCACTCGTGTTCTTTTTCTCAATCTTTTTTATTTATTTATTTATTTTAGATTTCAGCTCATTGTAAACTCAAATCATAAACATGTCATCTCTGTATGTTTTTTTTTATTTGCAAAAAATAAAATAATAATAATAATAAAACTAGAAAAAAAGTTGGCTTGAAAAAGCCGGACCAGAGAGTTTGAAGAAGATTAAAGTAGTTTGAAGTTTTATGGATGGATTAGTTAAAAAGAAAGATTAGTTAGAAAGATAGATAAATAATAGATAGAATGATTAGTTTAAATGAAAGAAAGATTAGTTAGAAAGAAATACATTTTTGTTAGAAAGAAAGATTAGTTAGAAAGAAAGGAAGAAAGAAAGTTTAGTTAGAAAGAAAGAAAGATGAATTAGAAAGAAAGAAAGATTAGTTAGAAAGAAAGAAATTAGTTAGAAAGAAAGCAAGATAGATAGATAGATAGATAGATAGATAGATAGATAGATAGATAGAACGATTAGGTACAAAGAAAGAAAGAGATTAGTTAGAAAGAAAGAGATTAGTTAGAAAGAAAGAAAGAAAGAAAGAAAGAAAGAACGAACAGTTAGAAAGAAAGAAAGATTAGTTAGAAAAAATAAAGATTAGTTAGAAAGAAAGAAAGATTAGGTACAAAGAAAGAAAGATTAGGTACAAAGAAAGAAAGAAAGAAAGAAAGAAAGAGATTAGTTAGAAAGAAAGAAAGAAAGAAAGAAAGAAAGAAAGAAAGAAAGAACAGAAAAAAGAAAGATTAGTTAGAAAGAAAGAAAGATTGGTTTGAAAGAAAGAAAGAAAGAAAGAACAGTTAGAAAGAAAGAAAGATTAGTTAGAAAAAATAAAGATTAGTTAGAAAGAAAGAAAGATTAGGTAGAAAGAAAGAAAGATTAGGTACAAAGAAAGAAAGAAAGAAAGAAAGAAAGAAAGAAAGAAAGAAAGAAAGAAAGAAAGAAAGAAAGAAAGAACAGAAAAAAGAAAGATTAGTTAGAAAGAAAGAAAGATTGGTTTGAAAGAAAGAAAGATTAGTTAGAAAGATAGATTAGTTAAAAAGAAAGATACATTAGTTAGAAAGAAAGAAAGATTAGTCAGAAAGAAAGATTAGTAAGAAAGAAAGGTTAGTTAGTTAGAAAGAAAGAAAGATTAGTTAGAAAGATAGATTATTTAGAAAGATAAATTAGTTAGAAATATAGATTAGTTAAAAAGAAAGATAAATTAGTTAGAAAGAAGGATTAGTCAGAAAGATAGATTATTTAGAAAGAAAAATAGATTATTTAGAAAGAAAGAAAGATTAGTTAGAAAGATAGATTATTTAGAAAGAAAGATAAATTAGTTAGAAAGAAAGATTAGTCAGAAAGAAAGATTAGTAAGAAATAAAGGTTAGTTAGTTAGAACCAAAGAAAGATTAGTTAGAAAGATAGATTATTTAGAAAGAAAGATAAATTAGAAAGAAAGATTAGTTAGAAAGAAAGATTAGGTACAAAGAAAGAAAGAAAGAAATAGATATAGAAAGATATAATAATAATAATAATAATAAAACTAGAAAAAAAGTTTGATGAGACAAACTTTAAGTTGGCTTGAAAAAGCCGGACCAGAGAGTTTGAAGAAGTTTAAAGTAGTTTGAAGTTTTATGGATGGATTAGTTAAAAAGAAAGATTAGTTAGATAGATAAATAATAGATAGATAGAATGATTAGTTTAAATGAAAGAAAGATTAGTTAGAAAGAAATATATTTTTGTTAGAAAGAAAGATTAGTTAGAAAGAAATGAAGAAAGAAAGTTTAGTTAGAAAGAAAGAAAGATGAATTAGAAAGAAAGAAAGATTAGTTAGAAAGAAAGAAATTAGTTAGAAAGAAAGCAAGAAAGATAGATAGATAGATAGATAGATAGATAGAACGATTAGGTACAAAGAAAGAAAGAGATTAGTTAGAAAGAAAGAAAGAAAGAAAGAAAGAAAGAAAGAAAGAAAGAAAGAAAGAAAGAAAGAACAGTTAGAAAGAAAGAAAGATTAGTTAGAAAAAATAAAGATTAGTTAGAAAGAAAGATTAGGTAGAAAGAAAGAAAGATTAGGTACAAAGAAAGAAAGAAAGAAAGAAAGAAAGAAAGAAAGAAAGAAAGAAAGAAAGAAAGAAAGAAAGAAAGAAAGAAAGAAAGAAAGAAAGAAATAGATATAGAAAGATATAATAATAATAATAATAAAACTAGAAAAAAAGTTTGATGAGACAAACTTTAAGTTGGCTTGAAAAAGCCGGACCAGAGAGTTTGAAGAAGTTTAAAGTAGTTTGAAGTTTTATGGATGGATCAGTTAAAAAGAAAGATTAGTTAGATAGATAAATAATAGATAGATAGAATGATTAGTTTAAATGAAAGAAAGATTAGTTAGAAAGAAATACATTTTTGTTAGAAAGAAAGATTAGTTAGAAAGAAAGGAAGAAAGAAATACATTTTTGTTAGAAAGAAAGATTAGTTAGAAAGAAAGGAAGAAAGAAAGTTTAGTTAGAAAGAAAGAAAGATGAATTAGAAAGAAAGAAAGATTAGTTAGAAAGAAAGAAAATAGTTAGAAAGAAAGATTAGTTAGAAAGAAAAAAGAAAGAAAGAAAGATTAGTAAGAAAGAAAGAAAGAAGATTAGTTAGAAAGAAAGAATGATAGAAATATAGGTAGAAAGAAAGATTAATAAGAAAGAAAGAAATAAAGATTAGTTAGAAAGAATGATAGAAATATAGATAGAAAGAAAGATAGATTAGTTAGAAAGAAAGATTAGTAGGTAAGAAAGAAAGGAAGATTAGTAAGAAAGATAGAAAAAAGAAAGAAAGATTAGTAAGAAAGACAGAAAGATTAGTTAGAAAGAAAGAATGATAGAAATATAGATAGAAAGAAAGATTAATAAGAAAGAAAGAAAGATTAGTTAGAAAGAAAGGAAGATTAGTAAGAAAGATAGAAAAAATAAAGAAAGATTAGTAAGAAAGAAAGAAAGATTAGTAAGAAAGGAAGATTAGTAAGAAAGATAGAAAAAATAAAAAAAGATTAGTAAGAAAGAAAGAAAGATTAGTAAGAAAGAAAGAAAGATTAGTAAGAAAGGAAGATTAGTAAGAAAGATAGAAAAAAATAAAAAAAGATTAGTAAGAAAGAAAGAAAGATTAGTAAGAAAGAAAGAAAGATAGATTAGTAAGAAAGGAAGATTAGTAAGAAAGATAGAAAAATAAAGAAAGATTAGTAAGAAAGAAAGAAAGATTAGTAAGAAAGAAAGAAAGATTAGTAAGAAAGGAAGATTAGTAAGAAAGATAGAAAAAATAAAAAAAGATTAGTAAGAAAGAAAGAAAGATTAGTAAGAAAGAAAGAAAGATTAGTAAGAAAGGAAGATTAGTAAGAAAGATAGAAAAAATAAAGAAAGATTAGTAAGAAAGAAAGAAAGATTAGTAAGAAAGAAAGAAAGATTAGTAAGAAAGGAAGATTAGTAAGAAAGATAGAAAAAATAAAAAAGATTAGTAAGAAAGATAGATAAGTAAGAAAGAACGAAAGAAAAAATAAAGAAAGATTAGTTAGAAAGAAAGAAAGATTAGTAAGAAAGAATTAATGAAAGATTAGTAAGAAAGAAAAAAGAAAGAAAGATTAGTGAGAAAGAAAGATTAGGTAGAAAGAAAGAAAGAAAGAAAGAAAGAAAGAAAGAAAGAAAGAAAGAAAGAAAGAAAGAAAGAAAGACAGAAAGAGAGATTAGTTGGAAAGAAAGATTAGTAAGAAAGAAAGAAAGAAAGAAAGAAAGAAAGAAAGATAGATAGATAGATTAGGTAGAAAGAAAGAAGGATTAGGTACAAAGAAAGAAAGAAAGAAAGAAAGAAAGAAAGAAAGAACAGTTAGAAAGAAAGAAAGAAAGAAAGAAAGAAAGAAAGAAAGAACAGTTAGAAAGAAAGAAAGATTAGTTAGAAAAAAATAAAGATTACTTAGAAAGAAAGAAAGAAAGAACAGAAAAAAGAAAGATTAGTTAGAAAGAAAGAAAGATTAGTTTGAAAGACAGAAAGATTAGTTAGAAAGAAAAAAGAAAGATTAGTTAGAAAAAAGAAAGAGATTAGTTAAAAAGAAAGATAGATTAATTAGAAAGAAAGATTAGTTAGAAAGATAGATTAGTTAAAAAGAAAAATAGATTAGTTAGAAAGAAAGAAAGATTATTTAGAAAGAAAAATAAATTAGTTAGAAAGAAAGATTAGTTAGAAAGAAAGATTAGTTAGAAAGCAAGAAAGCAAGAAAGAAAGATAGAAAGAAAGATTAGATACAAAGAAAGAAAGAAAGAAATATTAGTTAGAAAGAAAGAGATTAGTTAGAAAGAAAGAAAGAAAGAAAGAAAGAAAGAAAGAAAGAAAGAAAGAAAGAAAGGTCAGTTAGAAAGAGAGAAAGAAAGAAAGACAGAAAGAAAGAAAGAAAGATTAGTTAGAAAGAAAAAAGAAAGATTAGTTAGAAAGAAAAAAGAAAGATTAGTTAGAAAAAAGAAAAGAAAGATTAGTTAGAAAAAAGAAAGATAGATTAGTTAAAAAGAAAGATAGATTATTTAGAAAGAAAGATTAGTTAGAAAGATAGATTAGTTAAAAAGGAAAATAGAAAAATAGATTAGTTAGAAAGAAAGAAAGATTAGTTAGAAAGATAGATTAGTTAAAAAGAAAGATAAATTAGTTAGAAAGAAAGATTAGTCAGAAAGATTGATTATTTAGAAAGAAAGAAAGAAAGAAAGAAAGAGATTAGTTAGAAAGAAAGAAAGAAAGAAAGAGAAAGAGAGAAAGAGAGAAAGAAAGAAAGAAAGGTCAGTTAGAAAGAGAGAAAGATTTGTTAGAAAGAAAAAAAAGATTTGTTAGAAAGAAAAAAAGAAAGATTAGTTAGAAAGATTAGGTAGAAAGAAGGAAAGAAAGATTAGTTAGAAAGAAAGAAAGAAAGACAGAAAGAAAAAAGAAAGATTAGTTAGAAAGAAAAAAAGAAAGATTAGTTAGAAAAAAGAAAAGAAAGATTAGTTAGAAAAAAGAAAGATAGATTAGTTAAAAAGAAAGATAGATTATTTAGAAAGAAAGAAAGATTAGTTAGAAAGATAGATTAGTTAAAAAGAAAAATAGATTAGTTAGAAAGAAAGAAAGATTAGTTAGAAAGATAGATTAGTTAAAAAGAAAGATAAATTAGTTAGAAAGAAAGATTAGTCAGAAAGATTGATTATTTAGAAAGAAAGAAAGAAAGAAAGAGATTAGTTAGTAAGAAAGAAAGAAAGATTAGTAAGAAAGAAAGAAAGATTAGTAAGAAAGGAAGATTAGTAAGAAAGATAGAAAAAATAAAGAAAGATTAGTAAGAAAGAAAGAAAGATTAGTAAGAAAGAAAGAAAGATTAGTAAGAAAGGAAGATTAGTAAGAAAGATAGAAAAAATAAAAAAGATTAGTAAGAAAGATAGATAAGTAAGAAAGAACGAAAGAAAAAATAAAGAAAGATTAGTTAGAAAGAAAGAAAGATTAGTAAGAAAGAATTAATGAAAGATTAGTAAGAAAGAAAAAAGAAAGAAAGATTAGTGAGAAAGAAAGATTAGGTAGAAAGAAAGAAAGAAAGAAAGAAAGAAAGAAAGAAAGAAAGAAAGAAAGAGAGATTAGTTGGAAAGAAAGATTAGTAAGAAAGAAAGAAAGAAAGAAAGAAAGAAAGAAAGAAAGATAGATAGATTAGGTAGAAAGAAAGAAGGATTAGGTACAAAGAAAGAAAGAAAGAAAGAAAGAAAGAAAGAAAGAAAGAAAGAAAGAAAGAAAGAAAGAACAGTTAGAAAGAAAGAAAGATTAGTTAGAAAAAAATAAAGATTACTTAGAAAGAAAGAAAGAAAGAAAGAAAGAAAGAAAGAACAGAAAAAAGAAAGATTACTTAGAAAGAAAGAAAGATTAGTTTGAAAGACAGAAAGATTAGTTAGAAAGAAAAAAGAAAGATTAGTTAGAAAAAAGAAAGAGATTAGTTAAAAAGAAAGAGATTAATTAGAAAGAAAGATTAGTTAGAAAGATAGATTAGTTAAAAAGAAAAATAGATTAGTTAGAAAGAAAGAAAGATTATTTAGAAAGAAAAATAAATTAGTTAGAAAGAAAGATTAGTTAGAAAGAAAGATTAGTTAGAAAGCAAGAAAGCAAGAAAGAAAGATAGATAGATAGAAAGAAAGATTAGATACAAAGAAAGAAAGAAAGAAATATTAGTTAGAAAGAAAGAGATTAGTTAGAAAGAAAGAAAGAAAGAAAGAAAGAAAGAAAGAAAGAAAGAAAGAAAGGTCAGTTAGAAAGAGAGAAAGAAAGAAAGACAGAAAGAAAGAAAGAAAGATTAGTTAGAAAGAAAAAAGAAAGATTAGTTAGAAAGAAAAAAGAAAGATTAGTTAGAAAAAAGAAAAGAAAGATTAGTTAGAAAAAAGAAAGATAGATTAGTTAAAAAGAAAGATAGATTATTTAGAAAGAAAGATTAGTTAGAAAGATAGATTAGTTAAAAAGGAAAATAGAAAAATAGATTAGTTAGAAAGAAAGAAAGATTAGTTAGAAAGATAGATTAGTTAAAAAGAAAGATAAATTAGTTAGAAAGAAAGATTAGTCAGAAAGATTGATTATTTAGAAAGAAAGAAAGAAAGAAAGAAAGAGATTAGTTAGAAAGAAAGAAAGAAAGAAAGAGAAAGAGAGAAAGAGAGAAAGAAAGAAAGAAAGGTCAGTTAGAAAGAGAGAAAGATTTGTTAGAAAGAAAAAAAAGATTTGTTAGAAAGAAAAAAAGAAAGATTAGTTAGAAAGATTAGGTAGAAAGAAGGAAAGAAAGATTAGTTAGAAAGAAAGAAAGAAAGACAGAAAGAAAAAAGAAAGATTAGTTAGAAAGAAAAAAAGAAAGATTAGTTAGAAAAAAGAAAAGAAAGATTAGTTAGAAAAAAGAAAGATAGATTAGTTAAAAAGAAAGATAGATTATTTAGAAAGAAAGAAAGATTAGTTAGAAAGATAGATTAGTTAAAAAGAAAAATAGATTAGTTAGAAAGAAAGAAAGATTAGTTAGAAAGATAGATTAGTTAAAAAGAAAGATAAATTAGTTAGAAAGAAAGATTAGTCAGAAAGATTGATTATTTAGAAAGAAAGAAAGAAAGAAAGAGATTAGTTAGAAAGAAAGAAAGAAAGAAAGAAAGAAAGAAAGAAAGAAAGAGAAAGAGAGAAAGAGAGAAAGAAAGAAAGAAAGAAAGAAAGGTCAGTTAGAAAGAAAGATTAGTAAGAAAGAAAGATTAGGTAGAAAGAAAGATAGATTAATTAGAAAGAAAGAAAGATTAGTTAGAAAGAAAGAAAGATTAGTTAGAGAAAGAAAGAATATAGCTGCAAGCAGCCATTAAACGGGGCCAAGCAGTAGAAGACGATAAGACATGCCAACATGGCTGAAAGTGTCAGACCAACTGCAACAATGAGCAATTAAAGACATTTTAAGAGGATTTTCGGCAAATGGTTGAAAAATAATACATTCAGTAACTTATAAGATGATTTAATGGTTTATCACTTTCGACCAATAGGTGGCGCAGTTTCAAACTCTGTTTCAAAGTTTGTGATGTGGTCAGAGTGAAGTGACAATGACACATACAAAGTTTAGTGTCAATATGTCGAGGCATTGCAGATATAAAGCCTGAATAGTCATTTTTGCACCATGCCTCAACTTTGCCGCTGCGGTATACGAAAACGGTTTTGTCTATCGACACGAAATCCATAACTTTTGGTCGCCACGGTCTGGAGATGATACGATTCGATTTTGGTGAAAATCCGACAAACGGCCTAGGAGGAGTTCGAAAAAGTAGGTATTGAATGAAATTCAAGATGGCGGACAGGAAGTTCAGCCAAATACGGCAAACTTGGTATCTATGTTCTCGTAGTGACCCAAGGAATCTATTAAGGCCAGGTTCATTACAATAGGCAAATATGTTCAAAAGTTATTAGCATTTTTGGAAATTTAATTTTAACTTTTGACCAAAAGGTGGTGCTGTCTGGAAATCTTTTGACTACCTTCAGGGCATGGTGCCGATTGCACATACTGAGTTTCGTAATGTTACAGCAATGCATTCATTAAGTATAGCATTTTACATCACAAAACTGTATTAAAGTTAATGGGAATTTCATGTTTTGTTCTATTATAGCGCCACCAAGTGGCGAAATCCCACAATTTTTTTTATGTTTCCTCAGAGTGAGCCCATACATGTGTGTGTCGATTTTGGTGAAAATATCTCAATTCACTTCGGAGTTATAGACATTTATGTGAAAAAACACATAAAAAATGACTGACACGTGACTTTGATTGAATATTACTACCCCTTACTATCAATATTTTCGCATTTGGGCATTCGCGTATAGCTATCGACCTATGTTTCCAAACTTCTGACGGTGGTTTCGTCTCGATCGGACAAGCGGTTTCGAAGATATGCCCAAATGTTTTTTAAGCGCTAAATCACAACGCTGCACAAACCGTAAGGCAAAACCTAGCATGTTTGGTATCGTAGGACTCGGCAAGGATTCAGGACCTCAACGAGATGACTCCCGTGAAAATACGTCAACCACAGCCAGAGTTATAAGCATTTGAAAAAAAAAAATATTCCACTAGGTGGCGCTGTTTCGAAACTTCTCAGGCTCCTTCAGGGCATCGTACTGATGACCCATACCGAGTTTCGTAACAATTCGTTCATGCGTTCAAAAAATACAACATTTTAGCACAGAATTCAAAATGGCCGACAGCCAAAATGGCCGATCTGGGAAAATTGGATATCAGTCGATTCTGCATGACGCCCTGAATCTATCGAGACCACTTTTATGATTTTTGGACAAATCGTTCAGAAGTTATGAGCGAAAATAGCCATTTTTCATATCTCCGGACCAGTAGGTGGCGCTGCGCCGAAACGCAGCATGTAGCCTCAAGTCATGCTTGTGATGACACGTACCAAGTTTGGTCTGAATACGATTAAGCGTTGCGGAGATACAGCCTTACGTCTGTTTTCGCAAGCGCTACGTAAAATTAATTTGCGCGGTATTAGAAAACTGTTAAGCGAATCAACTTGAATTCCATAACTTTTTGTCACCACCGCCTGGAGATGATCTGGTGCAATTTTGGTGAGAATCGGACAAACTGTCTAGGACGAGTTCGCAAAAGTAGCTTTTTTGGACAATTCAAGATGGCGGCCATATTTGTATGACGGAAAATGACGTCATAGGGTGCAATCGAATCGGCATGAGCTCATGAACAAGGGGAAAAAAGAATTTTGATGATAGGCCATACGGTTCAAAAGCTATTAGCATAATAAAAGTGAAATTTTGGACAGGTGGTGGCGCTAGAGGGAATGAGTTAGAAACTCCAAAATTGGTGTATTTAATGTTGGGACTGTCCTCTATCAGAATGTCAAACCAAAACAACTTTCCCGCAAACGGCTCTATGGGCTGCCATAGACGCCCAGTCGGAAAAAAAAGAAGAAGAAGAAGAAGAAGAAGAATAATAAGAACCGGAACAGATACAATAGGTGCCTCCGCACCTTCGGTGCTTGGCCCCTAATTAGTAAGAAAGAAAGATAGATTAATTAGAAAGAAAGAAAGATTAGTTAGAAAGATTAGGTAGAAAGAAAGAAAGAAAGATTAGTTAGAAAGATAGATTAGTTAAAAAGAAAGATAAATTAGTTAGAAAGAAAGAAAGATTAGTAAGAAAGAAAGGTTAGTTAGTTAGAAAGATTAGTTAGAAAGATCGATTATTTAGAAAGAAAGATAAATTAGTTAGAAAGAAAGAAAATTTAGTAAGAAAGAAAGGTTAGTTAAAAAAAGATTAGTTAGAAAGAAAGAGTAGAAAGAAAGAAAGGTTAGTTAGAAAGAAAGAGTAGAAAGAAAGAGTAGAAAGAAAGAAAGGTTAGTTAGAAAGAAAGATTAGTAAGAAAGAAAGTTTAGTTAGTTAGAAAGAAAGAAAGATTAGTTAGAAAGATAAATTAGTTAGAAAGAAAGAAAGATTAGTTAGAAAGATAGATTATTTAGAAAGAAAGATAAATTAGTTAGAAAGAAAGATTAGTTAGAAAGAAAGATAAATTAGTTAGAAAGAAAGATTAGTCAGAAAGATAGATTATTTAGAAAGAAAGACAAATTAGTTAGAAAGAAAGAAAGATTAGTCAGAAAGAAAGATTAGTAAGAAAGGTTAGTTAGTTAGATAGAAAGAAAGATTAGTTAGAAAGATAGATTATTTAGAAAGAAAGATAAATTAGTTAGAAAGAAAGAAAGATTAGTCAAAGAAAGATTAGTAAGAAAGAAAGGTTAGTTAGTTAGAAACAAAGAAAGATTAGTTAGAAATATATATTTAGAAAGACAGAAATTAGTTAGAAAGAAAGAAAGATTAGTCAAAGAAAGATTAGTAAGAAAGAAAGGTTAGTTAGTTAGAAACAAAGAAAGATTAGTAAGGAATATATATTTAGAAAGACAGAAATTAGTTAGAAAGAAAGAAAGATTAGTTAGAAAGATAGATTAGTTAAAAAGAAAAATAGATTAGTTAGAAAGAAAGAAAGATTAGTTAGAAAGATAGATTAGTTAAAAAGAAAGATAAATTAGTTAGAAAGAAAGATTAGTCAGAAAGATAGATTATTTAGAAAGAAAGATAAATTAGTTAGAAAGAAAGATTAGTCAGAAAGAAAGATTAGTAAGAAAGGTTAGTTAGTTAGAAAGAAAGAAAGATTAGTTAGAATGATAGATCATTTAGAAAGAAAGATAAATTAGTTAGAAAGAAAGAAAGATTAGTCAAAGAAAGATTAGTAAGAAAGAAAGGTTAGTTAGTTAGAAAGAAAGATTATTTAGAAAGAAAGATAAATTAGTTAGAAAGATAGATTAGTTAAAAAGAAAGATAAATTAGTTAGAAAGAAAGATTAGTCAGAAAAATAAATTATTTAGAAAGAAAAATAAATTAATTAGAAAGAAAGAAAGATTAGTCAAAGAAAGATTAGTAAGAAAGAAAGGATAGTTAGTTAGAAAGAAAGATTAGAAAGAAAGATTAGTTAGAAAGAAAGAAAGATTAATTAGTAAGAAAGATAGATTAGTTAGATAGATTAGTTAGAAAGATTAGTTAGAAAGAAAGAAAGAAAGAAAGATTAGTTTGAAAAAGAACAATTAGTTAGAAAGAAAAAAGAAAGATTAGTTAGAAAAAGAAAGAAAGATAGATTAGTTAAAAAGAAAGATAGATTAGTTAGAAAGAAAGAAAGATTAGTTAGAAAGATAGATTAGTTAAAAAGAAAGATAAATTAGTTAGAAAGAAAGAAAGATTAGTCAGAAAGATAGATTATTTAGAAAGAAAGATAAATTAGTTAGAAAGAAAGAAAGATTAGTTAGAAAGATAGATTAGTTAAAAAATAGATTAGTTAGAAAGAAAGATTAGTTAGAAAGATAGATTAGTTAAAAAGAAAGATAAATTAGTTAGAAAGAAAGAAAGATTAGTATGAAAGAAAGGTTAGTTAGTTAGAAAGATTAGTTAGAAAGATTGATTATTTAGAAAGAAAGATAAATTAGTTAGAAAGAAAGAAAAATTTGTAAGAAAGGAAAGGTTAGTTAAAAAAAGATTAGTTAGAAAGAAAGATTAGAAAGAAAGAAAGATTAGTTAGAAAGAAAGATTAGAGAAAGAAAGATTAGAGAAAGATAGATTAATTAGAAAGAAAGAAAGATTAGTAAGAAAGATTAGTTAGAAAGAAAGAAAGATTAGTTAGAAAGATAGATTAGTTAAAAAGAAAGATAAATTAGTAAGTAAGAAAGAAAGATTAGTCAGAAAGATTAGTTAGAAAGAAAGAAAGATTAGTTAGAAAGATAGATTAGTTAAAAAATAGATTAGTTAGAAAGAAAGATTAGTTAGAAAGATAGATTAGTTAAAAAGAAAGATAAATTAGTTAGAAAGAAAGAAAGATTAGTCAGAAAGATAGATTATTTAGAAAGAAAGATAAATTAGTTAGAAAGAAAGAAAGATTAGTTAGAAAGATAGATTAGTTAAAAAATAGATTAGTTAGAAAGAAAGATTAGTTAGAAAGATAGATTAGTTAAAAAGAAAGATAAATTAGTAAGTAAGAAAGAAAGATTAGTCAGAAAGATAGATTAGAAAGATTAGTCAGAAAGATACATTAGTTAAAAAGAATAATAGATTAGTTAGAAAGAAAGAAAGATTAGTTAGAAAGATAGATTAGTTAAAAAGAAAGATAAATTAGTTAGAAAGAAAGATTAGTCAGAAAGAAAGATTAGTAAGAAAGGTTAGTTAGTTAGAAAGAAAGAACGATTAGTTAGAAAGATAGATTATTTAGAAAGAAAGATAAATTAGTTAGAAAGAAAGAAAGATTAGTCAAAGAAATATTAGTAAGAAAGAAAGGTTAGTTAGTTAGAAAGAAAGAAAGATTAGTTAGAAAGATAGATTATTTAGAAAGAAAGATAAATTAGTTAGAAAGAAAGATTAGTTAGAAAGAAAGATAGATTAGTAAGAAAGAAAGAAAGAAATATTAGTTAGAAAGAAAGGTTAGTTAGAAAGAAAGAAAGATTAGTTAGAAAGATAGATTAGTTTGAAAGAAAGATTAGTTAGAGAAAGAAAGATTAGTAAGAAAGAAAGAAAGATTAGTTAGAAAGATAGATCAGTTTGAAAGAAAGATTAGTTAGAGAAAGAAAGATTAGTAAGAAAGAAAGATATATTAATTAGAAAGAAAGAAAGATTAGATAGAAAGAAAGAAAGATTAGTTAGAAAGATTAGTTAGAAGGAAAGAAAGAAAGATTAGTCAGAAAGAAAGAAAGATTAGTTAGAAAGAAAGAAAGATTAGTTAGAAAGAAAGATTAGCTAGAAAGAAAGAGAGAAATATTGATTAGCAAGAAAGATAGATTAGTTAGAAAGAAAGAAAGGAGGACAGAAAGAAAGAAAGAAAGATTAATTAGTAAGAAAGATAGATTAGTTAGAAAGATTAGTTAGAAAGATTAGTTAGAAAGAAAGAAAGAAAGATTAATTAGTAAGAAAGATAGATTAGTTAGATAGATTAGTTAGAAAGATTAGTTAGAAAGAAAGAAAGAAAGAAAGAAAAAGATTAGTTTGAAAAAGAAAAATTAGTTAGAAAGAAAAAAGAAAGATTAGTTAGAAAAAGAAAGAAAGATAGATTAGTTAAAAAGAAAGATAGATTAGTTAGAAAGAAAGAAAGATTAGTTAGAAAGATAGATTAGTTAAAAAGAAAGATAAATTAGTTAGAAAGAAAGAAAGATTAGTCAGAAAGATAGATTATTTAGAAAGAAAGATAAATTAGTTAAAAAGAAAGAAAGATTAGTTAGAAAGATAGATTAGTTAAAAAGAAAGATAAATTAGTTAGAAAGAAAGAAAGATTAGTATGAAAGAAAGGTTAGTTAGTTAGAAAGATTAGTTAGAAAGATCGATTATTTAGAAAGAAAGATAAATTAGTTAGAAAGAAAGAAAAATTTGTAAGAAAGGAAAGGTTAGTTAAAAAAAGATTAGTTAGAAAGAAAGATTAGAAAGAAAGAAAGATTAGTTAGAAAGAAAGATTAGAGAAAGAAAGATTAGAGAAAGATAGATTAATTAGAAAGAAAGAAAGATTAGTAAGAAAGATTAGTTAGAAAGAAAGAAAGATTAGTTAGAAAGATAGATTAGTTAAAAAGAAAGATAAATTAGTAAGTAAGAAAGAAAGATTAGTCAGAAAGATAGATTAGAAAGATTAGTCAGAAAGATACATTAGTTAAAAAGAATAATAGATTAGTTAGAAAGAAAGAAAGATTAGTTAGAAAGATAGATTAGTTAAAAAGAAAGATAAATTAGTTAGAAAGAAAGATTAGTCAGAAAGAAAGATTAGTAAGAAAGGTTAGTTAGTTAGAAAGAAAGAACGATTAGTTAGAAAGATAGATTATTTAGAAAGAAAGATAAATTAGTTAGAAAGAAAGAAAGATTAGTCAAAGAAATATTAGTAAGAAAGAAAGGTTAGTTAGTTAGAAAGAAAGAAAGATTAGTTAGAAAGATAGATTATTTAGAAAGAAAGATAAATTAGTTAGAAAGAAAGATTAGTTAGAAAGAAAGATTAGTTAGAAAGAAAGATAGATTAGTAAGAAATAAATAAATAAATATTAGTTAGAAAGAAAGGTTAGTTAGAAAGAAAGAAAGATTAGTTAGAAAGATAGATTAGTTTGAAAGAAAGATTAGTTAGAGAAAGAAAGATTAGTAAGAAAGAAAGAAAGATTAGTTAGAAAGATAGATCAGTTTGAAAGAAAGATTAGTTAGAGAAAGAAAGATTAGTAAGAAAGAAAGATATATTAATTAGAAAGAAAGATCGATTAGTTTGAAAGAAAGATTAGTTAGAAAGATAGATTAGAGAAAGAAAGATTAGTAAGAAAGAAAGACAGTTTAGATATAGATAGATTAGTTTGAAAGAAAGATTAGTTAGAGAAAGAAAGATTAGTAAGAAAGAAAGATATATTAATTAGAAAGAATGATTAGAAAGAAAGAAAGAAAGATAGATAGATTAGTTTGAAAGAAAGACTAGTTAGAAAGATACATTAGTTAAAAAGAATAATAGATTAGTTAGAAAGAAAGAAAGATTAGTTAGAAAGATAGATTAGTTAAAAAGAAAGATAAATTAGTTAGAAAGAAAGATTAGTCAGAAAGAAAGATTAGTAAGAAAGGTTAGTTAGTTAGAAAGAAAGAACGATTAGTTAGAAAGATAGATTATTTAGAAAGAAAGATAAATTAGTTAGAAAGAAAGAAAGATTAGTCAAAGAAATATTAGTAAGAAAGAAAGGTTAGTTAGTTAGAAAGAAAGAAAGATTAGTTAGAAAGATAGATTATTTAGAAAGAAAGATAAATTAGTTAGAAAGAAAAATTAGTTAGAAAGATTAGTTAGAAAGAAAGATAGATTAGTAAGAAAGAAATAAAGAAATATTAGTTAGAAAGAAAGGTTAGTTAGAAAGAAAGAAAGATTAGTTAGAAAGATAGATTAGTTTGAAAGAAAGATTAGTTAGAGAAAGAAAGATTAGTAAGAAAGAAAGAAAGATTAGTTAGAAAGATAGATCAGTTTGAAAGAAAGATTAGTTAGAGAAAGAAAGATTAGTAAGAAAGAAAGATATATTAATTAGAAAGAAAGAAAGATCGATTAGTTTGAAAGAAAGATTAGTTAGAAAGATAGATTAGAGAAAGAAAGATTAGTAAGAAAGAAAGAAAGTTTAGATATAGATAGATTAGTTTGAAAGAAAGATTAGTTAGAGAAAGAAAGATTAGTAAGAAAGAAAGATATATTAATTAGAAAGAATGATTAGAAAGAAAGAAAGAAAGAAAGAAAGAAAGATAGATAGATTAGTTTGAAAGAAAGATTAGTTAGAAAGATAGATTAGATAGATAGATAGATAGATAGATAGATAGATAGATAGATAGATAAGTTTATCAGTACATATAGAATGGTAGTTTAATTGAGTCTAGGGCTTCAGGAATTTTAGATTTGAGTTTTTGTGTTGTGCACTACTGGGCCACCGTAGCCTTGGCTCAATTTGAACTGTTGCAATGAAAGTCAATGGGCTTTTTATGATTTTTAATATTAATTTTTAAGAAAACTGAAAGTCAAAACAGTTAGAAAAGATATAGCAACTGGAGTCAGAACAGTCTGAAGGTCTGACCCGAGTTTGGAGTTTGTAGAGTTAAAGCTCTAGGAGGAGTTAGAGTCAGAATTTTTAGGGTAAGAAAAAAAAGAAGAAGAATAACTAGAAAAAAAGTTTGATGAGACTTTAAGTTGACTTTAAGTTGGCCAACTTTAAGTTGGCTTGAAAAAGCCGGACCAGAGAGTTTGAAGAAGTTTAAAGTAATTTGAAGTTTTATGGATGGATTAGTTAAAAAGAAAGATTAGTTAGAAAAATAGATAAATAATAGATAGATAGAATGATTAGTTTCAATGAAAGAAAGATTAGTTAGAAAGAAATTTTTGTTAGAAACAAAGGAAGAAAGTTTAGTTAGAAAGAAAGAAAAGATTAATTAGAAAGAAAGAAAGATTAGTTAGAAAGAAATTAGTTAGAAAGAAAGATTAGTTAGAAAGAAAGAAAAAAGAAAGATTAGTAAGAAAGAAAGAAAGATTAGTAAGAAAGAACAAAAGAAGATTAGTTAGAAAGAAAGAATGATAGAAATATAGATAGAAAGAAAGATTAGTAAGAAAGGAAGAAAGAAAGAAAGATTAGTTAGAAAGAAAGAATGATAGAAATATAGATAGAAAGAAAGATAAATTAGTTAGAAAGAAAGAAAGAAAGTTTAGTAAGTAAGCAAGAAAGAAAGATTAGTAAGAAAGAAAAAAAGAAAGATTAGTAAGAAAGAACGAAAGAAAAAAGAAAGAAAGATTAGTTCGAAAGAAAGAAAGATTAGTAAGAAAGAAAGAATTAATGAAAGATTAGTAAGAAAGAAAGATTAGTAAGAAAGAAAAAAGAAAGAAAGATTAGTAAGAAAGAAAGATTAGGTAGAAAGATTAGTAAGAAAGAAAGATTAGTTGGAAAGAAAGAAAGATTAGTTAGAAAGAAAGAAAGATTAGTAAGAAAGAAAGATTAGTAAAAAAGAAAGAAAGATTAGTAAGAAAGAAAGAAAGATTGATTAGTAAGAAAGAAAGATTAGTAAAAAAGAAAAAAAGAAAGAAAGATTAGTAAGAAAGAAAGATAGATTAATTAGAAAGAAAGAAAGATTAGTTAGAAAGAAAGAAAGATTGATTAGTAAGAAAGAAAGATTAGTAAAAAAGAAAAAAAGAAAGAAAGATTAGTAAGAAAGAAAGATAGATTAATTAGAAAGAAAGAAAGATTAGTTAGAAAGAAAGAAAGATTAGTTAGAGAAAGAAAGATTAGTAAGAAAGAAAGATAGATTAATTAGAAAGAAAGAAAGATTAGTTAGAAAGATTAGTTAGAAGGAAAGAAAGAAAGATTAGTTAGAAAGAAAGAAAGGTTAGAGAGAAAGAAAGATTAGTTAGAAAGAAAGAAAGGTTAGAGAGAAAGAAAGATTAGTTAGAAAGAAAGATTAGTTAGAAAAATAGATTAGTTAGAAAGAAAGATTAGCTAGAAAGAAAGAAAGATTGATTAGCAAGAAAGAAAGATAGATTAGTTAGAGAAAGAAAGATTAGTAAGAAAGAAAGATATATTAATTAGAAAGAAAGATTAGAAAGAAAGAAATAAAGAAAGATAGATTAGTTTGAAAGAAAGATTAGTAAGAAAGAAAGATATATTAATTAGAAAGAAAGATTAGAAAGAAAGAAAGATAGATTAGTTTGAAAGAAAGATTAGTTAGAAAGATAGATAGATAGATTTTTTAAGAAAACTGAAAGTCAAAACAGTTAGAAAAGATGGTAACACTTTATTTGAAGGGGTGTGCATAAGACTGACATGACACTGTCATAAACATGACATAACACCTGTCATGAACATGAAGGAGTCTTTATGAATGTTTATGACTGTTGTCATTAAGTGTCATTCGGTAAATTATGACACTTTTAATGCAAAGTTGACATTGTTTAAAATGTCTTTGTTATGACAACTTGACATTAACAAAGACAGAAATGTCTTGATTATGACAACTTGACATTAACCAAGAAATCATAACCTGTCAACCTGTCACAACTTTGGCCGTCATGACACCATTATAACTGTGTCATGAATATTTTACTTGTCCTCAAGTAAAGTGGAACACATTGTACTAGTTATAAAGATGTCATTAAGGGTTATTACACTGTCAAATGCTTTAAGTTTGATAATTAGACCTGTTATGACATATTTGTGACAGGTTGACAGGTTATGATTTCTTGGTAAAAGTTAAGTTTCTTGGTTAATGTCAAGTTGTCATAACAAAGACATTTCTGTCTTTGTTAATGTCAAGTTGTCATAATCAAGACATTTTTGTCTTTGTTAATGTCAAGTTGTCATAACAAAGACATTTTAAACAATGTCAACTTTGCATTAAAAGTGTCATAATTTACCGAATGACACTTAATGACAACAGTCATAAACAGTCATAAACATTCATAAAGACTCCTTCATGTTCATGACAGGTGTTATGTCATGTTTATGACAGTGTCATGTCAGTCTTATGCACACCCCTTCAAATAAAGTGTTACCGAAAAGATATAGCAACTGGAGTCAGAACAGTCTGAAGGTCTGACCCGAGTTTGGAGTTTGTAGAGTTAAAGCTCTAGTCAGAATTTTTAGGGTAAGAAAAAAAAGAAGAATAATAATAAGTTTAAGTACAATATCAGTAACTTGGGTTTTCCAAGCCAACTTAATAAAATAAGATCCTCTGGAAACATTTCTGTTGTGTTCTGTGCTATTTGTAGCGCTTTTCTGTATTTTCTTATTTGGAGCACACGTGTGTTGTGAAGCTGATGATGTTTTCTTATTTTGTGGGTGTTTTTCTATTTGCATGTGTTTTCTTCAGTTGCAGCGTGTTGAGCTCTCTCAGCCACCGTAGTAAGGGGCTAAAACAATATGAAGTGTGTGTGTGTGTGTGTGTGTGGGTTGGTTGGTTTATGTGATTTATGAGGACACAAATTTGTATAATGACATGTGTATTACACTGGTATTACAACTTATGGGTGGTTTATGAGGACACTTCAAAAGTCCTCATAAATCAAATGGCTTAAAAAACATAAAAAACAATGTTTTATTAAAAAATTTAAAATTTCTCTTTAAAGCATGTCTCCTGTGATGGGTAGGTTTAGGGATGGGGCAGTGTAAGGGGATAGAATATATAGTTTGTACAGTATAAAAACCATTACGCCTATGGAGAGTCCTCATAATGCTGTTGCACCAACGTGTGTGTGTGTGTGTGTGTGTGTAAAAACGACAAAAACAAAAAAGTTTCTACTAACTGACAAATGACTCCACCAACACAATAATTTGAATATATTTATGAGAAATTTGAGACCCTGACAAGAACAGTTTTTGTAATATTCACCACATTCTTTACTGTGAGCTCTTTTTTTGTGAACAAAATTTGCTGCCTCTTTTTGTGCACTAAAGATGCTTTCACACTGGCAGTTCAGTATGAAACAGAGCATGGTTTGCCTAAAACACTGAAAGGGAACGTGAAAGCTGTCACGCGGACCGGGGAGCGCACGTGTACTCATGTAGGGGATGACAGTGGTGATGACTTACCTTGGATGTGAGCGAGAGTGAGCCAGCAGTGTAATCGTGCAGAGTGAATGCAACCCGCTTTTTCCTCAAAAGAGTCCGTTTGCAAGAAAGCCTCCTTCACACAACACACACACACAGTCTTAATTAATATAAAAAAAAACACTTTATATTTACCTGCGTTTTGTGTTCTATCATGCGCTGTGCATCGGGTTTCTATAAAATCAAGTGTGTATGAAACCAGTCCAATCCGGGAACAATTGCACTCGGATTTGGACTGGAGCAAACATGCCCAGTGTGAAAGCCCCTGTTTTTCCTATCTTTGTGCACTAAATTAGCCCTTCCAACTTTTCTCTATTTGCTCCTTCTTTGTTTGTGCACTACTTCTGCTTTCTCAGTAATTTGCTTCTCTCTCTATGGAGCACCCATTTGCTGCTTTTTTTAGCTAAGATTGCCACTCTGAAGTCTTCCTGCTGAATGGTTTGTGCTGATTTTCCTCAATTTGGAGCATCTGATGAATGAATAAATATAAAGAGCTTGTGCCAGCACTGCTTGGCCTTTCAGAAAAGTGATTTCTGTCATCATCTGCCTTCCCTTCCTAAGGTACACTACCTGACTCCTGAGCTACTCGTGACATTGGTCCCTGCTGAAACCATTCATGCTGTAAGATCTCCTCTATAGTTGCTCTCTCGGTTGGTTCGAGAGTCAGGCAACGGCTTATCAAATCCTGGCATTCTGTACAAGTTCACAAGAGCACAGGTCATGTATAAAACTTGCATGTATTACGTAAATATTACTGATATTTCGTGTGTTTAAAATGTTATTGTAATTGTGTTCTCTCACCTCTGGATATTCTGGAGTTAAACATCAGAGCACCATTATTCATATCTTCTAAACTTTCAAAAGGCTGACGTCTGCACATCACTCTGTACATCATTACTCCCAGAGACCAGACTGTTGTTGGCCCTGCCTCATATTTTAAGATCTTGTAGTACTCAGGTGGGCGACATGCTCCTGTTCATTAAAAGCAAGAGATATTCAGGTTAAGTAAATATTTAATTTACAAAAGTCAACTTGTCTAAATTTTTTTAAACTTTGCTTCTATTAAATCACCACACACACACAAGACTGACACATCATTAGGGGCTTTCGCACCGGAAGAACCTTTTTATATTTCCTCAAACTATTGGCGGAAGTTCCCGGATTTTGGCGTGTTCGCACCACAGGAACAGGGAACGTTTTTAGTTCTAGGAACTCCTTTTGGAGGAACTTATTTAGCTCCTACTTCAGAGTCGGTCTAAACCAGAACTATAGGAAATGGAAGCTTTAGCGTTAAGTTCTGCCAGGAAGACTCAATTGCTACGTCACTTATTACCTTCTCATCTATCCAATCGTGTCTAATACTTGCGGTATAAAAAACCGGTACTTACACATGTTTGAGTTTGCAGATGCTGACGCTTTCATTTACCTCCATCGTCCCCACCACCACCAGGATGGTCCCTTCCCATGTCTCCCAGGGGGTCGGCTGCGCCCCTGCCTTCGCCTTCAGGCAGGAAATGCAGAGTCCGGACCCTCGGATTGCTACGCCAAAGAACTTTATTGCTTGCTGGGCTATTAATAAATGTATTTATTGTTACAGTATTTATTCTCCCGAGTCTTTCTGGTAGAACTACCAGTGACGTTAGTGACGCTGATTGGCCGAACGCACACAAAACACCAGCACCCGCCATTTACAAAAAAAACAATGTAAACACAAAGTTTATAGTCTATATATTTACTCATGAAACTAACACTATGAACATGGAAAACAGTGATAGATCGGCCTCTTAAATTTTACGCTGAGGAGAAAATCCAACGCAACTGTGAGGGGACCAAGCCAAACGTGATTCTGTATTTCTGCTCAGCTAGCAACACTGGACATCAACCACACGGCATACGATAATAACTTTTCACTACTGTCTACTTTCTACGTATAACAGTTCTATCTAATAACTAGACTGGATTGTTAGATAGATCGTAAACTAATGAACACAGAGAATGCGAGCGCTGTGTGTTTACTCAGGCTCTGGCGTTCTCAGCACCGTCAAAATAAAGGTCAAAACTACAAGCGCGGCTTACGTCACTTCAGAGCTCCTACTGGCGGTGCGGATGCAACCAGGAAAACGTTCCAAAGGGAACCATTAGTCCTCGGGGAACCACCCTGGTGGCTCGTTCCTATAACTGAGTTCCTAGAACTACCCGGTGCGAAAGCCCGATTGGGGCTTATTGCAATGCTAACACAAAAAGCCAACTGACCTGTAAATTCACCAAAGTAACCACTCTTGAGGAGGTCACCGCTGCCAAAGTCGATCATTTTGACTTGGTTCGTTGTGGTGTTGATCAGAAAGTTATTTAACTTAATGTCACGGTGGAAGACGCCTCTGTCAAAACAGTGTTTGGCTCCGAGCACTGCTTGGTACATCAGGTCACGTGCCTGCGATTCATTCATTCGCAGTACGTTGCTGACAACGAATCTCTGCAAGTCTCTGCAGGGCTGCGGATACTCTAGGATGAGGATGTACTCATCTTCCTCTTCAAACCAGTCCAGCATGTGCACAATGTAGGGGCTTATTGGAGGCTGATTGAGCAGCAGGTTTAGAGCCACTTCTGCTAACAGTGGCTTGGAACACCCAGGCTGGAGAAAAGAGACAAATGAAAGGTTAGCTGACTTTCAATATCACATTGCACTTGTATTTAAGAAATTTTATTTGTATTTAAATCTATGCATTGTTTTGCCAACTTACTATTGCAATACACCGGTCCTCTGTTGTACTCTTAGGGATAAATTTGATGGCGACCTGAAAAAAAAATATTGGCATTATAACAAATGTAAATAAATGTAAATATTGTTCCATTTAAATTTATTTTAAAGTCCCCCTGTGGTGAAAATCCAGCTTTTAATGTTGTTTATATTTCTATGTGGTGTTTTTAATGTGCTTTAAGACAAACCATGTGCAAATTCATAAATCAACAGCATTGCTGAGTATTTTCTCTTTAAAACAGTGAATCAGTGAGTCAACGACAGTTGAATCAACGACAGTTTCAAAAACACGGTTTGAAATCGCTGGTGATTCTGACGTCACAAACGAACTGGTATCCAATCAGGTCAACGTGTGATCGTCAATGAGTGGATGTCGAAGCTGCTTGTGAGTGAGTGGAGGCGGGGCTCATTTACATATTCATAGAACCGTGTATACATTCAAAGTTACATTCAAGCTATTTTGAGGCATAAAAACTTTTTTTTAAGGATTTTTTTTGTTTAAATATGTCATTTTGGTGATCAAAGGTGTGTATTAAGGGAAAAATTATTGACTACAGAGGGACTTTAAAAATGTGTCGGTCAAAGCACTGCTCTATAAGGTACATTTGGTAAATACAGCAAGATTGATTTCACCTGCTTGCGTCTAAATTTCGAAATCCCCTCGCAGACGGTGCCGAAGCCTCCTTCTCCAATCTCCTCTCCCACTTCATAAAGCTCAGAAAACGGAACTGCAAAAAAGTACCAAAAGTGTTAACAACAAAAACACTCTGAAGCTCTGAAGAGTCTTTGTAGACGATGGGGTCATGCATATTACGTGATCAGTCTATAGTGTTTCATCAGCAGAATACAGCGTTTTAGTCGTTTACTCGGATCCATGTGAATGGGGATCGTTTTAACAATGGTGTCGCCTGTACGTGGAAAACTCAAAGGAAAAACGTCTCTGTTTTAAGCATATTGTTGTAGTGTAAGCATACCCTAAGATCAGGAGTAAAAATTTCATCAGCATGACACATTACATTACACAAAGGTTGACAAATAGAAAAAGACTCACGGGTAGATGGGCCCGGGGAAGAGGCTGTTCTTAACCAATTTTGATCTCCAAGACGTCTATGCTTGGAAGCAGCACCTGTAAGTTTTGGAGATCTTGGCTCAGGGCCAGATGGGCCTGGAAGAGGATCAGCTGGATCCTGCAGACCTGTAAGCACAAGGACACATGGTTCTACACAGTGTTGGGAACGTTACTTTTATTATGAATTACTCTATAATAAAAGTAACTCGTTACCAGGGAAAGTAACTATTTGCGTTACTGTTAAAAAAAAAAGTTGCTATGTGTCAAAGAATTTGGATTTTTTTGAGCAGCTTTCACAAGTCAGTTCAAATGAGTAGAACAGACAGGTGTTTGTACATAACTTTCAATATGTATTGCACGTCGACAGACAGCAAGATGTTTATCTAGCCAATCATAATCGCTTGCCTCGTTATTAACCCACCTCCTCACTAGCTGTGTGAGCCAGGGGTGTGTTCGCGTTCTGATTACATAGTTTATTCAATCAATACCAATGCTTGAAGTGGGGAAAAAAGGTCCCGGTACTCTCTTGCATTGGCAAATCATGAAATTTGAGATTTCTACAGTGAAAAACAAAACTTGGCGATATTGCTGGTACAACAACAATTTATTGTTATTTATTAACAACATAAATGTATTTAAACAAGTCGCGTGTGTGTGTGTGTGTGTGTGTATGTGTGCGCACGTGCATGCGGATTCAAAATGTTCAAGCGTCCAACTAGACGCGATAGATGCGAATTTGACGCTCAATACGCGTTTGGTGTGAACTGACGCTTTCTCTCAGAGGTAGAGTACCGGCTACACGCGAGAAGTAGCATATGCAAGAAAAAGTGCAGATACGCTTAAAAGTAAAATGTAAAAGTACCGCCCCACTTCGAGCACTGATCAATACATAGTAACGCACCGCATTTAACGTCCAGTAACATTAACGGCGTTGTAATGACAGGAAAAGTAATTAGTTAGATTACCCCGTTACTGAAAAAATAACGTCGTTACCTAACGCCGTTCTTTTAAAGTCCCTGTAAAGTCAAAATGAAGTATGTGTTCTGAGTTTGTCACACCACAGACAAATGTGTTATTAGTCACCCAGCCAAATTTGAATGATAAAAAAAGCCGGCAAGTACATAAAATAAGCTTTTAAAATCTTTAAAAAATTAGCAGTAGTCTCTGCTCTCAAACGCTGGGGGCGTGTCCGCTGGCTGCGCTGAAACCACGCCCACTCGCGGGAAAGCTGCCTTCGCCACACTCAACTCTGTCACCGCTACAGCCGAAATGGATGCTTTAGTAGTGTTACTGTGTGGACTCCGACTACCAATTATAATTATAACATAAGCACACAAGGCAACTTACACTCATTGGTGGGCACGCACTGCCGATGATGGCACCAGTTGTCGGCGCGACGGGAGGATAAAGGGGGGAGATAGTCGGTTCGGCCCGTTCGGCCACATTCACCAGTAACAGCGGATTATCAGTGAATCCCAGTTGTCTCCGACGAACATTTATAAAACTATCCCGTGTAAAATGATCACTACAGATGCGGGTTTTGTCGGTGATCCTCATCTCTCCATCAAGGTGGCTCTTCACAAAATTAATACACCTCTTCTTGATGTGATCGTTTTTCGGAAATGTAAATAAGGACACCGATCTGTTTTGTACGTGATGGCATCCAGGTAGTACGCATTTCCGTGACGAAGGCATAGCTAGCTAGCAAACTGTAGGCGAGTATCTAATAGACTGATGCGATTGATCGGCAAACTGATGTGAATTTGCTCTAGTGTGGCTCCAGTGCGTCATCAAGTAGGGGCGTTTCCAGGAGATCAGGGGCTCCAGTGCGTCATCAAGTAGGGGCGTGTCCAGGAGATCAGGGGCTCCAGTACGTCATCAAGTAGGGGCGTTTCCAGGAGATCAGGGGCTCCAGTGCGTCATCAAGTAGGGGCGTTTCCAGGAGATCAGGGGCTCCAGTACGTCATCAAGTAGGGGCGTGTCCAGGAGATCAGGGGCTCCAGTGCGTCATCAAGTAGGGGCGTGTCCAGGAGATCAGGGGCTCCAGTGCGTCATCAAGTAGGGGCGTGTCCAGGAGCTCAGGGGCTCCAGTGCGTCATCAAGTAGGGGCGTGTCCAGGAGCTCAGGGGCTCCAGTGCGTCATCAAGTAGGGGCGTGTCCAGGAGCTCAGGGGCTCCAGTGCGTCATCGAGCCCCCTTTTAGCCCCGCCCAGAAAATCCGGAAAATTGCAATGGTGAAAAACTGTTTAACGGTCTAACTCCACAATTCAGTACTTCACAGTTCACAGTCTTTGTAAAATGTGTTAGCAATACATTTCTAACATTTATAATGTGTTTAGAATTTTTTTTTAAATTGCCTTTACAGGGACTTTAAACTGCGTTATTCCAAACACTGGTTCTACAACAGATGTTATCATTGAAGCAGCTGGATCTCGACGGTCGGATGAACCAGGCTGCTGATATTCTGGAGAATCAGTAAGATCCTATAGAACCGTTATCTCATGGACGGATGGATCCAACTGAAGATCAGTTGCATGGATGCCTTTCTTCTTTATTTTTGTTTGTTTTTCTAACACCCCAAACAGAAATAGAGGATTTAGAAATGACTACCAGATATTAGAAGTCAATACTCAGGCTAGACCCCAAGAATAAACATTTTCATGACTTCATAATTAACTAACATGCTGCAAGGAATAGATAAATACACACACTTAAGAGTCAGACACAAGTGTGAAAAAGCAGTACAAAATTAAAATGACAGTAGACTCACCTTCAGCAGGCTCAGGATCAGCTGGATTTGCATTACAGTCCATTGGCTTGACACTGGATGGACCTGACTGAGAATCAGTTTGATCCCGTAGAGCCGCTGGCTCAAGGCCGGATGGACCAGGATGGGGATCAACCGAATCGGTGTAGGACACACGCTGAAGAGGAGCCACTTTGTTGCCTTGACGTCCACTTTTCACAACCAGCCATGTATTTCTGAAGAATGCACAAATGATATTCTTCTTGCTTTTTGCTTATTTTTTAAAAAAAGAAAAAGAAAAAGAAAAAAGATGTCTTGTTATTATTTAAACATTTTACATTAAACATGAAATGCCAAAACAAAATTAAACTAACTTCATACATAGAGTGCAGTGCAATTGAAAACCGAATTAAACATGCAAAACTATAAAGATAGATAGATAGATAGATAGATAGATAGATAGATAGATAGATAGATAGATAGATAGATAGATAGATAGATAGATAGATAGACTGGAATAGTTACTCAAAATTCATATTTATTTAGTTGTATCTTCCTAGTCTGTGGGTCAGTATTAATTGCAAAAACTGCACCTCTTCTCAGTCTTCTGTGCTAATATTAATTCCATAATGATCCTTTCTCTGTGAAGTCAAGCAACAAAAGTTGTAATTGTGCAAATACTGGACCATTGAACTAATATGCAAGACTAGTCTTACATGTCACTGTTTATAACACAGCGCGTTCATCCTTTGCTGTGACGCTTAAAAAAATATTGGGGGCATAAATTAAGAGTATACCCACTTCTCCAGGCACCCACTAAGTTACATCACTGGTTATTGGGCTTACCTATTGGGCAGTTCTCCATTGCCGCTGTTGAAGAAGTTTCTCCAGCTGTCAAAGTGTTCTCTGCTGACACACTGGATAGTTGAGATTCATACACACCAACACAGGAGAAACGCAAGTGCTTATAATGAAGCTTTAAACTCGTAAGTCTTCGCTTCTGCTCGGACTCACACTGAACTGAAAGGCGAGCGCATACAGTGTGTCTGACTGTGGAACGCGGAGCTGCACTATGACGTCACGGATTCTGTGAGGCTCGTAGTGATCCTCGCACAAACGCATTTTATAGGCTATACTGTCTTCACGTGCAAGCAGAAATGTCTTGTTTTCCATTTGTTTTTTACCAGAAAGAATAGGAATCGTGGAAGATGGTGTTCTGAAATGTTCCTGAAATGTTCGGTGTCTGAGATTTCCGGCGTAGACACTGGGCGGACATTAATATTCACGAGTTTCCTGTTTTGTGTTAAAGCTCCACTGGAAATATTAGTGCACGCTCCTCGCCTTACATAAAGGTAATCAGCATATGTTTCAGAGTTAAACGAAGTTAAGCTTAATTTCGAACTATTCTTTATGTTCAATAGTTTGCAGGCTATATTGTGTTTTGCCGTGTGTTTAATATAATCAAAATCTATGTTTAATGATATGATGCAGTAATGATTTGCCAGAGGATAGCCTTCGCTAAACGAGCCAAATGCGTTTAACAGCCTATTTTTAAGTCTATATTTTACCTTGAGAGTCTGCCGAAATGTATGATATCATAATAGAGGGTTTTCACGACGCGTCATCAATCCGGAAGTCGGCCATTTTGGAGGCACTGAACGTAAACAATGCCACTGAACTGAATGGACTCGCAAAATTGGCTGATTATTGCTGCGGATAAATGGTCGAGTTTTGGTCTGTACTAATCGGTCGCATCGGGGGAAAACATTTCGAGTTCTATAGACTGTCAAAAGTTAAAGAGAAGAGTGCAAAAAAACGATGAAAGGAGGCGTTTGTGGTTGAGAGAGGTAACGTTACAGCATCGGACACGTGTAAATGAAGGTAACTTAGCGTTGACTATGGCTAAAATGTTGACGTAGTTAACTATGGCTACATTCACAATGTCAGTCCAAATCTGATTATCTTTGTATCAAATTGGAATCTGATCTAAAATGATGTCCACTAGGGATGGCTCGATACCACAATTTTGGCTTCGGTACGATACCAGAATCTAATACCTCGGTATCGATACTAAATCGATACCACAGGTAAAAAAAAAAAAAAAAAAAAAGTCTCATTTTAAGTGACACTTAAAAAACACTGCTTGAAACTCTCCACTACCAAATGCGCAAAGAAAAGGTATCAAAATGTACATTTAAAAAAAATTCAGTCAAAATGTTGTTGAACCACAATCACATTATTCATCTTGGTTTGGGTTCACTTCATATTAGTTTATTGCATTGCATAAAGTAATGTTAACCTGCTAAACATGTATTAGTATATTTAATTTTTTAGGTCATTTAATTATTGATTGATATAGATTAATAAATGCTATAATACTGTTAGGTCAGGTTACCTAATGAATGTTGACAAATGTAGCTTAATTGTAACATTAGTAATATTCACATTACTACTATTTCTCTCTCTCTCTCTCTCTCGCGCCACAGCGGCACTACTATGCCATTCATTTTACTATCACTAATACTAAGATTAATATTATTCAAATTTGTATTCTTTATTCATTCAAATTCAAATTAATATATGTTTGTTTGAAAGTATAGGGAATGTGGAGGTACGTCACGCCGTGTTGCATTATGGGACGTGGGCGCCATCTTTACAGGCACAATCTCTGTTTACCTTCGGTAAAATAGTGGGTGTTTGGCTAAAACGAGGTAAAATTAAAGAAGAATGGAAGAAATGGAGTTGTTTAAAGAAAAAGAGAAGGGACCCTACCGGGATAAACTAAATGCCACTGCCAAAAAACGTTATTTGGACAAACTATCCGCGATAAACAACGTCGATACATCTGATTTAGTTTTGGTGTTCGAAGCCTATGCTAAGTTGATTACTATTGTACATAAAGTTAAAGCTATTTTACCTGTAAAGCAGCTCTCATAGTTAATGCTAGCTTGCTATTTTTAGCATATGTTAAGTTTTCATAGGTTGTGCAGGAAAAAAAAGTACGTTACTTTATAATGCCACAAGATGTGGTAACTTGTTAAATACAACTGTGCCTTGTTGTCATCATTTAATGTTAACACGTGTAAAAATTAGGGTATTTGGTCGTTTTTTTTAAATAGTTTGATGTATCTTTGCCTAGTTAATATATGTGTACTTAAAGGGTATTTGTGGATGCAATCAGTACAGAAACGGAGTCACTTAATGTATTTATTAAGCAGATATATAAAAACATGATTCACAAACACTTTTAAAAAGGCATGTAAAAAGATGTACAGAATATCAAAGCAAATTGTTAATTGAAAACAAAATAAATATAATTTGATTCATGCAATGTGTCCTGGCTTTATCATCTGCTAACATGAACCATAAATTCAACATCATTCATCAACTAGCCTATCTTCCTAACTGTTAGTCATCTAGGACTATACAATACACAACCTCTGGCTTTGTACAACTTTTAACAAACGTAGTATGCAGTGGAGGACAGTAAGTAAAGTTTTTCCTCATGATTGCGGCAACCCACGCTTCTCGTCAGCTCCTCGACCTGCTTCCCTTGTTGTTTTTTCCAAGAAAGAAAGGTGAAAAAACGTATTCCGTTGTTCAGTTTCCTCCCTGAACGATCGTGTGACCTGCTATGGCAGTTGAACTGAACAACCATATCGACGTTTATTAAAATCTCGACAGAAAATCCAAACACAGCCTCCAACACATGCATTTAAATACAGCGGTATTGGGCGCGATCCTGTAAATATGGCGACGGAACCCATAATGCAACACGGCGTGACGTCATCTCCACATTCCCTTATGATGAGACCTAAACTGAATTGGTTCTACCGTGTCATGCAAGCAGATTTGAGCTTTCGTGTTTACCGTATCATATAATTGATAAGCTCTTATGTATGTGCGCTGTTCAGTGTTCAATAAAAGTCTAAATTAAATCAGTTGAATGATGGACTAACCTGTCGATCTCTGAGCTCTTTGAACAAGTCAAGATGAGCAACTGACAAGTCAAGTGCTTCGGCAGATTTGATGTTTGCAGAGTGGTGCATTGAGATCTGTTTCTTTACTTTTCTCATGACTTTTGTAGGAAAAGTAATGCCTTATTTCACTCACACTGCTCTCTCTATTTATTAATTTCGGGCGTGTAGAAATTCGAATGAACTTCGTTTGATCCATCATGATCCATCGTGTTCCTCTGTTGTCACCGTTTGCCGGTTTCGCATGACCCGCTTCAGTTTAGATAGCGCACTGCCGCCTAGCGGTGACCTTCGAAACAGCAGCGCATCAAATACCAAATTGAACAAAATTATGATATTGTACCGTTTGAAATATAATACCGGTATTTTTGCAGTACCGGTATACC
Organism: Semotilus atromaculatus; assembly: GCA_031834385.1. Lineage (NCBI taxonomy): Eukaryota > Metazoa > Chordata > Actinopteri > Cypriniformes > Leuciscidae > Semotilus > Semotilus atromaculatus. The sequence continues at coordinate 21,055,982 of JAULUF010000026.1, read as the reverse complement.
GCCGCGCATCCGTGTATCGCAACTGTTCAGATCCGATTTGTCAGTGTCCATGCAGCTCTTTGGCAATATGGCAATGACGTTGCGTTGATGCGTTCTCACATTTAGCTCCTAAACTCTGGAATAGCCTTCCTGATATTGTTCGAGGCTCAGACTCGCTGTCCCAGTTTAAAACCAGATTAAAGACGCATCTCTTTAACCAAGCATTCACATAATGCTTACCTTTTATACTACTGCCGAATCATATCGAATGCATTAATATTATGAACATCAGCTACGCTAATTATTTCTCATCTGCCTTTCTGCTGTTATCTCGGGACGCAAGTCCCGAGGTAAATAGCGTTCGTCAGCTCCAGTTTGTATCCAGCCTCTCACGGAGACTTCGGATGATCCAACACCTGTGATGAGACGACTAAACGCCTGTGGAGAGACGACTCGACGCCTGTGAAGAGACGACTCAACGCCGGCGATATGTTATGCCCTAAATTAATACATGATGAACTAACTGTATTTTCTATGTACATTTTTAATGCACTTTCTGTAAAGCTGCTTTGAAACAATGTGTATTGTGAAAAGCGCTATACAAATAAATTTGAATTGAATTGAATTGAATTGATGGAGGGGTTTGCATTTGCAATAGAGATGTTGTCTTATTTAAATTTTACAACATGGAAATGTGTAGCCGGACTACGCGCTGGACTACTGCGTCTTGAGCCCTCGGCGGCAGAACTGTAGGAGGCTGGTATGCACAGCTTTTTCTCCACGCTCTTGTCTGCGCTGGTTTCAAAATAGGTTTCAGAAATAATAATTTTTTTCTCGTCCGGCACTTTGCAACAACACATTGTTTCGGCAGCGACTTTCAGCATGTTTCCTCTAACAACGTCTGACGTTTACATTTTACATGGCCTGAGAGTCACATAACGCGAACACCACGCGAAATCCAATCGTATCCAAACTGAAGCAGCTGATGTCCTGATATGTGATTTGAATAGGATTTTAAACCACATATGGATGTAGCTTGAAACAGATTTCATGTGCTTTTCTGAACTGACAATCTGAACGTAGCCTATATCAGTATAAGAAATTGAAGGAAGAATTGCAGTAAGGGCTAGAGAAGCTCTCCTTCGAATCTTTACCACATATTAACTTTAGTTTGTCAAAATTTTGCGCTCTCTCCTGCTTACTAAGTCCTTCTCTATATGATTTCGCAGTTTTTTCCCGTGGTTTATTAGTGTAACAATGTGTTCAGTAGTACATAAACAGTGTAATCCATGCTGTTGTTTACATCCGAGTGCCTCCATAATGGCCGCGTATCCGGGTTACCGCCCAGAACGTGACGCCGGTGAAAACCCTCTATAGAAAATGTACCCATTTAAACTTTTTTTATTATTGAGTTTGAGTAAAAGTATATGGTGTTTTAAAAAAATATATAGAAAAATAAATATTTGTGTTATTGAAAATAAAAAAGTGGTTAGAAAAAATTAAATCGGAATCGGCTAAAATCGGTATCGGCAGGTCAAACTCAATGAAAATCGGAAATCGGAATCGGCCTTGAAAATTGTAATCGGTGCATCTCTAACTTTTATTTTTCACTTTGTTTTGTCATTGCTTTTATATATTGGATTGAATGTGTCAGTTGCAAAGGCGGGGATCACTGGATTGCATGAGTAGATCAAACTTCTGCATGGGATCTCAAGACTTAAAAATGTGTTTCATTTAATTATTATTATTTTTAATTCTAATTAGCCTATGTCATACATTTCATGACTTCTCGTTTGTGAATAAAACTGAAGGGAAAAAACAGAATCAGTTGCTCTATTTTATTCAAAATGAAACTACTTTCATGATTTACTTTTATCTTTGACATTTACAAATTACTATAGACTACATGGTCTATTTTTTAGCAGCTAAATAAATGTCATTAAAATTTGAACATATTGATTGTCATGGTTAGCTCGTAGAATAGAACTAAAACATTATATTATGAATGTACTGCTGGGGCCTGTTTCAGAAAGGAGGTTAAGTGAAAACTCTGAGTATGTTAACCCTGAAATGAGGGAAACCCTGGGTTTTCCGTTTCAGAATGGGAGGTATATCAAACCCGAGAAAGCAGAGTAAGTCAAGCCCGTTTCTGAAAGAGAGGTAACTTATACTCAGAGTCAGTTACCATGGTGACTTACTCTGTGAACCTAACCTGGTCGGGAGCAGGTTTTCTTCCGTAAACCCAGAGTTTATTTTGGTCTCCTCCCCTTTTTTAAAGAGGAAGCAGTGTTTAAACACCAACAATAATACTACAATTTATTTACAACATTATTTAAGGAATATATATATATATTGTTTGTCCATGGTTTAATTGACTAAATCTGTTTTGCAGCACTTTGCTGCTGTTTATTTTTAAACATTTTAATAAGTTATTAATGATACAAAATAAGTTGTTAATCTAATTCATAATCAATTATTGAAATTAGTTGATTAGATAGGTTTTATTGAACAAATGTTTAATTTATTTAACTGTCATTTTAACTGATGATAATAATAACCGTAATTTAATAGTGCAGTTTATATATTTAATAATTGTTTAATACCATAAACCGTGATATTTTTTGAGACAGTTATCTACTGTGAAACTCTCATACATTACAACCCTACATAGGAGAGTCGTTGAATAGAAGTACTTTTACTTGAGTAGATTTTTAGACCGGCTTCTTTTACTTGTACTTAAGTAAAATGTTTATCAAAGTAATAGTATTTTTACTTGAGTAAAATATTTTATTACTCTTTCCACCTCCGGTAGTTCTAAACAAATTCTACAGAATTAAACTGTGGCATTACACACTGAAGTGTGTCCCTACTATTTATGAAGTTTAGGCCTATTTGTCATAATTTCTGGTTTGTTGAGTCGGCTACTTACAACTGCCTGGGGTTCTGTTGGGACAGGAGGATCCAAAATACAGATATTACCATCAGAATCTGTTGGGACCAACGAAAAACCCAACCCAAAGTAAAATAAATGGAAATATCAAAAATACCCTATTTAAAAAATAACACATATGTAGACCTCTTACATTTTATGAAGGCTTGGATCTTCGGGAGTGACTGGCTCTGATGAAGGAATCCCCTCAGACAGAAATGCTGCTGCACTGCTATATACTGGATGCTATTTAGTTATTTAATATGTCAAATGTTTGTAAAGTCAGGTAGCCTACACCCATGATATGCTCAAGCCTTACCTGATTGAATTATGTTTATATATTTTATTTTCAGCTGCTGCCACGTTCTTTTAATGCCTGCAGGATTGCACCTATAGCCTACATGAAAATTAAAATTAGGTTGAATAACATAGGCTACTGTTCTTCCAGTTTCACCTCTGATATTATAACAGTTTGGTAAGTTAGGCTACTCTAAAATAGTTATTAATTACTACAAATTACATCTTCAACAGTGTAATTAGATTAATGTAATAATTACTATCTTTAGAAAGTATTGGTCTACTTATTACTAATTACTAAATCCCATATCAACCTCAACCACTTGAACAATACAAGGAGAGACAAGAAACTGCACTTTTAATGCTTTCAAATTAACAATATACAATTACATGAATTATTCTTGAATTGACCAAAGTGTGTAGAGGGAGAAGGTTACAATAAAAATATACCTTGTATTTTAAAAATGTATTTTAAATCCATTATTGTTTTATACTGAATTGTTCTATAGTCTCTACAGTATTTAATGTAATTACATCAGATTTTATTTTAAATTACAGAAATAAGAGTAATCCCTTTAATTAAATTACAATATTTAGATTACTTGGTAATTAATTACACCCAACACTGTATAACAGTAATTCCTCTTTTTGTCTGGCGCTGTTGCCATGGTGACTCGTAATATCTGCGCTCCATTGATAATGGCTTTTTATAGTTGTGGTGCACGCGCTTAACTCAGAGTCAGTCAACTCAGAGTTGATTGAACTAACTAATTTCAGCTGTTCTGTAACCGAAAACTCAGAGTTTCCCATCTCAGGGTAAGTCAACTCAGAGTTCAAGTTTTAACTCAGAGTTGGTTGAACCTCCTTATTGAAACGGGCCCCAGGTTGCTCATTTCACAACTCATATCCCCACTGGGTAACGCTTTACATTACAGCCCTGGAAAGTAGGCTACTGCGTAATTGAGACGGATTTACATCGTACTGTAGCTTTCTGTAATTATAGTGTACCTATGATGTACTTGCATGTAAGTATAAGGGAACAAAATGTAAAGTTTGGGGAATAAAGGGGTAACAACCTAGCCTGGATGCCAGCCCGAACCCCGCCCACAAAAATTTTTGTTCGGGAAGTTCGGTCTGGACTCGATCCATTGAGGAGTAATTATTATGATCAGTTCAGAAATCGTCGGGCCAATCAAATTGCCAGGGCGGGCTTTATACGATGATAGACAGATGATCTGTAGTTGCGTAATCATGCACGTCATCAAAGAGCGCTTGGTTTGAACTGGTTTTCAACAAAGATGACTGCAGCTGGAGATGTATAGATTCCGCTATCGCGTCTGTTGTAAAGTAAATCGACAGCGCATTCATTTTAAAAGATGAACAGAGAACTGCAATCAAGGCATTTGTCGATCATAAAGATGTGTTTGCCGTCCTTCCTACGGGATTCGGCTCCGGCTTCCTACGGGAATTTATCAGCTGGCTTCGATGGTCGCTAAGAAGACAGGACGCAATGAAAACCCTGTGGTCTTCACAGACATCAACATACGTCACTTACTGTGTTGCTCTGATTGGTTGTAGGTCTATCCAATTGAGTGCAGAGTTGTCGCCCCCTGATCTGGTAACTCCTATTACCGTCTGCAGAGACCTCTAGTTGTTTTTTCCTGGTTTGGTTAAAGCAGCCGTCGGCAACTCTGGCTGATTGAGTGGACTTAGGAACATTTTTGAATGTTTACAACTCTCATACCCCTCCCCCACTATCAACGAATACCCTCCCACCGAGTTCGTGCTCGTCAGTGCGCCATCAGTATTCGCTACTGCGCGAACTTCAGGCACACGCATGTGATTGACGAGTGCATGCACGACTTGTGATTAACAGTCCTATCTCACTGGACACAATGAACCGGGAGCGGTGGATTTTTGCAAAAACAAATAACACGCTCCAGGTGGAGTTAGAAGCTCGGGTTTTTTTCTAAAACCACTTTATTTATGTTGTTCTGTCGGAATATAGTGTTGAATTCGCTGAATATGATAAAAAAAAAGTTTTTAAATTCTGACTAGAATATGAGTATGACGAAGTCAGGCTAGTAACAACCAGGAGAATTAAACAAATATTTATACTGTAGTATTATAGAACTAAGGGGTACTTATTCTACTATGATACAACAGTCACATTTGGGAGCAATTTAGCAAGAACATACACTGTGTACCTTTTTGTAATAATTGCGTACCAATACTGTATAGGCTTTTTAAAAATTACAGAGTACATATCCATGCATTTATACAGCAGTTTTTTTTTTTGTTTGTTTTTATAGCAAAAGTGCAGGTATTTAAGTTTGGGCTTAAAAAGCAGTTTTAAACAAAAAATAAGTGTTTTGAATTAAGTTGTTTTTCAAATAAAGGTTTCCGAGTCAGTGATATTAGATTGTGTATGTATTTTTATTTGACTTACCCTGTAACTATGGAACAAGAGGGTAACACCACTAAATGAAACAGTATTTAAAAAGTTACAATTGTTTTAGTTTTCAGTGCACTTTTGTTAAAAAGATTACTGTATAGATGCATAGATGTACCCTGTAATTTTTAAAAAGCCTATACAGTATTTATTGGTACACCATTATTACAAAAAGGTATGTTCTTGCTAAATTGCTCCCAAATGTAAAATTGTTATATCATAATAGTAGAATAAGTACCCCTTAGTTCTATAATACTTACAGTATAAATATGTTTAAAGGGCACCTATTATGGATTTTTGAAGTGAATAAAAACATCCTGCAAAGTTTTAAATATGAAAGTTCACCGTATACAAAGTTATTGTCTCTCAAAAGTAAGAGTCGACTTTGAGTCGCTGAAATGAATCGATAGACGAACTATGCTTTTTCTCTGTCTAGATCATAGACATCATACAGAGATAGACGCCCTATTGGCCGCTGGGCACTGAGAAATGCGGCCGCCATCTTAAACCGGTCATACTCCTATTGCGTTGCATAGCAGCAGTAGATGCCAGAGCATCTGGCTCGTCCGTGCCAATAGGCAGTAGCGGTCGATAGGGCGTCTATCTATATGATGTCTATGGTCTAGATGACGTCAACTTGACAAGTTATTTGAATAAAATACAGCCACTTATTGCGCTCGTAGACGCCAGGGAATACTTGAAAACATCATGTCGACGAGACGCTGTGTTCTGAAGTGCGACGCAAAAGCGAACTTTTTTCATCTGCCCAGGGAGGAGCATTTGAAGACTAAGGCTACAGTTCATATATACAACTATACAACAGAAGTATAGCCGTTCATATATACAACTATACCACAGAAGTATAGCCGTTCATATATACAACTATACCACAGAAGTATAGCCGTTCATATATACAACTATACCACAGAAGTATACGTTAGCCCGGACCTTGTGCTTTGTTCGCGTCATTCTGAAGATGATTGCTTCACAAGCATAAATGCTGTAAAATGTGGATTCGCGAGCCGGCTGATATTGAAAGAAAGTTAAGTTAGTTTGGATCAGCTTGCTCCTCCGAATCACAACCTGTAAGTATTATTAATATTAATAATTGTTTCTTTTATGTTTTATGTAGCATGCTCAATAATTATTTTGTGTGTTGTGTACGCACAGCTTCTATAGTCTTCAATGTCAATTGTATTGAAATATGTGAAGTGTTTGTATTTGTTATTGGAGTTGTCATAAAGAATAGAGCAATACCTCGTAGTACTGCATTATCAATATGTTTATGTGTTGTGCTAATGCAAACAAAGATGAATGTGCTTTTTCCACTGAACTTTGGGCTATGGTCGCTAACATAACTCAACTTAAATTCCTTCTCTTATTTAGAATTTTTTACTACAAAGCGGTGCACTGTAATCATTATTATAACACAATGTAATTGATAAAAGCATTGTACACTGTACTCCGTGTTAACCAATAGAAGTATTATCTCTAAATACAATCACAAATGACTGTGTCATCTGACCAATCACCGCAGATTAGCGTCACGCAAAGGCGGGGTTTGGAAAAATGAGTCGTAGAACGATTCATATGGGAGTCACTGAGAAAATCAGGTAAAAATAAATGCATATTATAAAACAACAAAAGTGTTTTTTGTCATTGCATGCTTGTAAAACTGTTGTTGGGGACTCCCAAAACAATATTAGGAACATTTTAAATGCCATAATAGGTGCCCTTTAATTCTCCTTACCCCTTATTCCACAAATTTTACATGTTGTTCCCTTATACTTGCATGTAATACTTTATAGGTACACTATCATTACAGAAAGTTAACTGTAAAATCGCTTTAAGTACGCAGTACTTTCCGGGCTGTAATCTAAAGCCACTGTATTAAATTGAATCCTGATTCACACTGCATCATGTGACCGATGGAACAATATTTTCACATTCAAGACAAATTTTGTAAATGCACAAATGTTTCCTGATACCGGTAATATGACAAAAATAATGCTTCACTTTAGGATCAAATAAAGAATCGCAGCAGTGTGTAAATGTCTAATTATCCCCATATTAATATTATTATTAATAATAATAATACTCTTACTTTTGCCAATTATGTATTCTCACATTTGTAAATTAAACCACCATGAGTAACTTTTAGCAATTGAACCACTATTATAGGCCTATACTATATTATATAATTTTAACAAATTTGAATTGTGGTAAGCTTGTAGAATTGAGCTGAAACCTTGTGAAAGTGTTGCAGGGTTGCTGCAACCATGTTTCTAACCATATACACTCACCGGCCACTTTATTAGGTACACCTGTCCAACTGCTCCTTAACACTTAATTTCTAAGCAGCCAATCACATGGCGGCAACTCAGTGCATTTAGGCATGTAGACATGGTCAAGACAATCTCCTGCAGTTCAAACCGAGCATCAGTATGGGGAAGAAAGGTGATTTGAGTGACTTTGAACGTGGCATGATTGTTGGTGCCAGAAGGGCTGGTCTGAGTATTTCAGAAACTGCTAATCTACTGGGATTTTCACGCACAACCATCTCTAGGGTTTACAGAGAATGGTCCGAAAAAGAAAAAACATCCAGTGAGCGGCAGTTCTGTGGGCGGAAATGCCTTGTTGATGCCAGAGGTCAGAGGAGAATGGCCAGACTGGTTCGAGCTGATAGAAGGGCAACAGTGACTCAAATAACCACCCGTTACAACCAAGGTGGGCAGAAGAGCATCTCTGAACGCACAGTACGTCGAACTTTGAGGCAGATGGGCTACAGCAGCAGAAGACCACACCGGGTGCCACTCCTTTCAGCTAAGAACAGGAAACTGAGGCTACAATTTGCACAAGCTCATCGAAATTGGACAATAGAAGATTGGAAAAACGTTGCCTGGTCTGATGAGTCTCGATTTCTGCTGCGACATTCGGATTGTAGGGTCAGAATTTGGCGTCTACAACATGAAAGCATGGATCCATCCTGCCTTGTTTCAACGGTTCAGGCTGGTGGTGGTGGTGTCATGGTGTGGGGAATATTTTCTTGCCACTCTTTGGGCCCCTTGGTACCAATTGAGCATCGTTGCAACGCCACAGCCTACCTGAGTATTTTTGCTGACCATGTCCATCCCTTTATGACCACAATGTACCCAACTTCTGATGGCTACTTTCAGCAGGATAATGCGCCATGTCATAAAGCTGGAATTTCTCAGACTGGTTTCTTGAACATGACAATGAGTTCGCTGTACTCAAATGGCCTCCACAGTCACCAGATCTCAATCCAATAGAGCATCTTTGGGATGTGGTGGAACGGGAGATTCGCATCATGGATGTGCAGCCGACAAATCTGCGGCAACTGTGTGATGCCATCATGTCAATATGGACCAAACTCCCTGAGGAATGCTTCCAGCACCTTGTTGAATCTATGCCACGAAGAATTGAGGCAGTTCTGAAGGCAAAAGGGGGTCCAACCCGTTACTAGCATGGGGTACCTAATAAAGTGGCCGGTGAGTGTAGACTGAGCATTGTGTGTTTTGCGGAAAAACATGAAGAAGGTTTACATGTATTAATTCATGTCAAAAACAAATATTTCTCGTGTTTTAATACTAATGTCTGGTAGAAGTTATGCAGGCTATCAAATGAGAAAGCAATAGGGAATGACAAAAGAATCACCTTTAAAAGAAACTTTATTATGCCTCCACAGATACAGTCAAAATGGCGTTAATAAAGATAGCAACAATTTCATAAAATATTTTAAAAAGATTTACACTTTGGTACATGGCATGTCTTTAAAACTTTATATCAAAGTTGATTGGTTAGGATGCATTTAAAGAGTGCTGATATAGTAAAAGCAGTTTTCACTTTCAGGTGACTCTGCTATACTCTGCTTAAAGATATTTTAGATTCTATTTAGTTGTAAGAGTGTTTGTTGTATATTTTATATGTGTTGGTCTGAGTATTTTTGGAACAACAGCACTCTTGTGGTAAAAATTTACTGTTTGAGTAAAGAAACTCGAGACAGGAGTAACAAACTTCATTGTTTTCTCTGCGCACATTACATCATTACACAAAACTTCAAAATAGTAGTAAATTTAGATTTAAGTATTGTTATTACTGTCGATAAATGGGCAATTAAATTCAAGTGATACAGTCATTTGGACAGGAAGCCAACATTTATTTAAAAAATTTACACTTAAAAAACATAAAAAAAAATAAAAAAACATTTAGTCAATCTCACACAATTCTACTGAACATGTACCATGGGTGGATTATGACTTGGGGAATAGTGAACTCATTGTCATGTTCAAGAAACAAGTTTGAGATTATGAGGTTTGTGACACACGTGTTATTCTGCTGGAAGTATCAGAAGATGATACACTGTGGTCATAAAGGGATGGACGGTCAACTCGGCTGTGGTGTTTAATCGATGCTCAATTAGTACTAAGAGTCCCAAAGTGTGCCAAGATAAAATCCTACACACCATTACAGCACCAGGAGCCTGAACCGCTGATACAAGGCAGGATGACCCATGCTTTCATGTTGTTTACATCAAATTCTGATCATAACATCTGAATGTCGCAGTAGAAATCAAGACTCATCAGACTCAACGTTTTTCCAATGGTCTTTTGTCCAGTTTCAGTGAGTCTGTGGGATTTGTACCCTCAGTTTTCTGTTCTCATCGGTGTGTGATGTGTTGTGTGTTCAGAGATGCTCTTCTGCAGATCTCAGTTGTAACGAGTGTTTATTTGAGTTACTGTTGTCTTTCTATCAGCTAAACCAGTCTGGTCATTCTCCTCTGACCTCTGGCATCAACAAGGCACTTTCACCCACAAACCTGCCTCTGGATATTTTCTCTTTTCAGACCTTACTCTGTAAACACTAGAGATGGTTGTGCTTGAAAATCCCAGTAGATCAGCAGTTTCTGAAACACTCAGACCAACCTGTCTGGCACCAACAACCAGGCCCCGTCCAGAGTCACGTAAATCCCCTTTCTTCCTCATTCTGATGCTCAGTTTGAACTTCAGCAATCATGTCTACATGCCTAAATGCATTGAGTTGCTGTCATGTGATTGGCTGATTAGACATTTGCTTTAAGGTGCAGCTGAACAGGTGTGGCCAATAAAGTGACTGATGCCTTTTCAAGTGAATCCATTGAACTAAATACTTTACAAATGAAAGGTTTTACATCTCGTTTGTTTTCTTTTTTTTATTTGAAACTTGATGGCACAAACCAAAAGTCAAGCTTATGCAAAACAAATGAATCATAGACCTGACATCAATGCAAAACGGTTAAAGGTTGTGACATAAAGTCTCAATTAGTATTATTTCCTTTTTCCCCCCCCAAATATAACAAGCTTCCATAGATAAATGCTGTTGATAGATATGAACTGAACCTGGGATATTCCTTTAACATGCCCTCTATGGAGGTTTTGGAATGATGTAAACAGAACCTGTTGTAACTGTCTAATGTGAAGTAGAGCCTACAGGTGTTTAATGCGTGTATTGTTTGCACAGTGAGTTATTATCTCTCTGCAGCATGCGGCACCATCACTCAACACGGCTCTGAAGGCTTGAGCGCCTACAGCACGATTACACATTCATTTCACTGACTCCACACCTCCCCCTGCTCTCTGGTCTGGGCTCTCCCTCTCTTTCCCACTATCCCTTGTCGCGGCTACACGGGCATCTCTCGTTTTTCTTCATGTCTTGCTGCTCTCCGTTAAATCCCCCTCATCATCCCCTCTTTGCTCTTTCAATCTTTACCCATCTTCAAGTTTTCATCTGTGTGTTATTTTAACACAGTGGCTTGATATCAATCAATTAAAGGAGATGGGAAAGAATTTGTAGCTTTGATGTAAATGTGTGCTTATGGGTGGAGGCTGTAGAATAGATGGTGTAAAAGTGCTGATGTAAGCAGGGAAGAACAGGGACTGCAGAAAGAGGACCGAGTTAATGATGTATTGATCTGACACAGCTGCAAGGCACACACTTCTCTGTCAGGGTATAATGTTAATGTATTTGCATGCAAGGTGTGTTACTTTCACATTAGAAAGATAGCAGAGCATGTGCGCAGAGGAGAGGACGCGAGACTATTTGCCTATTAAGATTGATCTCATTTAAGATTGAGACTGTAATGTTTCCCTCAAGGACTAACACAAACACTTCCTCTGAACTGAGAGGATCTGAGCCCCTCTGGTGGCGGACTATGTGCCTGAATGAATTATACAATCTGTTGTTGTATGAAGCTGGCTGCTCTGCATGGTTGTAATTTATGAATCCTTTAATTTACTACAAATACTACTCTATGATCTACTCCAAATCATTCACATTCAATCTGGATTCAGATCACTTAAATCTACTGGTTCAAATGATGCATAGTTTGATCCCTAAAGGGTTAATACATAAACCTTTATGTAAATGTGCTTTTTTAAGTAAAAACACTAAACTATAATCTACTCCAATATTACTCATATTCACTCTGGATTCAGATCACTTGCAAACCCAGTAGAACTACAACGTTTGACTGGTTTGACCCATAAAGTTTAAATACATCAAACTTTATGTTGCTTTGTAATTTTGCCCTTTTTTAACTAAAACACTAATATATAATCTGCTACAGATTACTCTCATTCACATTCGGTCTGGATTCAGATCACTTTGAGATTCAGAAGATCCACTGGTTTAGGGGTTGATTCTTTGTCTAGTTTAAGTTGTGGGGGGTTCATGCACACAAACTAATGTTTTATGTAACTTTAAAATAATTTCATTAACTATTAACACTTGCCTGAGTGAACCAGATTAGTTTCATAAAAGGTGACTGTCTATTCTGAGCCCTAAAGCTTTCATTGATCTCAAAAAATCTAAATTTTAAAATACTTTCTATTATACAAACACTTATTTTTAGTCTACTCGCGATTGCTCTCATTCACATTCACTCGGGATTCATTCTTAATTCAGATCACTTGTAAATCAATTAGGTCCACTGATTCAAAAGTTGACTCTTTGTCTAGTTTGAACCCTAAAGGGTTTGTGCATAAACACTAGGATTTTCTTTAAGCAAAAGCAGTTATGAATGCTAAATTCAGTAAATTCAACTACACGAAGAAGCTCTGCAGCTCAACTAATTTCTATTCAAATGTTATCTCATCTATTTAAATTGTATTAACAATTCAGGGCATAAAAGGGCACTGAGAATATCTCACGCACATTTTTGTGATCAAAGGATTGGTTTCAATTTGAGAGAGGGGTCATATCCAATCAAAAACCAACACTTAAAGTTAGAAATTGAAAACAAAAAAAGTTCTCCTGTACATCATAAGCAATCTTCGCACATATTTTTATCTAGGTACCGAACACCCAGGGATGCAGTTTATCAGGAATGATCAAGGCAGTATCCACAGCCGTGTTCCCATATTGATTTGGATTAAATCAACACAGAGACATGTAAACGGTAGCCCTAATCTCCATGAAACTGCTTATCAAGGCATGAAGAGGAGAGGAAGGGTGTTAAGAAGAAAATAAGAGAGCTTTCTGCAGCCCTCAGAGTGGTTTGTGCTGTTTTTGTGGAAAAATTACTTGAGGCAGATTTGTCATTAGAATATTGATCGAGTCTGGGCTCTCTGGAGATGATAGCAAAACTAGATTACAACAGCGTTTGTGAGAAGCACTCTGCATATCTAATGAGAAGCTGTTGACCAGACTATTGTATTTATCTGGCAAATTCACATTCATTTAAGAGGACAAGATAGTTTTAAAGTGCCCTTATATATTTTAACGGTTCCTAATTCTGTTTTGGAGGTATCCTACAGTAGGTTTATATGCATCCAAGGTAAAAAAAAAAAACTAAACAAAAACATAATTGTAGTAATGGTTCAGATATTTAATGACTCAGGGAAGGAAGAGGGCAGGGTCGGCTTGCAGAGACTGCTGGTGTTTATTGGAAACAAAGAACAAAACAAACAAAACAAAACAACTTCACGCATACAGCGTTTAACTCAGTCCACTATAGTGTCAGCAATTCTCCAATAAGTTCCTCGCGCTCTCTGGCTTCTCTCGTCTCAGGTTTCCCACAATCTTTCCGCTATTGTTCAGCTTGCTGCGAGATGCACCCACAGTTCTCCACTGGTCTCTCTCCTTTGAATTCTTTCCACATGGCTTTTATTCTCTCTCCAGGCCAATCACTGAAACACACAGGTGTTCGTCATATGCACTTGACCCACTTACGCCGCACCTGTCTCCCAATCTTCTCTCCCGTTTCAGACTCCGCTAGGCCACGCCCCCCTTTCCAAAATAATATACATATTATATCACCTTCTCAAAGAGCATGAAAACGGTTAATTCGAAGATTCAGTCTTTCTAAACCCGTCTTTTCCAAGAGCCTACTCTGCTCTGATTGGTCAGATGACCCAGTCTGTTGTGATTGTTCTACTCTGCTCTGATTGGTCAGATGACCCAGACTGTTGTGATTGGTCTACTCTGCTCTGATTGGTCAGATGGCACAGTCTGCTGTGATTGGTCTACTCTGTTATGATTGGTCTGCTCTGCTCTGATTGGTCAGATGGCCGAGTCTGTTGTGATTGGTCTACTCTGCTCTGATTGGTCTGCTCTGCTCTGATTGGTCAGATGGCCCAATCAGGGGCACGTTCAAGTTCAAAACGGTGCGCAACGTTTTGCTACGGTTTCCGTGTTGAACATCATGTTTCCTGGAAACGGCGTGCACCGGTGTGCAACGGGGTTTTAGATACGTTTTCTCTTGTTTGGTGAGTGTGTCAGAACTGCAGTCCAATCAGCAGCAACATGTATATAAAGCACGCGGTATTAAAGTGAACTCGCACAATGGGTTCAAGGAGAGTAATTTACAAATGTGTTCGATGCAGCTCGGTTTACGCAACAACTGAGGATATTAGAAGACATGTTTGTCGTAAGTTTTATTGTAAAAATATAGGATATCAACATAATGATGTAGTTGTTTATATTTTTAGCTTCATTGCAAGTGTATGACATTTGGTATAGAAATAAACAATGGTAATTAAGTGCTTTTCCTAAAAATGAGAAAGAAAATACAGGGTATTAAAACAGTATCAACTACAAATAAATCAGTATGTAAGGCTAAATAGATGTGTTTTAGTCTGAATTAGGTAGATGTGTGCTACCATTTCAGTTTCAGCAATCCCTTCACTCGATTGGGATGTTCTCTTGTGTTCTGGGCGGCAAGTGCAGTAACTGTAACATCCGGCATATTTTGTAGTATTAAACACATATTTATACCGACTTCATCAGGCTCCGAAAATTCTTCTTCTTAAAAGCCTTCTCAGCTGCCGTAGTTGCAACTCTCGCGTCATCAGAACAGTGTGTTCAACGCATCATCGTTTCTGTTTAAAAAACGTTGTGCAACGTTTTGTCAGGGCTGAACGCAGCCCAGATGACCCAGTCTGTTGTGATTGGTCTAATCTGCTCTGATTGGTCAGATGGCACAGTCTGTTGTGATTGGTCTACTCTGCTCTGATCAAGTACTTCTTTATTGCACAATGCACATTTCTTAAAGGGTTAGTTAGCAAACAAATGAACTATGAAGTAATTAAGTAATTACTCACCCTTATGTTGTTCCAACCCCGTAAGACTTCGACAACGTCAAGTCAAGTCAAGTATATTTATATAGCGCTTTTCACAATATAGATTGCATCAAAGCAGCTTCACAGTATCAATCAAAACAACATAACAATGTTCGTTTCTTAGCGGAAAAACATCCACGTTTGGTAGGGCTGATCAATGGTATTAATGATTGGTTAATTCATTTGAATATCCCCAACTCAGCAAGCCAAAGGCAACAGACTACGTCTGATGTTCTCGACTGGAAGGGAACGTAAGAGGTTTTTTTTGTCCCACTTAAACATGACTTAAGGACACTGATAAACTATAACAACTAACATGATAAACTAACATTTTATCTATTTTCTTAAAACTTGTGTCATGTATTTACATGTATTTGTAATTAAATATTTGTAATGAAGTTGCAATTTATTACATTTAAAATATATTCACTTTAAATGTAATATTGAATAACACTACAGTTTAAATTTCAATAATTACTTGTAAGATGTGTTTTATTATGTTACTCAACACAATAATACTTAAGCATGACAAAAGATTATTGAAAACATAAAAATTTTAAATGTACCTTAAATTAAGACTTAATTTATGTCATTGCAAAGTGCACTTTAGACACAGTCATATAAGTGCACTCTCTTTAAGTGCACTTAAGTGGCCTTTTATTTCATTAACATCATAGTATCTGCAAGTATAATTTTAAGGTTTGAAGTACACTACAAAGCACACTTCTTTTTCACTAGGGGCCTATTTAGGACAGTCAGTGTGTTAGTACAGCAGAAAAAAACAGTGTGGCCTTTTCACTGAGGACATGTACTCATGACAATGACACCATAGTCTCAAATAACAACCAGTACTGAAAGCCAAATAGCTCGTAATACATCTGAATCATCACAAAGACATTTGGCTTGGCATTGTATAAAATGTTCAAGGATATTTGTCAAAAACTACATCAACTACATTTGCCCAAGGATACAGAGATCTTCATTTCGGTCTATTATTCATCCATGGTAGCTGTTTCATTCATAGGCCTACCAGTTCAAGGTGATCAAGATGTTTGTTGGAACATGCTAGCTGATTGACCAGTTAACGAGCAGCTGGAAACCAGTAAATGGATTTTAAGGCAGAGCTGTTTCTTTTCCCATCGTTTGGCCAGTCATTTGTAACCACTTCACACCTTTTTGACTATTGGTTGTCAATATTGTTTTTCCCTGCCCCCACCAGCAGCATTCCCACCATTAGCTATCAAAGCCTAATCTCATAGCCAATTAACCTCTGCTGACATTGAGCCCATCTCTCTCTTACTCATTCTCATCTAACATCATGCCATCCATTTGTGCCCATGGAAGAGCAACCGGCACCTTCTAGCCTTTGAGAACAGTAAAATAAAGTAACATGGCATGTTTAACATTATTTTCGATAACAACTATGGCATCTGTTCATATTTCCACAGTGATATCCACAGTCCGCTAATCTGAAGCAGTACTTGTGGCTTGGCATGCTTTTTTATCTTACATAGCATTAAGTATTAAGTATAGTAATGTGTTTCAATATGTGCGAGCCAATCTCCACTCCCCCGTTGAAGCTCACGGAGTGGATGTGTTCAGTGGGATAGACGAGGGGCATGATGTCTCTCGCAGGTGCTGATGGAGAGGATTCTGCCGTCCCTCTCCATGTGATAGTGATGAATGACCATCCACAGATGATGCTGAGCTCATCGGTGTCCTTACAAGGGCAGTTGACAACATGGCAGTGGTTGGCTACATAAATCATTAAGGGGAATCAGATCACAGCCAATGGCATCTTTGGTACGAGCAGCATCTCCTCTCGCTCTGTGCAGTGCATGTGCCAAGCCGCTTGAACTGAGACGTGGATTTACTGTAACAAGGGAATGGTGACTACATCCCCAGATGGTTCTGAGAATTTGGAAAGTCTTTGGGAGAGCAGAGGTAGATCTGTTTGTCTCCGCAGAGACCACTCACTGTCCCCTATACTACTCAATGACGTAAGCACCTCTAGTAGTGGACTGTCTTGCCCACAAAGGGCCAGCGGCTTGAAAATATGCATTTCCCCTGGGACAAATTCATCACCCTGTCATCTGCGAAATCAGAGTATAAGGAGAAAGTTTTGCTGGTGGGCCAAAAATGGTCCAACCAACCATGGTTCCCGGAGATTTTGGAGTTACTGTACGCTAGAACTAGAGTTATGCAATCTGCTGCCACCCCCTTTGTTTACATTACACGCTTTTTCACAGTCATTTAAAGGGACACTCCACCCATTTGCATTAAGCTTTCCATTGTTAGAAACCCAGTCATACTATTGAATGGTCGTGCAACACTCTCTCATTTTCCCCAGAAACGAGAGAAATCCGCTATTTACCTTTTTCACTTCCTCCTACAATGACGCAAAAATCGTCATTTTACGTCACTGTAGGAGGAAGTGTAAGAGGGGGGGATTTCTGTAAAGACTACAAGCACTAGTTCCCACCCTTTCAAACCCGCCCATAGGGGGTTGGACCTAATGCGCTAACAGACCTATCACAGATCAGTGCCAGTGCATTTGATTTCACTGGCAGAAACTTTTTGAAAATATGGACGAAGGTCGAGCAAAACATACAAGATATTTAGTTTGTAAACAGACAAATCATAGGAGATGTGTTGCTTTACAGCAGACGACTATGTCAGTGTGTGTTCTCAGTAGCCACTAGCTGCTAATAGAGTCGAGTCAGAAAGAACCTTACCTCCAGGCAAATGCGTTTAGCGCTGCTAAGCACTGCTAGTTCCAGACCTGGCTGTTCGTCGTCATCATCTGGCAAGGTAAATATCTACGGAATTGCGATTTTCACAAGCGCGGGTCTCAGTTCAATCCTAAGGGTTTGTGTTCGAAATCTTCTGGATTGAAATGTAGACTGGACATGTCAGATGTTTTAGTGCTTCAATGGCTGTGTCCTCTCCGAACTTCGGGTTACTGATAGCCCGTAGCCACTTTTTGCACAAGTCCTAATCTGCATAGCTGGCAACTTTTGAGTATAGCTTGGAGTGATGATGAACAGGATGCTATCTTTTCAAGCCGCTCTAGATTCGACCGACCGGTTTGACAATTTCCCGCTCCTCCGTGAGAGATACGAGACCGGTACGTCTCACAGGTGTCGCTCATCAGTAATCACACCACCGGCCTCGCGCCGTTCTCCCACGGCCCTCACTCGTCCTGCTCGCCACAGTAAACATAATGAATGGCGACTGTAGAACGCAAAAGCCGAATCCCGGACATTATGGGCGATCTCGAAAGCCCGGGCACACTCATCACCTAGTAGCCTAGCCTTGTTAAACATGTTTAACCTCCGCGCTCTGTTACCGGTGGGCGTGTCCTCCTAGGGCAGCGAAGCAAATGCATTCTGGGAGTTGTTGTCTTTCATCCACATAAGCCAAAAATACATTTTTTGGCTTTTCTCAGTCTAGAAAGCTCCAAATTAAAAAATAATTTCACATTTCTTCTACATAAATGACCCATTTTAAATACACATTCATCTTCCCAGAGGTGGAATGCCCCTTTAAAGTGATACTTCAGGATTTAGCATTAAGCTTTGTATTAGAAGAAAACCTGTAGTATTTTCGAATTACCGTGCTTTCCACCCTCATATCCCCCTGAGACGAGAGATTTATGTATTTTTTTGTCTGGAAAAAATCTTACAATGACGCAAAAATCATCATTTGGCCAGAGGCTAAAGACTACAGCCAGTAGTAGGGGCTGTCCCGCATGTTCTCAACCCGCCCATAGAGGGAGGGATCTCACTCACAGAATATACACATAGTGTCAGCCATCTTTTT
This sequence comes from Semotilus atromaculatus, assembly GCA_031834385.1. Lineage (NCBI taxonomy): Eukaryota > Metazoa > Chordata > Actinopteri > Cypriniformes > Leuciscidae > Semotilus > Semotilus atromaculatus. The sequence goes on along the minus strand of JAULUF010000026.1, from coordinate 21,036,889 downwards.
TTGGAAACTAAGCTAGCAAGCTCTTGTTCTGTGGAGAAAGCTTAGTAGTAGGGGTTACGGGTTACCATCCTCTTTTTCCCGGACATGTCCGTCCGTCGAGATCGTCCAAAATGTCCGGGATTCAGCTTTTCCTTTCTGCAGTCGCCATTCATTGTTTACATGCACACCTTTTGTTACAGTCTAACTGAATTAATTCCTATTGGTGAATCTGAATGTAGTGTTTACATGAACGATAAACAAGTGATTGGTTGATGTGCGTTTTAACATTGCTAAGAAAATTCCCGCTCCTCTGTGAGAGATATGAGATCGGTGCGTCTCACAGGTAGACTGTATAGAATGCAAAAGCCGAATCCCGGGCAGACTCATCACGGAGACTCACTAGTAGCCTAGACTTGTTGTTTAACTACTGCGCTCTGTTACCGGTAGGCGTGGCCTCCTAGGGCAGCGAAGCAAGTGCATTCTGGGAGTTGTTTTCTTTCATCCACATAAGCCAAAAATATATTTTCTGGCTTTTCTCAGTCTAGAAAGCTCCAAATTAAAAAATTATTTCCCATTTCTTCTACATAAATGACCCATTTTAAATACAAATTCATCTTTCCAGAGGTGAAGTATCCCTTTAATATGTGCTATGTTGTGCAGGGCATTACGTGTCTATGTAGAGCAATTTCGTCAGTTCAGGCTTTCAGAGCAGCTCTTTGTCTGATTTGGTGGCCACACGAAGGCAATGCTAGTCTCCATACAGAAATTGTCTCACTGGATCGTGGACGCGATCACCTTGGCATATGATAAGTAAGGTGTGCAATGCCCCATTGGAGTGAAAACCTATTCCATGAGAGGGATGGCTTCCTCCTGTGCTTGGTTGAGTGGCTTGTCCTTTCGGGACATCCCAGCTGGCAACAAGATGGTATTCACCGCATACTTTTGCTAGGTTCTATAATCTGGATGTCTCATCCTTCACATCACAGATTTTTTCTGTGCAGGAGCGCTGAGTCTTTAGTTAGCCCATGTAGGCTTTATTCTAGGGATGTATGATATTATCGTACCAATTAAGGCTGCAAAAATGTAATAATCGGCATCACACCATTATGAAAAGATTATGGCGATATGTCTTACCGATAAAATAACCTGTTGATTATGTACCTGCAATAATTCACATGTGTGCAAAGAGTGCTAGTGATAAGATCACGTTAGCAGTGTGGTCATTCTGAACAGTGAACTTTTGCTTGTATGGTGATTAGATTTACTACCGCCTTTAACTTGTAAATGCAAGTACAGAAGTACATGTCCGGTGTGCCATATATATCTAGTGCATTCAGCAGCAGTAGCCTCCAAGTCCTAGTGCCCACCTGGTAAGAAGTTTTATTTATTTAGTGGGAGATGTTGTTAGACTAATAAAATGAGAATTTAAATACAACATTAAGTTACTTCTGTTTCTGAATAAATAAAGCAGTAATTTTTAATCAAATCACAAGTCTGATTTGAAGCCGTAGCCTAAATGATCAATAAAAATCACAAACATGACACTTGTAAATGATGTGATTCTATATAGTCAGTTTATTAATCTGTATTTTGTAATATAATTTTTTAATTTTCAAATAGATGATGAAAAAAATGTCAAGACTCCATTGCTGTAGATCATCTACAAATGTAAAATCCACAGATAAAATGTTTAGGTTAGAACTTTATTTATTGATTTATATTATATAACAAAATTTATTTAGTTCTAACAAGTAACCTATTGATAAGGAGACATAAGAACTCTGAATCCAGAATGAAAAGATACAGTTTTTGCTCAATAATAACTGAAATGAAAAATAATGAATTTATAACTGATGCACAAGAGAGACTTGGTGTTGTTTCCAAATGAAGGAAAAATATATGTATATCTTTATCTACATAAACAATCCGTTAAATTGAGTTGGAAAAATAAAGGCATATTGGTTATTGGCAAAAATCCCATATTGCGCATGCTTACCTTATTCTTATCTTCCCAAACCCATGTTGTGCAGTGCTTGTGCTTGTCACAGACTGTGTCAGGGGTGAATGAATCATTTTATATATGTATTGTTGCACTGACATCTGTAGACGGGCAGCGGGTCGTATTACTGTGCTTAGAACGTTCACATCGAGCAAGCATATCGCTCTCTATCCACAGTTGAAAGATTCGGAGAAAATGGGGCTCCCCGCTGCCTTAAATGGACCTCATTCGCACCATTGGCCAATTACATATAGCTTACAAATTGCAGTTATGATACTGGGATTCAGGGATTAGTCTGAGAAAGGGATTTCCCAGCTATACTGACGCAATATCTTGTTCCCTACATCTCAGGGGCTGAGGTTACCAGAGACATTTTCCACTTGTAATTACTAAATTGTGGTGGCATAAATATAATTTTTCCAACGTGACTTCAAGCAAGCATTTGATTGGACAACAATCTATGCAGTGCAGGATGTCATATTTCTTTCGTGTTTTCACAGTGGGAAAATAACTGTAGGCCTACAATTGAAATATATGAATTTTAACCTTGCTAACTTGATTAAAAGCCACACAACTCATGGGGTCTTTAATAGAATCGGTCTATTAAATTATCGGTCACATAGAAATGGGCTCCACGTTTTAGTAAGGTGATCAGGCTTTGATGTTATTTCAGATTTGATTTCAAGCTTGAGGGAAACAGTGCTGCATCTAAAACTTCATTCATTCTAGAACTTCATTTCGCAAGCTGGACTGTATCTCTGTAAGAAAAATGTCACACTTGTAATTTACAATGTTTGCACACAGTTGCTCGAAACATTCTGTTGTTGTCTTCACTAATGAGGCTCATTAAGGGGGTATTCCTCTGAGGAAAGGGGGAAACAGAGATGAGGGATGGTTGAACAGAGGGTCGTGGTTGAACATGGCTTGACAAAACCCAGGAGAAATCACAGTCATTCGCTATTGACCCAACAGATTTGCTGTCATGATAATCTCTCAGTTTGAGGAGAGCTAAGAAACAGATATTACTGTAATAGATATTCTGTCACAGCCGTCCTTCTCTCCTTTAGCATGTGAGATCATCAGATCATTTAGTATCCTGTTATAGTTATAGTTCATATAGCATTAGTTCATTGAATGTTTATAATAACTATCAACTACCAACTTTTTGTTTTTTGAAAGAAATCTCTTATACTCTTAAACTTATTTATTTGATCAAAAATAGAAACAGTAATATTATTAAATATTATTACAAGTTAAATTGTAAAATATTGTAAAATGTAATTTATTCCTGTGATTTAAAGCATCTGAATTTTCAGCATCATTACTCCAGTCTTCAGTGTCACATGATCCTTCATAAATCATTCTAATATGATGATTTGATGATCAAGAAACATTTCTGATTATTATCAATGTTGAAAACAGGTTCATATTTTTTGTGGAAAACGTTACACACTACCATTCAGAAGTTTGGGTTAAGTAAGATTTTAAAAAGAAAGAAAAAAATACTTAAAAGATTTCTAATTTAATAAATACTTTTTGTTTAAACATTCTTTTCATACGAATCCTGACAGAATGTGTCACGGCTTCATCAAAAAAATTTAGGCAGCAAAAACTATTTTCAACATTGATGATAATAAGAACGATTAATAATAATTGAGTTTAAATCTTCTGCTTTATTGAACCTATTGGTGTCATTTACCATATAGCTTTTCCAACATTTAATAAAGCCATAAAATGGAAATTACAGTGTCAAGAAATCTGAGTAACCACATCCAACTATCAATATGCAGAACAGTCTGAACATATTTAATGTGTGCGTATTTCACTGGTCAATCAAAAGCACATTTGCTTATTCGATTTTTCACCATAATGTCATTCCAAGCCCAGTTTGATTGTTGCTGCATTACATTCGAATATTTCAGCATGAATATCCAGAATATGATTCGAATATGGATTGTTGCGTAAACTCACTCAGAGAAAAGCAAGAAGACAGACATATGTACACCAGCAGTGTCAGGTGGGTTATTTAATGATTGCCTCACTCATACCCTTAAGCACTAAATAAATGATGAGAACATTGTTAAAATTCTGCTCATATTCCTTCAGCTTTCTCTCTTGCTGTCTCGTCCGTTGTACAGCAGGTGCTGCAACTTCACATCTCACCACAGAAGTGTAACCTTAGCTACAAAAGACACTGGGAACTGCCACATCTTCTAAATGAAGCAAGCAATATTTTGCATGAAAAATACATTTTTACAATTATGTTTAATCGCTATACTCATTCTCTCATACCTTTTTATTTCTATTATTCCTCTATTTTTATGCTCCTTTTTTCCTTGTCTTTATCTATTCTTTTAAGGGTTTTTTTGTCATGCAAAATTGATTTCGCATTAACAAAAAGTCTCTTGCAAATGTTTTTGATTGTTAATGACTTTGTCACATGTAATACAGGCTTTATAAAGAGCCTGTATTCAAAGCATTGAAGGGCAATGCAAATTATATTAGACCTGATCGCAAACCACGTGTGAGCACTAATTTTACATACAAAGAGGGAATTTATTTAGAAGCCTTAAAGGCACAGCATCTGTTTAACTGTAAGGGTCAGGGAGATGAGGCAAATAGTCATAAATAAAATAGTGTTGATACTTAAAAAGCTTACTAGCATTAACAGTTTGGTGGAAATTATTAAAAATATGATATGAGCAAAAACAAATCACCCAATCATACTATAATTTACAGCTAAAAACCTTCATCATCAAACTACAAACGACGTCTCTATCTGGCTGTGAGAAATATGTGAATTGATATTTCAGTTCACATTTCCCAGTGTGTGTCTATGTTGATAAATATCACAGTGATGAATCATCCAGTTCTGCAGCTGTGGGATATGATTATTCTGAAGACTGTTGATTGGCTGCAGAAAGGAGTGGGCGTGGCCTACTTACTCATAAGATACTCTATCAAGCTCTGGATTGCCATTACTGCTCATTAGCAGATGACTGACAGCTTGCAAAGACTAAATGGACATGACCTCTCATCTCATGAATTATGGAGCAAACTACATATAGGGTCAATTCAATTCCAGACAGTCATGCTGCTAAACACACACATACACACAGAATTATTTATATTTATAGAAAACAGTTAATTCCCCTTAAAATCTCTTCATTGACAAGGTGCAGCTCATAACATTATATATAACAAAATAACTGTTTTCAATTTGAATATATTTAAAAACGTAATTTGATGGCAAAGCGTTGAATATATATATATATATGTATATTCATATATGCGTCCATAGTTTTTATGATTTCACTACCATTCAAAACTGTTGCAAATAGTAAAAAATAAATAATGATTAGGTGTGTCTGAAGTTTTTTTAAGTGATTGGTAGTGTATGGTGCACATGTTTAATCCTTAAATGGAGGTGCCTGCCCAAAACAGGATACATTAATCATGTTCATGTGCTGATATATTTGGTCCGTGGTTCCCTCAGGACAAGAGTATGAGCGCTCATCATCACATACATTCTGCACTGCTCTAATCCTGCTACAACCCAACACCAAACCATGTGTGTGTGTGTGCATATGATCATGCATACGGATCACATTTCAATTAATTTTCTCTATATAAACAAGACCTGGCATCGTTTATGGTTATCCACATAACCCTGGTTCCCTGAGATAACAGGAATGAGCATTGCATCAGTTCGCTGACACTGATGGGGAAACTCTGTTTTCTCCTAATCCTGAAGCCTGATTTCAGCCCACCGAAAGGGGCGGGGTTGGCTGCCTATATTATCCATGCAGAAATTACCATTCGTCTATCTTTCGACCGTGTAGCGGCTAGCATGACTCGCTGCACAGTGTAGTAGCACAGCAAGCTACGTAATGCTCATTCCTGTTGATCCCAGGGATCCGGGGTTACGTGAGGAAACATAAATGTTCCCTTTCGATATGGTTCACTCGTATTGCGTCAGTTTTTAGCTTGTGCTTATGGGGAACTAAATCCAATAGCGCCATGCTACAAGCCGACAGCTTGGGGGTGCTCGTTTGAGGGCCCCGTGATCAGCTGCATAATGAGAGGCTCAGACTGCGAATTTGCAAAAGGATTTGTTTCATAGTTAACTTTCTGAAAGGCCGTCTCATGAGGCCGTGATGTAGACATCTCAGATTGAGGATGGGCCTGAGGCCGCCATCCTTCCACTCTGAGGACATGAGAACTGTCGTCTGAGACCAAAGTGTGAATCACGCCCATGAAGAGGGGGGTCTGCAAGTGAATTGAAGCAAGTAACCTCGTTCTATTATCCCCCAAATCCTGCCCGACACTCCGAGGATAGCCTGCCATGCCCTGAGTTGGGTGGCAAAAGGTTGAAGTATTATAGGCTGCGTCTTGCGCTGAGGTGGGATAATGGCACCTGGCCCAGTATTAAGATGAGGAGGAATGCTCTTTTGGTGAGAATGTAAACATTTTATTTGGTTCGCTATAACATCAAAAAGGGGTTTGGGTGAACAACCTGGTGTGGCGGGCCCACAACCGGCAACAAACACATAATTTCCACCGCCCTGAACTGAAGAGGGGACTGGAAGACGGGCACATTTTTAGGGTGGTCTGGCTTCTGTGGGACTTGTCCCTTTCCTCCTCCTTCCTGAGACATCAGGACTGCTCCGGCTGCACGGGGTCCAGCTCTATCTTCGGGCGAGGCCCTTGTCGCTTCGGAAATGGGTAGCGTCTGGCCGGGCGGAGGCGTGGCTTGACATCCGGCTCTGCTTTCGGCTTGGACAGGGGCTGAGGCTGGCCTGGGTCGCTGCTGAGTCGATTGGGCCATCTTGGAGCGACTGGAGGCAGTGGAGGAGCTGGCTCTTTTGGGCAAGAAGGGGCACATAGCCTGTAATGACGTCTGGGCCACGATGTAGCGTGGAGAGCCAAACAGGCCCGACGGGGAGAAGGGGGAGTCGAGAAGAGCCATCCTGTCAGCGTCTTTAAACTCTGTGAGATTAAGCCAATGCTCGAGCACCACAAGGCTGGCCATACCGTGGCCAGTGGCTTAGGCGGTGGCTGTTTGTACCGCACAGGGCTAAGCCCGTTGCACTTAGCAGCTCCTTAACTATCATGTGATGGAGAAGCTTCGCCTGATAAACTTGAAGCACCGCCATTGTATGCAGTGCGGAGGCGGCCTGACGGTCAGCAGCGAGCGCTCTGGAGACAAGCGCTGATGTGGTCCCGCAGGGCTTGGAGAGGTGACTAGTCTTAGTCTTCCAGCTGATAGCCGTAGGCAGGCAGAGGTGGGCAGCGACAGATTCCTCCACAGTTACTTCATGTAGCCTTTTTCTTTGGCGCCGTCAACCGCGGAAAGAGCAGCCGAAGAAGAAGAGTGGATGGATGCCGAATAGGGGGCTCGCCACATCTTGGTCCACAGCTCTTGGTGGACTTCTGGTAAGAACGGGGCTGGACGCTGGCGAGAGCCCTGCTGGTGGCGCCTTGGCTGCAGGAACCGTTCATCAAGTTGGCTGTGATCAGATTGTTTAGGCGGCAGAGGGGCGGAGTCATTGCTGGAGTTTGCCCACTCTTCGACCTCATAGGTGGCCAGAGACATCGAGGCTAACTCTTCGTCAGACCCGCCAAATGAGACCATGCCACTCGGGCCAGAAGAGGTGCGTTGGTCTCCGCGGGTGAAGTACAGGGGACTCGTCGCATTGGGGGGAGAGCGAGGCATGCGGGCACTGGACCGACGTGAGCTCGCTTCTGCCTTGCGGCTCCGCATCTCCTTTCGACTTGCCTCGAGAGGGGAAGGAGATGAGGGAGCAGCCGGTTCGCTGAAGTGCAGCAATGCGTTAAGAAAAATATCAATATTTAAACCTTTATCAACTAAAATAACTAGCTTCCGACAAACGACCGTACGCATAATTTTACAGCAAAAGAGTGACCTCTGACCTGACGCATGACACATTGACGAACGCGGAAGCGCAGAGAATAGAGCAAAACAAAACAACACCATTCACGAATAAGAAGTCTAAAATGAGAATTTTTAAAGAGAAATGTGGAGGAGCTTGAATCTGTTGCCCAGCCCTGTTTGTTTGAACCGTAAGAGGCGCCAGAGCTTACGGTATTCCTACATCCTACGTCATACATCGTCAAGTGTTACTCTTTTGGCGTAAGTCGACTTGCATAGGCGGTGTGCTATAAGCTAGTTATTTTAGTCGATAAAGTTTTAAATATGGATATTATTCTTACACAAACGCATCGCTTTGCTCCAGAAGACCTTTTTAAACCCCCCGGAGCTGTGTGGATTACTTTCATAAAGGATGGATGCACTTTTTTGGGCTTCAAATTTTGGCCTCCCATTCACTGCCATTATAAAGCTTGGATTAGCCAGGACATTTTTCAATATTACTCCGATGGTATTCGTCTGAAAGAAGAAAGTCATATACACCTAAGATGGCATTTTTGGGTTAACTATCCCTTTAAGGTTTCCCTGTCTTGCCTAAACCCTCTCTGATGCCACACACACACACACACACTAATTACATTACAGTTCTTGGCTGTTTCTCAGCTTTCATCATGGTCTCACACCTGTTACCTAGTTTCTCTTCGGTGACTCATTCTCCTCCATTCATTCTCTTATTTTCCTTCTGCTGTCTTTCAGATGCTATTTGTTTTCATCAGCATAAAATAAATAGTCCATTTGAAATGACATGATGACACCAGCACATCTGAACACAGCCGCTGACATTAGGTGTGGATCTGCGGGTTTCATCTCACTCACCATGAAGCTTTGATCCATACAGAAGATGAATGATTCATTTTTTCAAAAGATTTCAAACCTGAATCACGCACAATAGAAATGAATCCATGACCTTATGAATATCACATCCATCCATTAGTACAAATGCATTATGTAGCAGCAGGAATGAAAGGGAAAGAGTGGCAGAGTGAGAGAGGTCGGGGGTTAAAGGAAGAATGTGAATGAGAGTGAAATTTTATTTGTTTTATTTCAAATAAAAATATATGTCTGTTTAAAGTTAATTAAAATTAAATTCTGTTATTTTTATTTATTTGTATTACCATTACTAGCAAGCATTTTCTTTTCTTTTCTTTTAATTGTGCATATTGATGCTTTGCAACCCGCTTTCATGAGAAAACCTTACTATTTGACGTTTTGGCAAATTCGTATGAATATGTCCAATTTGAGTCATTCAGAAATTACAATCGCATGGCAATTATACATTTTGGTGAATTGGTGGCTAATTTGTATGAATTTGTACAATTGCATCTGTACGTTTTCGTACAATCTGCTTACGCCCCAGTGACTGATATGTTTAGGGGTGAACCTTCATGCTTAAGTTTTATCCTGAAAATCGTCCAACTTCGAATGGTTAAAATTGTAGAAATTCATAGAAAATCATTTTCCGTGAGATCGGGCTGACAAAAAATATTATGATTTCTAGACAAAAACAAAGCATGAATTTCTATCCTCTATTCTAAAGATCTTACGAACCTTTGCTCTGTTTAGGTTTAGTTCTGTTCTGTTCCAGTTCCTTGTCATATTAAGTTGACCTAGTTTCCTATTGTGTGCCAGTTTGTTTCCATAGTTACTGATTAGCTTCACCTGCGTTTCATTTAGCTCCCTTTGTTTTTCCTGTGCATTGATAGCCCTTAGGGCAGGGATCACCAATCCTGGTCCTGGAGGGCCGCTGTCCTGCAGAGTTTAGCTCCAACCAGGTCCAACACCTCTGCCTGGAAGTTTCTAGTATGCCTAGTGAGACCTTGATTGGCTGGTTCAGGTGTGTTTAATTGGGGTTGGAGCTAAACTCTCCAGGACAGCGGCCCTCCAGGACCAGGATTGGTGACCACTGCCTTAGGGTATGTTTACACGACAACGATGAAGTAAAAATGTTTTTTGTGTACACACAACGACGTTCCCCGTTCACGTGGATCACTGAAAAAGTCTAAAACACTGTATTATTCATGCCAGGCCAGTAGGTGGCGATGTCACTGTCTAATGGTGCGTTCACACCAGACGCAAATAGAGCGTCTGGCACGAGTGATTCCAATGTTAAGTTAATGCAAAGACGTGTTACGCGCGTAAAAAATTCCTGCAGCGCGAATGAGGCATAGAGCACGGTAGACGCGAATATTCCTCGTTCGCGCGAATGACGCGTTACGCGCAAATGATTTTATTAGTGCTTTTTGTGCATTCACACGTTTGGCGCGAATTCGCGTCTGCCGTCCGAGTTGAAAAATCTGAACTTTGGCATCAATTCGCACCGTGTTAACCCATCAGGAGCCTAGCTGCTGTCACGTTATAAAGTATCTGGATGCTTCAATAAATTATTTTTTAATATATGACTAAATACCTGGTGTGGTTCTAATGTACAAAGCAAATATTTTATCACATAAAACTTGATTTCAATATATGAGACATTCATTTTGTATTGAATACTATTTATTCCATATCTAGATTATGAAATATTATTCTAATGTAAAGACAACCAACATACTATAGTGCATTAGTTCGTGTCTGGAGAGTGTTGTGTGAGAGAGAAAAAAATCCCAGGACAGGTTAATTACTTTTGGAGGCTGGCTCAATCATCAAAACAAAAATAAATGACAGATTAGGTGGATGAGGTGGCCGAGGGTGATCCTCGCTCCGATGCGGGACAACAGGTCATCAAACTGGGCGCCGGACTGGCGGAAGTACCGCTGAAAGCGGCCGTCATCCAGGCGCAGCTCCTGGAGCGAGCAAATGGTGAAACTCGCCAAACTGGGTTCACCTACGAAGGGTCTGGTGGACCCAAATACGGCGACAATAATCCCTACGCCGCTGTTCTGCTCTCTAGAGCAAATACAGAGCGGTGACTCTCTCGATGAATACTCGATTAACATAAAAAAGATGTCCGTCAACGGGTTTTGATTCCGACACGCGTAAATTTAGCTTCAAACTTTTGTTTTTTACGCGCATCAATTTCGCTCTTGACGAATGGACTCAAAGGGCCCTATCTTGCACTCAGCGCACGATCTGAAACGCAAGTGTCCAAGCGCAAAGCGCAAGTAACTTTGTGGGCGGATCCCGGCGCTGTTGCTATTTTCCCGGCGGGATAAATGCCTCTTGCGCCTGGCGCAAATCTAAAAGGGGTTGGTCTGAAGTAGCTTCATTATTCATAGGTGTGGTTTGGGCGTAACATGAAATAAACCAATCAGAGCGTCATATCACATTCCCTTTAAGAGCATGATGAACGAGGTGCGCTTGTTCCATGGCGCAATACTATTATAACGGCGCATTTACCAGGAGCGCTTCAGAATCGGTTCACAGCCGAGGAGATCGATGTTCTCGTCAGGGCCGCAAAAGAAAGAGAAGTGGCATTGGAGATGGGACAAACCCACCCAAATTAGCTTCGGTTATACATGCATGTAATAATTTGGGTAAATATGTAGGCCTAAGCTTTATGTCTATTTTTCCGATCGTCATGGACACAACATATTAATACTGTGAAGCTGCTTTGATACAATCTCTATTGTGAAAAGCACTAGCCTATATAAATATACTTGACTTGACTGGACAACAATGATTTCCCTCGTGTTTTAATATTTTTCCTTATAATAATGTATCATTTGCAAAAAGGAAAATGCATCTGTGTAGATAAGAGAATCATCTACAGTGTATGCGCGTTGTTCACACTCTGTATTATGACCATGCACGCGCGCTTAAAATAGCATCTGAATGTACGCGCAACGCGCCAATGACTTTAGACTGGGTTTTTTCTGGTCAGTGGCGCAATTGTTTTCTGGAACTGCAAAATAGCATGAGGGAAAGTTTGCGCCGGAACACGCCTCCTCTTTGCGCTGAACCGCCCCGGGGAGCGCAAGTGTATTTATTAGTTAACCGACGTGTGTCTGTGGAGGGAAAAGTCCGCTTTGCGCGGGTGCAAAATAGGAATGATACATGCGTCGGTGTACAAAGTCAATTGCGCCGGGTGCAAGATAGGGCCCAAAGTGTTCAAGCGTATAACTAGACGCGGTAGGCGCGAATTTGACGCGCTATTCGTGTCTGGTGTGAACGCACAGTAAAGAAACACTACGCACTTATAGACTGAACGCGTAATACACATGGGCATGACGTCACCGTTTTCACAAATTCACGTTTTCGTAGTTTACAAGGAGACGATAACAGTATAGTTTTTAAAAAACGTGCATTTTGAAACCCGTTTTCAAAAGTTTGTTTTCAGGCCCCCAAAATGCCATTGTCGTGGATGGCCAAAACACAAAAAGTTTTCTGTTTTTAGTTGAAACCGGTGTCGTGTAAACGGCCCCTATTAGTTCCCTTGGTTTTTTTCTTCAGGTTGATGTTTACCTAGTTGTGTATATTTAATACATGTGATTCACCCGTGTGTTTCCTAGTTGGATTTTGATTAAAGATCAAAATGATTCAGGATTTGGTCATGATTCGATTCATTTTTGTGCAAAAATGATCACAACAGCCCCAACCTGTAACCCGTCTGTTGTGTTTTATCAATATTAGCAGAACAATCACACCAATAAATCACAACAAAATTTGAAAACTGTAATCCTGTCCATAGAGAAAGATAGGTGGACGAGGAAGTAAAAAAAAAAAGTCAAGTGGAATAACTAGCTGGTTCTATTATTATTTTCCTGATATTTTAAATTTTAAATGTAATTATTTATTATGTAAAAACATGTAATGTAATAATATGTAAATTATTATGTAAATGTAATAATATTTTCATTCAATTAATCATTTAGTTGTATTTTACCATTATTAAAACTGGACATTAAAAAAGGGGCAGACAGTAAAGCAGAGAAACACTGAGAACAGAGGGGAGAGAAAGTGTGTGTGTGTGTGTGTGTGGGGGGGGGGGGGGGGATTTCTGTTGCATCCTAAACTATTCCGCCAGTGAGCACGGGCACTAGTGTGTGTGTGTGCCTTCACAGGGCGTTAATGTCTTTGTGTGCCTCTCTCTCTCTCTCTCTCTCTCTCTCTCTCCCCGCTGCAGTGGGGGAGTTTATTCAGCGGCTCGCATGAGGGGACGAGATAGCAGCAACCTCACCTCACCTGCCTGCTCGCCCCTCTCCCGTCCTCTGTCCTCCTCCATCACAGGCGTTCTGCTCTGAACGGGACCAGAATACCATCCCTCAGCTGGAGGAACGGATCCAGTTTTCTGCCTCTTTTCAAGGATTTTTAGGGAAAAGAAACATGCCATTATGGATTACTCAAGTCCTCCCCAAACAAAAGGACACAGCTCACTTGGGAGGAAGAAGAGAGAGAAGGAGGGATGACACGCCTCTCCCTCATACCTGACTTTGTTTCTTTGAGAGTTCTTTGAAAGATGCTTTTTCACGTCCCACTTGAAGGGTGTGCTGATGTTTGATGGCGTCTAGTTGAGTCTGAGGAATACTTTTGAGACTGTTGCATTATTTTTTTTCTTCCAGTTCTCCTGAAATCTTTCTATTTAACTCTTTGCTAGGTGTCCTGATTAACTATCTGAGGTTGTTTCAGGGGAAATACACCAGTCTTCTGCGCTTGCATGAGTGTGTGTGGTAACATTTGACCCGTCTATGTGTGTGGGTGTACGAGGGCGACGCCTGTTAGCGTCTCGGGGCGCGCGGAGTCTGTCTGGCACGTTACTGCAGCATGAATGGCTAGCCTGCAATCTCAAACAGCAGGGTGCGTGAAACAACACGAGTCCTTTGACAGTGTAATTAAGTTAAAGCTTTCCGCCATCGTGAAGAGTGTTCATATCAGAAACCGGATGGTTTGAGAGCCGACATTTGGATAGAGTGTGGATAAATAGTTCTAACAACATGAATAGTAGTTGAATAATGTGAAACACTTGAGCAGAAATGCAATGACAGCAATTTTATGAATGTTCTGAGATTGAGTTTTTTTTACTTTTTCCTCAGAAACTAAGAGTAAAGTGATGGGAATCTGTGGAGAAGGTAGACAGACAGAAAAACTAAACAAAGAAAACTAGCAATTTCTTTTTTTACGAACAAGTTGCATATCTGTTTCTCCTGAATGGTAGAAAGACTGCTGCCTCAGATTTTAGTGTGCGATTGGACAAAGATTTATACGCACCTTCGGAGAGCTCAGATTTCTAATGTCCCACCTCTGCAGCAAAGTGTGCTAGCAGAACGACGAAGCATTTGTTAAACCGAACGTCTGATAATTACATTTCACAAACCGCCGAGCACCAAAGGCACCCAACTGCTATCTTATTAAGAAAGATATTGATTTCTCCGTGACAGAGTGCCAATGATCACTATTAAGGGCTTGTTTCATTTAATTGAATTTTCTTTCATTGATCTGAGTAATGCTAGATTTTCACTGTTGAGGAATTGGGTTAAGATTGACTGTTAAGTACAGAGCTTTATTTTACATAATCAGATATAAATGCTTAACAGTCCTTTTTTGGAAACAACCTCAATGTATGTGAAGCTGCTCCTTCACATTTGTGTGCTTATCCAGACTTGCACACCTGTATCTGATCGTGTTTGTGTCGTGAGTGTGTGTTAAGTGTCTATGGCGGTTATGTGTACAGATGGGCAGCCAGTCGAGCGAGCGAAGTTTGCTGTTGTTCGCACATAAGCAGAATTGTTAAAGCATGTTTATGTAGGAGTGCGTGGGATTGAATTTTCCTCAAGCACACTGACTCTCTCACCCCACGCTTTTATGTGCAACCAATTTTTACCAATTCACCCAGCTTGCAACATGCATTTTTGTTCAACTGAATGCGACTCTCGATACACAGTTCAGAGTCTTTGAGAGACTGACAAGAAACACCTACATGAATGCAGAAGTTCAAAGAGGGAGATACAAGAAAAAGCTGCCGTGAAAGTGGAACAGGTGGAGGGACAAGAAAAAGCACAAAGCCAAAGTGAGACACTTGAAATCATCCTGTATGGATCCGTGAAGACGTTAAGCATTCAAACTCTTCTTTGATATCAACAGAAATCGAACGAAATTGAGAAAGAATTCATCGATTTCAGGTGTAACTGTGAGAATTAGTGAGCGAGGAGATAAACTGTGGCTAAAAACCTGTAGCCACGGTCAAGAACTGATTCGATTCGAATGAAAAGACCTGATATTCACGAGGGCTTCCGCAGTTAAAAGCTACAATAAAATACACTGCATGGACCATTGTACTGCATATTATTGCTGTTCAGTTTTCATTTAAAAATGTTGTCAAAAAAGGCCTTGTAATTAAAATGACACTTTTTGGAAGCAAAAACTTTGAAATGAAGCCACAGATTTCACAAAAGTAATTTTCCTTCTTGGAACGCTTTTCATTGAAGGTCTCTCTTGACCAAACATTCAATCTATCCAATCATCCCTCCATCACTTTGGAATAAAACATTGGACGTACATGCAGCATTTACTGATTTAGGAGTAATTTGGATGTAGTCCCAGAAAAAGCGCTGGTGGAAGTGGCCTTGATAAAAGCGTGAGAGCAAGCACAGACACGTAATTTCATGCTGAATTCCCTGAATTAAGCACATCAATGGGGACAGGAACAGAAGAAGTGCCGTACTACAACATTTCACTTAAAGCACTAATGGACTTTTCTACATGCTGGAATTCATTGGATTTCACACTCCACAATAGACTTGAGATATGACATTTTGGACATTTTGAGTAAGTTAGGATGACATGCACTGTTAAAAAGCTTGATAACTTACTTTTTTAAAGACTTTTGTACTTGCGCGTGTCTCTGAACTGGAAATGGTTTAAACTCAACGGCTCTCCCCGTAGAACATTCACAGAACTCGTTGTTGGACTGCAAAAGATAAGCGAACTGTCTGTGGCCATCTGGGACATGCGGTTGTGTCTGAACTAGCACAGCGGTTCCTCTGAGAAGGTGTTCGGGGACTGGCGGTGTCGCTGGTCAGACGTCAGGACTCAGGATGGGGTGTAACATGTGCGTGGTGCAGAAGCCCGAGGAGCAATACAGGGTCATGTTCCAGGTAAGAATACAAATCAAAGTTGTTTCTGTCCATAATCCTATTACAGAAAGGTAGAAACTTCTCTGAATGGCTTGATACATAGAGAACTGAATAGACCACCAACCCTTGACTTGGTCAGTTCACTCAGCAGTGCACTGAATCCTTATTTCAAAGACAACAGAAGTAATTATGAAAATAGTCAAGTCACCTTTATTTATATAGCGCGTTTTACAATACAGATTGTTTCAAGGCAGCTTTACAGAGATAACAGGAAAATAATGTGTATATATATATATGTAATAATAATAATATGTAATAATCTTCAACAATATTAAATATAATAAAAATATCAATACAAGCCGAAAACCAATGGCGACAAAGGCAAAGAAAGGCGGAAAAGGCAATGCACAGAAAAGTCTACTAAAGTAGGTCAAAAAAGCATATAAAACTAAATGCATATATATATATATATATATATATATATATATATATATATATATATATATATATATATATATATATATATAAAAGGTTACATTCAGCAGAAAGGCTGAATCAAAATACAAAAGTTCTCACCCAACATTCCTCTTGGTTGCAGTAAACTGCTTGCATGTTGTATGTTGTTTTCATGAGGTTTATTAGCCCTGCTTACTACAAAGAAGAAAACATCCAAGCCATTCAAATCATTTCATTTTCAATCAACTTCTTGGAAGTAGCAAAAATTCCACTGTGGCTTTTATTAACAACTGTTCTGGGCTGTTAAATATTTTACTTGGCTAATAAAAATGCACAAGAAAGACTAGTAATGAACTTCTGAATCACAACTGGTGTCTGAAACCATAGGGGTGACGTTTGAGGAAAGCCACTGATACCTGACATGCTCTTATGATTGTGATTCATGAGCATTGTCATCAGTTATCATGTTGGGTTGTACTGATACTGTGAATACTTGTATATATGTTTACAGGCTTGCAAATTGCAACCAGACTGTGCATGTATCTTTGATAGAAAGTCAAGTCAAGTCAAGTATATTTATATAGCGCTTTTCACAACATAGATTGCAACAAAGCAGCTTTACAGTATCAATCAAAACAACAAAACAATGTTCAACCTCCACGTTTGGTAGGGCTGATCAATGGTATTAATGATTGGTTCATTAATTTGAGTATCCCCAACAAAGTCTTGTCGATAAGTGGCCACCAATACTAATAAAAACAATTAGCAGAACACACCGACCTTTAGTGCTAACAAGCTGTTACAGAGAGAGAGGGGTGCGACCGTGTCATTACCAACATAATCATTATTTATGCATTCAGATTATTAATTGGAACCAGAGTAGAACCACATTTTGTGTGATATTTACAGAGCGCTAAGTTTTGTTTTCATATAACATGGTGGTTAGAGAGAGAGAGAGAGAGACATTTGTAGAATTAGAGAAGAGTAGTTGTAGAACTAGGTTGTAGAAAATATAATCATGTGTTTATTTGATGTTTAAAAAATCTTTCTCCCGTCACAGCAAATACCATTATAAGTAAGCTATTTCTAGGCTGATTCACGTTGAAAATGTAAACACTGTAAAAACATATGAGCAATATGACATGAGCAGGAGTGACACAATGTTAACTAGGAAAACTTAACTAAAATATTTAGGGAAAATAATGAATTATACTGCAGTTATTGTGGCTGTTTTGAGCAATACCGTGGTCTGTCGCATCCAGTTCTGGAACATCCAACTTCCTAGAAACTTGGCATTCGACAAAGGTCAAAATAAATGAGGAGTGTTGTGAAAAATATAATCCCATAATAACACACATTCTTCTCAGAGGAGAGCTGAGTTGAGGAAAGCAGTGGGTAATTCATTTGCTCTGTAATGTTTTCAGAAGTGTGTGAGAAAAACACAGACATGCTCATTTTGGACAAGATTGAAATCACAAATTTGTGAAACACAAATTTATCTGACCTTCATAGAGCAACATAGTCCCGTCTGAATAAAGCTTTTCCCTCGCTCATCACGTACTACAAACTTACAACAATAAATCAAATAATAAAATCTTTGCCATGATGGACTCAGGGTGACAAGTGAGCAACTCTAAAGGCCACGCACAATCAAAATGAGCCACTTAGTTGGCGCACATTACTGGTCTCGTGGTGACCAGTTCATACATGCAATTTAAAAGAAAGTTTGTTGTCATAATCTTTAAACGAAATCAGAAAATGTGCTTCAGGAGGTACATTAAAATCAAGCCCCGCCCTGTTTTGTTTTTTTTTCCTCGTTCAATATTACATTTTCACAATACTGTCGGTCGGGCTTAACTTCTCATCACCCAGAATTTAAACACAACAGCTCACCCTGAAAGTCTAGCCTAAGATAAGTATTATAGGATATTTACTATGGGTTAAAGCTGCAATGGTTTCATCAGGAGTGTCAGTTGCGTTGCTTCACTTCCATTCACAAATCCTCTCCCGTGGCCTCATGGGATTGTAAATCAAAAATGCGATCTCAGTGGAAGTCGTAGGTCATCCTAGTACTTTTGCCTATTCATTTTTTAATACTATGAAATTGGTCATTTCAAAAAATGAATCGTTCACAATAACATCAATAGCATGCATTTAGAAAAGCCACATTTAAAAGTAGTAGTGCAGTAAAAGACACATTTTCAAGTCACTTATTACTCAGGCTTCTTCTTAAACCACTGAAGCCTGAAAAAAGAATGGCGACGACATGATGAGAAGAACAAAAGATGTTAAAGATCTGTGCATTACATTACAGCAAAGATCTGTATGGACTACTGGAACCAGAAGAAGAGAAGCGTGATGGAAAGGTGAGCTGGAGGATAGAGAGATGAAGAATGGATAGATAGCTTCTTCTTTTTTCTTCAGCTGTTTGCCATCATATAACGACAGTAATTGATTTCTACGCATCACAGAGCAGAAATGAATCGGTGGACCTTAGTGGCTCCTCAGGACCCGACGGGGTTGTCCAGGGCAGTGCCTGACTGTAACTCTCACAGTCTCCGTCCAGTTTAATCTCAGCTTCATCGCACTACAATCCATCCACAGATCCATCATTTGTTGGACTTATTCTTCTCTTAAAGAAAAGACATGATCAAAAGCCAAAACTTTTAACATCTATAAATACTGATATAACAGATTTAACGGCATGTCCGGATTTTCATATAATGAATGAAATACCAGTGCTTGTAATACAGCAAAATAATAGTTCTGACAATCTTCACAATCCAATACAGGTTTAAAGGCAGCTATATGTTAGAGAGAGAAAAAAAGAAAGTGAGAAAGAAAGGGAAAAAAACCAATAGATATTGAAATAAATGCAAGAAAGAAGACTGAAAGAAGTATGCAGTGACATTACTGGTGTTATGAATGGTATAAAGTGTTAACATTTGAATGTTAAGTGATTTGAGTTTAATTAAGAGAAAGAGGAAGAAAAAAGAGGAACTAAGCCACTATAAAATCATTTTAAATTCAGTCAAACACACACACACTAAACATGATTCATGTTTTCAGAAATAAAAGCATCCAAGCAGTTCACAACAAAACATGCCGTCCAAGTCTCTTGCTGCGTCCACTGACTTTAACAGCCTCTCCTGGGATCCATGTTGCTAAAAGACTCAGCTAATTAAACTTAATTAGGAGATTTTATTCTCTTTAATCCTTCCAATTAGAGACATTGCGAGTTGTGCTGTACATGTGGAGTGGAACAGTAACAATGATGATTTGATCCATCATGACTTGTGCTCTTTAACCTTAACCAAGCTAGTGTTCATTAAATCAATTATCCTTCTTTATGTTTCTTATCAACATTGGATCCTGGATCTTCATTCTTATCAACCTGACAGATTTCACGGATCCATGAAAACGACTAAAAACGCTGTATTATTCATGCCAGGCCAGTAGTGGGTGATGTGACTTTGTAAAGAAACACTGCGCGTCTATTAGACTGAACATGTAATACACATGCGCATGACGTCAGCGTTTTGACAAATTCACGTTTTTGTAGTTTACAAGGAGATGTTAACAGTATCGGTTTCAAAAACTTGCACTTTGAATCCCGTTTTCAAAAGTTTGCGTTTTCAGGGCCCCAAAACGCCATTGTCGTGTAAATGAATGGCAAAAAAAAATACTATTTTAAACTTTGGAAAATTGGTTAATTGTATGATCTCATTCTTACATTTTCTTACCCCAACTGATGGTAACCATCCATTTTTCTAAACATTTTCATACAATTCATATTGTACAAATTGATATGAAATTGTCCTCTATGAAAAAAAAGAAATTATATATTTGTCTGTGAGATCGAAGTAATGATGCTGAAATCACATCTTTGCATCACAGGAATAAATTACATTTTAAAATATATTTAAATAGAAAGTAGACTAAAATTTTTATAATTTTTCACAATATAACTGTTTTTACTGTATTTTTGATTAAATGAATGCAGCCTTGGTGAGCATAAAAAAACTCTTTTTCAAAAACATTAGAAATATCTTACCGATCCAAATTTTCAACAGTCCTGTGATTCATTATTTTAGGGGCCGTTAATTAGGGTTAGAGGTTAGGATAAGAAATAATTTTTATTAATTTGACACATTTTGTAAACAAATTGGACACAGTATGAATTTGGTAGTGGATGTTGGTTTGTGAAGCTCTTTAATATGCATATGGCTCAGACTGCACACTAATTTGATCCTGTGTCATATTACTATATACCGTCCCACAACGCACACACCGAATCAATTCACCAAAACATAAAATAGTTACGAATTGCCATGAGATTATGCTGGTTTTACACCAAGCACAAATAAGATTTGAGAACTACAGCAATTTTGGTGCTTTCCTCAGTCAAAGCTATGGCTTCAGAAGCCTTGGAATAAAGCACTTTTATTATAGGTTTTAACAATCACTGATCTCCGTATGCTTTGGAAAAGAGCAGCATGAACATTCCTCAAAACGTCTCATTTAGTCTTCCACAGAAAGAAACTCATACCGGTTTAATTGACATGAAATGATTACAGAATATTCTATTCAGGTTGATCTATATATTTAAGTGTGCAGAGAATTATGGGACTCGAAATTGTGATAAAATAAAATGTATTTACTTCTCTGTTTTTTTTGGGGTTTTTTTACCGATAATAATTTTAATACAAATCATATGCTTTTTTTTTTTCAATATGTGCCACAAATCCATTTCCACATTGCAGATATGATAAGGTGAAAATGAGCATCAGAGACGCCATACAAAAGATCCACACACAAACACTCTCAAAGCAGGAAAGTGTGTTTATCTGATGTGGGTGTTCAGTGTTTCCCTTCCACTGGCAAAACCAACCGCAGAATAAACACCATCAATCTGCCCAGCACACCAGCAATATCCAGCACCCCATCAGTCATCCTGAGCGCCCTCTCTCTCTCTCTCTCTCTCTCTGAGCTGCATTGCAATGGGATGCTGTAACTATGACAACCAGATTCATTAAGCAAGCAAAATGAGTCGTCTTACACTGATTTTTGCCTGGTTACATTGGTATTAATGAACATATGGCACAAGTAAGTGCCTAAAGTGATCAAAGAATCACTCTGCCTCCCTCTAACACACACACACACACACACACACAGCCTCGCGCCTCTGCTCGGCCACACCTTTTTCTTTCTGTCTGTCTGTCTCGTCATGCCAGACGTATAATCACATCTTGCTCACGTCTCTCTCTCTCTCTCTCTCTCTCTTTTACTAAGCTTCAAAAGGATTTTCTTTAAAGTAACATTCATTTTTTATCAGCATGATGTTCACTTCTAGTTAGTGGTGCTCAATGAGGTGTGGAACAGCAGGAGAAAGCTAGCCGTTAGCATTTCCATTCAGCCCAGGCAGTTTCTCAAGCGTTGCAGGACCTCCCAGAAAAATGTGATTTTAAATCTGATATTTATCTTTATTTCATCAGCAGCATAATACACACATACTGTACGCTCGCAGTCAATTTTTCGAACAATGTGTACAATTCTTTTTTTTAAATGGAATATTGCAATATTTATTGTAAATTATTTATAAGTTAACATCATTGTTTTGTTTTTTTATTGATGTACCCTCGTAATCTTTAATCAAAATACCCGGCCTTCTCTCCAGAAGTAATGACTTTTTTTTATCATGATAAAATTGCAAATATACACTCACCAACCACTTCATTAGGTAGACACTCTGCTAGTACCGGGTAGGACCCCCTTTTGCCTCCAGATTGCCTTGTCACAAATTCAACAAGGTGCTGGAAACTTTCCTCAGAGATCTGGTACGTATTAGATTATATTACCTTTATTGTCATTATAAACATGTATAACAAAATTAGGAAGTGCTACCCTTAGTGTCGGATTATACAACAACAAACAATGTTACATGCAACACAAATATTAAACATATAGTACAAAAATAATCAATATGTAATCAGTTTTAAATATTGCACTAATAAGAAATGTATTGCACTAAAACTGTGAATTGCAAAATAAAAATAAATAAAAATAACACCCTGAGACTGTATATGTATATGTATACAGTTGAAACTCGAAAAAAATTTATATTGTGCAAAAGTAATAATTTTGATGATTATGGCTTACAGTTTAGGCAAACCCCAAATTCAAAATCTCAGAAAATTTTAATATTACAAGAAATCAATAAAAAAAAAGATTTTAAACACAGAAATGTCGGCCCTCTGAAAAGTATAATCATGCATTTGTATATAGTAGGGGTGTAACGATACGCGTATTCGTATCGAACCGTTCAGTTCGGTACGAGGCTTTCGGTTCGGTTTTCGGTACGCATTTTCAAACCGTTGGACCATTTTTCCTGCCGACCAAAATTTCGTTATTTTAAATGTAGGCGCGCGCCGCGCGTTGCGCGTGGCAAGCGCACTCGAGATGCTGGTGCGACCACAACATTGCCCAACATCAAATGGCAAATGTAATGTAAGCGGAACGAAACTGAGCTATTTGTTATTATGTGGTTGACGGACTGTTTATCAGTTTGTTAATCTGATCTAAAATCTGATCTAAAATTGTTAATCCTCAAATCTGAACTAAAATAAACCTTTGTTTATAATTACTACAATATAACATTTCATTTTGTCCAAGGAACTGTTTTGTTTTATATGCTCCTAAGAAAAGTCTAGTATAGCTCCATCATTGCTCAAAGTAAAAAAAAATATATCATACTTTATGATGTTAGTTTTAATAAAAATATAATAATAAAAAAAAAAATCAAGGAAATTTCTCTGGCATTTCTTTTTTGCTGCATTGAAAACGTACCGAACCGTGGCACAAGTGTATCGTATCGAACCGAACCGTGAATTTTGTGAACCGTTACACCCCTAGTATAAAGCTATATACTAAATATATTAGTTTACCTTTTAATTTAATTACTCAAATACATGAACTTTTGCACGATATTCAAATGTTTTGAGTTTCACCTGTATGTATATGTATGTATGGAGCAGAGAGGGATCAGTGCATATTAGAGCTCATGATGGTTCTGGGGAAGAAACTGTCCTTGAATCTTTTTGTCCTCATTTGTATGGACCTGTAACGCCTGCCTGATGGCAGCAGGTCAAACCATTTAAACCCGGGGTGTGAGGAGTCCTTTAAAATGTTTTTAACCCTCCTGAGGCATCGAGAGTTGTACATGTCCTTCAGTGATGGGAGGGGGCATCCAGTGATCCTCTGTGTGGTGTTAATGGTCCTCTGAAGCCCCCTCTTATCTGCCTCAGAGCAGCTAGCTAACCACACTATGATACAATAGGACACTCTCAATGGAAGAACGACAGAAATTCACCAGCAGCTTTTCACCCATATTTTTTTTTTCCTGAGAAGTCTCAGGAAGTGTAGTCGTTGCCTCACCTTCTTGATGACTGCTGTAGTATTTGCAGTCCAGGAAAGGTCAGCAGAGATAAAAGAACCATCTTGATACAGTCCTCGTTGATGTTAAGGGGAAACAGATCCTCCTTCTGGTTCCTGGAGTCTATGATGAGCTCCTTCGTTCTTGAGATGTTTAGAGTCAGGGTGTTGACTGAACTCCATGATGTTATTTTCTGGACCTGCTGTCTCATCACCACCTCCGATAAGTCCATTCACTGTTGTGTCGTCCGCAAATTTGAAGATGGTGTTTCTGTGGTGGGCTCCGCTGCAGTCACAGCTGTAGAGGGAGTACAGTAAAGGGCTCAGCACACACACACCCTTGTGGAGAACCGGTACTAAGTGTACGGGTGGATGACACGTAAGGGCCCATTTTCACAGTCTAGGGACCGGTGAGGAAATTGTTCCTGATATTCAATGTATGCAAAGAGTCAGTATTTACAGTGATGTCCCTTCTTCTTCATAACCTCTGCAATTTGCTCTGGCATGTTGGATATCAGCTTCTGGGCCAAATCCGGACTGATTCTTGCCTTATTAGTGCTCAGAGTTCATCACAGTTTATGGGCTTCTGCTTGTCCACTCGCCGTTTGAGGACTGACCACAGGTTCTCAATGGGATTAAGATCCGGATAGTTGCCTGGCCACGGATCCAAAGTTTCAATATAATGATCTCCGAGGCACTTCAATATTAATCTTGTCTTGTGACTTGGTGCTCAATCATGCTGGAAAATCTCGGATCATCACCAAAATGCTTCTGGATTGTTGAGAGAAGTTGCTTTTCTTTATTCATTCCAGTGTTTTTTGGCAGAATTGTGAGAGCGTCGACTCCCTGGATGAAAAGCAACCCCACACATGGATGCTTCACTGTTGGCACGACACGAGACTCATGATAGCGTTCACCTTTTCTTCTCCAGACAATCGATATCCAGCTGTCCCAAACAGCGAAAGCGTACAGAAGCATCGCAAACACCCGCTGCCAATATTGAGCAGCTCTACACTGGTGAGACACGATTCTGTAGCGACTCCTCAGAAGGAGACCGTTCTGGCACTCTGGGACGTCCTGAAGCTGCAGTTGAATCTCTCTCCTTGAAGTTCTTGATGCAGTTGAATCTCTCTCCTTGAAGTTCTTGATGCAGTTGAATCTCTCTCCTTGAAGTTCTTGATGCAGTTGAATCTCTCTCCTTGAAGTTCTTGATGCAGTTGAATCTCTCTCTTTGAAGTTCTTGATGCAGTTGAATCTCTCTCCTTGAAGTTCTTGATGGATGTCCTGAAGCTGCAGTTGAATCTCTCTCCTTGAAGTTCTTGATGGACGTCCTGAAGCTGCAGTTGAATCTCTCTCCTTGAAGTTCTTGATGGACGTCCTGAAGCTGCAGTTGAATCTCTCTCCTTGAAGTTCTTGATGCAGTTCAAGTTTTCTCCTTGAAGTTCTTGAAGGTAAATGGTTATTTCAGGTGCAATACTTTGCTGCAATTTCCTTCCATGTGAGGCATTTTGATGCAAAGCAATGATGGCTGTGCATCTCTCTTTGGAAGTAACCATTGCTAACACAAGAACACAATGATTGGATGGTCTTCTTCCCTCCTTTTATAGCAATCAGTCTACTCTTATAATCCAATCAGAAAAATAGAGTGATTTCACCTGACTAGTATTCATTCACACTTTTCCATGTGCTGATGATATGTTTAGTGAAATTATGTTAGCTGGTCATTTTGTACCAGGGACAAAAAAACTGTGACATTTTCATTTTTGCAATAAAGGTTTTTTTGTTGTTTTTTGGCCAATGAAGCTTTTTGCAAATATGTAAAATTTGCGTTGCATGCTATATGCATAGGCAATACAGAAGCACATAAAAACCAAAGTATACTTTAGGCTTTAAGATTTCAGATTACAGGTGAAATTATGCCATATATAAAGACCAGGATAGCGCTCTTTTGATTTAGGACACTAGGCACTAAGAAAGCACCCAGAATTCTAGAAAGTGTAGAGAAAAATACTCAGAAATCCTTAGCACTGCATAGCAATCATCCACAACACCCTATCATTGTGGTGTCACTTTTGCATTGCCAAGCACCACTCATATTTCCTTCTGAAAATGTACAAGTCAACTTGGAGAAGTTTGCATAATTTAAGTGTAAAGGATCAACCAGACCTCTGAAAATAAATACACACACGGTGTACAGACGCACATTTGTATCAGATAATATCACAGGAGTGTGTTAATGAGGGTTCAGCACTATGTGTGTCTAATTAATCCCAGTGGAATTAATCGTCAAGGGAGGGATCAAGATCTACTCAGTATGTAAATGAGTGTCAACAGTGAGTTCATCCTTCACCTCATCAGTATGTACACCAACAGGTAGCCTATGTCTCTGAGACATGTTGGTATGTACAGGATTAATGAGACGTCAGAGGTCAAGTCAAAGGCTGCAATACAGATGATCTATGTGCACTGAATTATGCTCAGATAATAGCTCTGTTACAAAACAGAGAAAAATAATCATCCAATATGGTGGATGAGCATGAATGTCAATGATAAATATATTTGCACTATAGCAAAAAAATGGACAAAAATAATGTTTTTACTTATAACAGCATCACATTGTTAGCTTAGCAACATGCTAATGCCAAAAACCAACCCAGGCTCATTGGAAAAACATCCCTGTGGCGACATTTGGGTAAAATTATGTTATGTTTCTTCCTGCACGTTTCACAACACTTTCAAATGTCCAGTGAGTAGTGCTAAAGGTGAGTTCAGTTTTATCCTAAATGAATCTGGCGTTAGAACAGTTTTATTGTTAACAATTCATTGTTTGTTGTATGTAACATGAAATGTCCGGTGAGTGACTCTAAAAGATGAATCTTCTATTGCATTTAAAAATAATGTACCACCTACACTAAACCCTAAACCTAACTGACAGTGTTTACTAAAGCAACCGTGAGATAAAAATGCATTTTATGCACTATGGTCAAATTTTGAGGTATAGTAAAGGAACTGTGCAAAAGTTTTATTAAACAATAATCTGCCCTGAAATCAAAATTTGATTGAAAGGGAATTAAATATGTTGGTGTTTTATTGCCACTAGTGTTTCAGCTGGAAACTGCAGTGAATTTTATGCAGGTTTTTATAATTAACTTTTTTGCTCACTAGCCACTGTGGCAACTGGTTTTCCAAAGTTACAAGTCACTCAGCATTTTCACTGGCCCCAATTTTGACATCGATACCATGGGGGAAAACTGCCATATTAAATATTTTTAATATGATCTCATAATTTGTCAGCAGATTTATTAGGCTGCTGTCACTTTAAGACCTGACGCACGGATCCATTACATTGTGACACATGCGTTTTCTTTTTCAACTGTTTACGTTCACTTCACTTTTACGGCATTTTAACATTATTTTGTGTATTTGACTGTTTAAGTGTAATAAGCAGCGATAGATTCAATTTAGTGCTGAGAGGCGGCTTTATGTGTGGGTGTGACACTTTGGGTGTGAGGACAAAATCTGAATGAGTATAATGATGCACAAAGCACACAATCCCACTGCGAAATGCAAGCCCTGTAACAGCAACAATATTCATCTGGATCAAATGAAATGAGTGAGTGAGTGGAGGCGGGTTTGTGTGTCACTCGCTATGAGAGAGAGACAGAGAGAAAGAGCAGCTGGTATCTATTCTGTGGAAAATTTGTATTGGATGTGTTTCAGATATTTCAGTATCGATATTGAAAAAATCTATATTTTTGAAATACACACACTTTCGGTGAGTGTTAATGTCAAGACCTGATTGTATGAATTGGTGCATTGTTGTAGGTAGAGCTACTGTATGTTTTCCATTGAGCCTAGATTGCTAAACACTATTGGAATCAACCGTTTTCGTCAAATGTTGTATTTGCTGCAAACGAGGTTAGGGTTTCAGTGAGACTCCAAATAAACAGTCACATGAGAATCCCAAGAGACTTCACAGAATGAGGGTTACTAGTCAGGACTCCGTATCTGTGTAAAGCTTATCAGTAACTGTTAAGAAAGTCACTGCCTATTTAGAGCATTCCAAAACTAATTTGGTTTTCGTACAAAGTAATGTTTCAGACATCAAAGAGAAATAAATAGTTTGAAACACAGAGAGAGGAGAGATGCAGCCTAAACACGGGAGATGTTTAGACTCCCTCATGTTGTCTGTGGTGAGAGACTACAAAATGAAACAATAAATCTTTGTACAAACAAAAGCCGATTGCACAAACAATGCCTGCTGTAAAATCATCCAATTGGTTTGTTTTTCAAGAGGCTTTCGTACATATCTTTGTATTTCATTTGAATAAATCCGTAGCAGCAGGCCCACAGTAGGAAGGGATCGCTCCGCTTCACGGCATTTCAGCAGATATGTATTCCCTTGACAAACTGTCTGCAGGGTATGATATGAGTTATGCATAGTTAATTTCTACATACAAAACAGCCACAGCTTTCAAGTACATGCTGCATGGGTAATAAAAAATGAGAACATTAAATCATTAAGCTCAAATAGTTTGCCAGCCACTTTATACTTTAGAATGGAAAATAAAGAAAAATGCATGCATTTTTAATGTCCAGATGTCTAGAAACTGTCAGAATATGCAGATGATTGGGGAAGAATTCTACAAAAGGGAAATTAACTACCGCTCTAGTATTATCTCAGAGACAAAGAGAAGTGTTACTGCAGCTACAGGTTAAATAATTCAACAAAACTCTTGAAAGGTACATGTGAGAATGTGCTGGTGCGCCCAGCTCTGAGCGGTTTTATCTGGAGAGCGTTTACTCTGAGCCGCTGTCAGACGGGGAGTCCCGAGAGAGCGAGCGGGAACATTAGTATGCTTCTCACCGCCCGCGCTCTCTCACATGCACTGTGTGTGCGCCACAGAACAGGTGTCAATGTGTCTTAATAACACACATGAGCTACCATTAGATACCAAATAAACCCACTTATAAACCTTGTGTCGCGCACAACACCGGTTTAATCCAAACTGACTACATAACACTACATGAAAGTTAATATCTGAAAAATCATGATCGGGGCACTTTAATATGGCTGTCAAAATAAACATGCACTGCTTAAATGCACAATACCTGATATTTGTGAAACTTTTATTTTTTTAATCTCCAAAAGCTTAACTTGCTTTTCTACAGATGCCACATTGAGCATTGTTATATATCTCACGTTCATTTTTAGGTTTACAACAAATCTGCATAATTGCAGCATATGGTCTTCTCTGGCTGCCTGCGAACAACGTCTGCTTTGACCCTCAAACACTGTAGATGTAGATGAGGCCTGGAAGAGTTTGGTTTGAGTTGTCAACATGTAAAGAAGATGCTGTTTTCAGCACCGCGAAAGCAAATTCACTTTGCATGCACTTCAAAAAGGATAAGGACTTGTGCTAGAATTGATACAATAAAAAGTCATTGTTATTGTTTGTATCAAGTGCTGAGGAAGATCCAGAGCTGAAATTCAGATTTCAGGTTTCCGACATGTGCTGTAAGCAGTAGACCAATCACAACAGACTGAGTCATCTGACCAATCAGAGTCGAGTAGACTAATCACAACAAACTGGGTCATCTGACCAATCAGAACAGACTGAGTCATCTGACCAATCAGAGTAGAGTAGACTAATCACAACAAACTGGGTCATCTGACCAATCACAACAGACTAAGTCATCTGACCAATCAGACCAGAGTAGACCAATCACAACAGACTGGGCCATCTGACCAATCAGAGCAGAGTAGACCAATCACAACAGATTGGGTCATCTGACCAATCAGAGCAGAGTAGACCAATCACAACAGACTGAATCATCTGACCAATCAGAGCAGAGTAGACCAATCACAACAGACTGGGTCATCGGACCAATTAGAGAATCACAACAGACTGAGTCATCTGACCAATCAGACCAGAGTAGACCAATCACAACAGACTGGGTCATCTGACCAATCAGAGCAGAGTAGACCAATCACAACAGACTGGGTCATCTGACCAATCAGAGCAGAGTAGACCGATCACAACAGACTGGGTCATCTGACCAATCAGAGCAGAGTAGACCAATCACAACAGACTGGGCCATCTGCAGAGTAGACCAATCACAACAGACTGGGTCATCTGACCAATCAGAGCAGAGTAGACCGATCACAACAGACTGGGTCATCTGACCAATCAGAGCAGAGTAAACCGATCACAACAGACTGGGTCATCTGACCAATCAGAGCAGAGTAGACCAATCACAACAGACTGGGCCATCTGCAGAGTAGACCAATCACAACAGACTGGGTCATCTGACCAATCAGAGCAGAGTAGACCGATCACAACAGACTGGGTCATCTGACCAATCAGAGCAGAGTAGACCAATCACAACAGACTGGGTCATCTGACCAATCAGAGCAGAGTAGACCAATCACAACAGACTGGGTCATCTGACCAATCAGAGCAGAGTAGACCAATCACAACAGACTGGGTCATCTGACCAATCAGAGCAGAGTAGACCAATCACAGCAGACTGGGTCATCTGACCAATCACAACAGACTGGGTCATCTGACCAATCAGAGTAGAGTAGACCAATCACAGCAGACTGGGTCATCTGACCAATCACAACAGACTGGGTCATCTGACCAATCAGAGCAGAGTAGACCAATCACAACAGACTGGGCCATCTGACCAATCAGAGCAGAGTAGACCAATCACAACAGACTGGGTCATCTGACCAATCAGAGCAGAGTAGACCAATCACAACAGACTGGGTCATCTGACCAATCAGAGCAGAGTAGACCAATCACAACAGACTGGGTCATCTGACCAATCAGAGCAGAGTAGACCAATCACAGCAGACTGGGTCATCTGACCAATCACAACAGACTGGGTCATCTGACCAATCAGAGTAGAGTAGACCAATCACAGCAGACTGGGTCATCTGACCAATCACAACAGACTGGGTCATCTGACCAATCAGAGCAGAGTAGACCAATCACAACAGACTGGGCCATCTGACCAATCAGAGCAGAGTAGGCACTTTAACTGGCTCTCACACTTCACACAAACTCAACAGAAAATACACTATATACCTATTTATTAACATTGCTTTGCAATATAGGACTTTTGAAACAATATAAAAATGCAGTAAAGCAAAGTAAATCTGACTGAATATAGATGATTTAAGTTTTATGGCTGCATTTTGGGTTTTCAGTTTCGATTCAGATTCATTACATTTGAATGTAAATATGATGTAATATTTTGTAATAGTCAACTCATAATCTGACCATTTGTGGATATTACTGAAGGAAACTTTTTTTATATTATAAACTAAAATTTGGAAGCACATTAGCCACATTTATGATAATATTTTGTAAGATTTTATTGATCTGTAAACCTGGCAGACAGTTGAATAATATATATATAGCTACGGGTGGGCCTTACCAAGAAAGCTACTGTATGTTTTTATGTAAGTTATAATGCATGGATGGGCAGGGAGTTCTTGCCCAGAACAGAAATATACCGCCAATCCAAATTGTATGCTAATTGTCAATCATCTTTGACGATATCGGTCCTGACAGAAATATATTCCTACAATCTGTCCTCCTGGACCTCTGTGCTCCTGGAGACACACACCAGCGCCAATACACACCCAAGACCATTTCTAAAACCCATCCGAGAGCACAATGGAACAAGATAAGAGGCAAACCAGCCATCTCACCATTATTACTCATCCCATTAACCACTTCATCCTCGATCTCCCCTGTTTCTCTGCTCTAAAGCCTGTGAACTGCCTCTGTTTTAAAACATTATAGGCTTCTGATGAACAGGCTGTTTTAAAAGGTAGGCACAGGCAGCACAATTATATTTTGTTTTGGGTCAAACAATAAAGCACTGCAAATAAATTCAGCAAAAAATAAAAAGTCCCTTTTTCAGGATACTGTATTTTAAAAGATAATTTTGTCAAATCCAAATACGCTATACAAATCATAATTGGAAAGTGTTTAAACAATGTTTTTCATGGTCGTTCAATGAACCATAAACCATTTTTGCACATTCGGAACAGTCACAGACCGAACACTTGTGCATTGAACAATATGTATTGCATAAATACATATTGAGCAATATGTACATGTATAGTGTACTTCAAATCTTAAAAGTATATTTAAAAAAACCTGTACTTGCAGATAACATGACATTAATAAAATAAAAGGCAACCAAGTGCACTTAAAGAGAGCACACTATCATGATTATGGCTGAGTCCCCTGCTTTAAGAAGTATAATTATTTTGAAGTGTTAAAGGGATACTTCAGCTCTGGAAAGATGAATGTGTATTTTAAATGGGTCATTTATGTAGTAGAAATGTGAAATTATTTGTGAATTTGGAGCTTTCTACTTTCTAGACTGAGAAAAGCCAGAAAATGTATTTTTGGCTCATATGGATGAAAGACAACAACTCCCAGAATGCACTTGCTTCGCTGCCGTAGGAGGCCACGCCCACCGGTAACAGATTGCAGTAGTTAAACAACAAGGCTAGGCTACTAGTGAGTCTCCGTGATGAGTGTGCCCAGGATTACGAGATCGCCCAAAGTGTCTGTGATTCGGCTTTTGCGTTCTACAGGCGGCATTCATCATGTTTACTGTGGCGAGCAGGACGAGTGAGGGCCGTGGGAGAACGGCGCGAGGCCGTTCATGTAAACACTACATTCAAATTCACCAAATGTAAACAATGAATGGTGACTGCAGAAAGCAAAAGCTAAATCCCAGACATTTTGGACGATCTCGAGGCCAGACATGTCCGCGAAAAAGTGGATGATAACCCGTAACCCCTACTACTCAGCTTTCTCCACAGAACAAGAGCTTGCTAGCTTAGTTTCCAAAAAAAAGATGGCTGACACTATTTGATCATTCTGTGAGTGAGATCCCTCCCTCTATGGCCGGGTTGAGAACATGCGGGACAGCCCCTACTGCTGGCTGTAGTCTTTAGCCTCTGGCCAAAAAATCCTCAGATGACGCAAAATGATGATTTTTGCGTCATCTGAGGATTTTTTCCAGACAAAAAATACATGAATCTCTCGTCTCAGGGGGATATGAGGGTGGAAAGCACGGTAATTTGAAAATACTACAGGTTTTCTACTAATACAAAGCTTAATGCTAAATCCTGAAGTATCCCTTTAACAAAGAAATTAAGCACATATAAACTTTACTATAATTTTAACTAGTGCGTTATTTGATTTTACATTTATAGTTAAATTATTTCGAATGCACTAAATTGCAACTTCATCATTATAAATGTGTAATTACAAATATAATTAAATACATGACGTACAAGTTTCAACATAAATTACATTAAAGTATATATAGTTTACCGTAAATGCTTGTCAGCAGATTCAGCAGTAACTTTATCCATATTTCAAAGATAATAGACGTAATTATGAAATTACATTACAAAGATGTGCTAATGTCCTACTTAACTTTTTCCCGCCATTGACAGAAATTTCTGGCTTTTCGTGTTTTCACTGTTATACGATAGGGGGCGCTATTACACATCCTCTGAATCTCCTGATCAAAACACATGTGAAGGAGAAGCAGAAAGAAGCGATAGCATATGTAAGCAGATGCATATGTATAATAACGCGATCATCAACTTTAAACAGCATATAAATCCAAACTGCCTAATGTTACTGAATGAAATGTCGACCCAGGACGAGCTACAGCACTGTGAAGCTTTGGGGTGTTGATGCACTCGATCTACTCCATCTGTGTTTTGATCATCGCTCTGAATCTGATCCAGACGTCGTCTTTACCAAAAACACGATTCTCTCAGCTTTTTGCTCATAATGTAGCTTTTTTTTATGAAACGTAGCCTATCCACATTCAAGTGTTGATAAAAAAAGGATGAATAACACTAAAATAAAATGTTGTTGTTTGTTTTGTATGTTGCATGTTCAGATATTAATACGACAAAATATTCCAATATGAAGGGCCATGAAACTTGATAAACATGAAAATGATAAAAAATCTCATTACTGTTTATGTGCTTTATTTTATGTTAAAAGCGTATAATGTGACTTTGAATATCAATATCCAGCTTTGTAGCTGAAAGCAACAATGGATAATTCCCCTCAGATCTTGAAATGAAACAAATGGAAACAAGAACGTTCAAACTGTGAACAAACAAGTGTATTCTTTGACAAAGATTGTTTTAGTTACTCAGTATGTATTTTTAATAATGTTTAAATGTTGTAATATTTGTGAATTTGATTATGTACTTGTGAGTGCCGTCAAGTTTACTCTCTGGTGCTGTGCACTCGCCGCGAGACTCCACCCACACGCTGTTCTGATTGGCTGTGGGTTTTGATTGATTTTTGACGCATCTTGTAGTCGCGGCGCAAATTGCTTGTCGTGGGACTCTTACCGCATTGCGTCTGGTTAGGACATGGTGTTACACTATTAGCTTAGCAACATGCTAATCCAAAACTCAATTGAAATCACAATGAGATCACAACTAATGCACAAAATATTTGCAATATTTATTAATAAAACATAAGCCATTCAAGCATAATATTTATATTTTATTATAAATTGGAAAATATACTATAAATATGCAATTATTATCAGCACTAATAATGATCTGCAGGTTGTAAATAGCCTGATCTAGCTGATTGGGCAGTCTCTCTGAATCTCCCATCATGCTCTCCTTGTTCCCTTCCCCCTGTTTTGTCTCTCTCTGTCTGTCACCTTCTTTGAACTCCCCCCTCCATCCCCCGTCCGCTCTCCGTACTCCAGCTTCAGAAGGAATACTGAAGGCTTTCTTCTGTCTACACCTACAGTGGTGTCCCTCAGTAATCATGTGTGTGTCTGGACCTGTAACCCTGCAGACGCAGGAGCGGACGTGCGGCTCGAGATGTTTTCCGCATTACGCCCGCTTGAATTAGTGTCTGGGGACGCGGTTATGCCTCCGTGCCGGAGATGAGGACATCTCCTATATAATAAATCATCGCTTACTGTTAATTAAACCGTCCGTCCAAACTACACTCCAAGTATGTGTGTGTGTTTATAGCCCTGGCTAGGGAAGGCGTGTTAAACTGTGTGCATGATTGCGTTTATGAAAGCCAGTGCCCCTGACGGTCGTATCCTTGGAAATGGTATGACGGGAAGACAGCGGAGAAGAGTGGCCTTTACAGCAAGACTATTAAAAGCTGAGGGACGATGAATCTTCAAGCCCAATGTGGCATATTTGGGCACAACAGAGCAGCACTAACATTGTGTTGAAATGGATTTGGGAGGGACAAACCAGTTTAGAAATCTCCAGCGGACAAGGTCACTGTCAGCAAATGTCCCGCATGGAGTCTGTGCCTGCACAATAATACTGTACGCAGGTTTCCACAGGATTCAGTCGTGAAATGCCATTCACTAATAATTTGAATTCCGTAATATAAAGAATTCCAGTGAAGTGAAACGGGATATTGAATGAGAAACATGTTGGTGGAACAAGACCAGTAGGCTATTGTGCATTAAGAGAAGCCAGCATTGTAGACTAGTTGATTAGTGAGGTAGAATTTTTAAATCGGCATGAAAAATAAGTTATTATAGCGTTTTCTTCTCTATTGTGACGTATATCCGAGTGAAACAGCTTCTCGAAGGAGAAAGAAATGTAGGACGGGGCTTGATTTTGTCCATAGGGAATTGATTGGATGGTTGTGGTTTGCTATTGGTGGATCTCATGTGAGTGACAGGTTATTGCCCCGCCCTCACGCTGCAAGAGGGAGGGGATGTTACTTTGATTAAAAATAAAAATAAAAACAATGATGTGCTCAGGTAAATCATTTAAGTTCTAGTAAAGGATGGAATACACTGCACAACCTTTACAATTTGAACATTTAGCGTCCATTAGACCTGGGTGGTATGAAGATATATATTGTGGCGATGACATAAATATATTTGTAAATATTCTAAATGGATATGTTAGAGCGAAAAAGAAACATGGATGAAAGAGCAAATAAAGAGCAATTAAAGTGTAAGAGGGGGGGATTTCTGTAAAGACTACAAGCACTAGTTCCCACCCTTTCAAAACCGCCCATAGGGGGTTGGACCTAATGCGCTAACAGACCTATCACAGATCAGTGCCAGTGCATTTGATTTCACTGGCAGAAACTTTTTGAAAATATGGACGAAGGTCGAGCAAAACATACAAGATATTTAGTTTGTAAACAGACAAATCATAGGAGATGTGTTGCTTTACAGCAGACGACTATGTCAGTGTGTGTTCTCAGTAGCCATAGCTGCTAATAGAGTCGAGTCAGAAAGAACCTTACCTCCAGGCAAATGCGTTTAGCGCTGCTAAGCACTGCTAGTTCCAGACCTGGCTGTTCGTCGTCATCATCTGGCAAGGTAAATATCAACGGAATTGCGATTTTCACAAGCGTGAGTCTCAGCTCAACCCGAACTTCGGGTTACTGATAGCCCGTAGCCACTTTTTGCACAAGTCCTAATCTGCATAGCTGCCAACTTTTGAGTATAGCTTGGAGTAATGATGAACAGGATGCTATCTGCACACGAACGGTCTCTCTGCCGTGCGCGCGTCCTGCTCGCCACAGTAAACTTGATGAATGGCGACTGTAGAACGCAAAAGCCGAATCCCGGACATTATGGGCGATCTCGAAAGCCCGGGCACACTCATCACCTAGTAGCCTAGCCTTGTTAAACATGTTTAACCTCCGCACTCTGTTACCGGTGGGCGTGGCCTCCTAGGGCAGCGAAGCAAATGCATTCTGGGAGTTGTCTTTCATCCACATAAGCCAAAAATACATTTTCTGGCTTTTCTCAGTCTAGAAAGCTCCAAATTCAAAAATAATTTCACATTTCTTCTACATAAATGACCCATTTTAAATACACATTCATCTTCCCAGAGGTGGAATGCCCCTTTAAAGCCTAAACTTGACATGTAAACTTGTCCCTCAAATCTGGAAAATCAGGATCAACTTACCCAGTGTCCATAAACAAACGTATCTGATCAGGGGCTGTGGACATGAATCAGACTGATTATACAGGATTTCACATGTCTATTATAAAAATGTGTGATTGTGCTCATCCCAAGTTAGAACATTAGCTAATGTTCACTATAACACA
This sequence comes from Semotilus atromaculatus, assembly GCA_031834385.1. Classification (NCBI taxonomy): domain Eukaryota; kingdom Metazoa; phylum Chordata; class Actinopteri; order Cypriniformes; family Leuciscidae; genus Semotilus; species Semotilus atromaculatus. The sequence goes on along the minus strand of JAULUF010000026.1, from coordinate 20,999,931 downwards.
ATTTAGCAGATCCACTACAGTGTGGACACACTGGGAATACAACACTTGGCATACTGGCATTGTGCTTGTAATGAATGCTGTGCAAAAATCAAGTTTGCGTAGTAAGACACATTTGCGCTCATATGAGTATGTTCGGCAACTTACAGATTTGTAAACAGGTTCAGTGTGGCCTATTAATGACAATGCATTCTTTCAGAAACATGCAGTGTGTGCGTCTATGAGGAATAACTTCATACTAACTTCACATTGTATTTAGAGCAGTGGTCTCAAACTCGCGGCCCGCGAAAAAGTTTAAAGTTTAATGTTAGTGCGGCCCGTCGTTGCATGTGCAGAGTAAAAAAATAAAAAATAAATGTATCCCTTATGGGCTACCATAGATAGTCTCATGACAGCTTACGGTGGGTTTGTTGTCAATTAGTTGTCATCATAGACAACCGCGAAGTACAAACTTACTGCGCCTGGAAAAAATGAGCGCGTCGCTTATGAGCACGCTTGCCGCGCGCCTACATTTGAAATAACGAACTTGAGCACGCAAAATATGAGCGTGATATGTGAACATGCCACGAGCTACTGGTAGGTCGCGAGCGACGTGTTGGAGACCCCTGCTCTAAAACAATGTGAGAATAATCATTTTGAGCTTGTAATATGTGTCCAGCAGGTTGATAAGAAGGTTTGCTTTGATTTGTGCAAAGTCAGTAATTCGCCTGAGACACGTACATGTGTAGAAATAATTCAATAAGGCTGAATTCACATAACGTTATAGCGCCTACAACGCGTAGAAAACGCAAGGCGCGCCGCGTTCTCCTTTTTCCAAAGCGCTAGGGCGGTTGCGCTCCGTAGACGTCTGTCGTTGCTAAGCTACGGTGCACTTGCGGCATTCTGAAAAGTTGAGATGTTTTTGGCCCTGTCCCAAATGGAACCCTAAGCACTCGCGGTCTTCCTCTGAGTCCGCACTTTCGCGACGTAACGCCGCTTTGAATGTCGGGAAGAAGTCTGCTGTGGAGTCCGCATCAGCGCGGGCTCGGCAAAAGTGCGCATCAAGGGCGCAAATCGACCGCAGAGTGGGCGCTCGCGAGCACCCTTCTGAGATCTAAAAATGACAAGTGGGACACACTGCGGTCTCACGGACTTAACGGACACGCGCACGCGGCAGCCATTGTAAGTCCACAAGACCGAAAGTGCACATGAAGTGTGCCATTTGGGATTGGGCCTTTATCTTGATGCGGCGCGGACACGCTTGGGAAAAACGAGCGCGTCGCACCACGACCGCGTCGCTTCCATTATGAGCGCACATACCGCGCGCCTACATTTGAAATAACGAACTTGAGCGCGCAAAAGACGCGATATGTGAACAGTCCCTAAGACGGGCAGACATGACTGCAAATATTTGTATTTCAAAAGCAATAATCGTTTTTCTAAGTATAATAAAAGGAAATGTGCCTTCCAAAAAAACATATATCATTAATGTGTTGTATAAAGAAAATAAAAAGGACATAAGCAAATATAAGTATCACAAATATGTGTTATAAGGAAAAGAAAAAGAATGTTTGTAAAATGAAGTATCACAAAGATGTTGTTTATAAGGAAAAGACAAAGAAAGTTTGTAAAATGAACTTTAGGACAGCTCATGAAGAACCAATCATGTACAAAACGGAATGTTCAAATTCAGAGGAACAGGTCAGAAGAAACGTTAATAATAAAGATTGAGAAGATTGGATCAGTTGTGCTCCTTTTTTGGAATACTTGAATACTATTTTTTGTGGAATACTTGATGCGGCCCAGCCTGACCCAGACTCTCCCTCCAGTGGCCCCCAGTTAAGTTGAGTTTGAGACCCCTGATTTAGAGCATCAGAATGTACATTTGAGTCGCTGTGGGGGGAAAGCGAGGGAGGAAGCGTGTCTTTGGGTGTTCTGGCTGTGTTTCTTTGATGAAGCCGCCCACTCAGACCGGAGTCTGAAACTCACGCTGTTTCCATCCGAATCCTGCTGAATATTATCACCCTAATCCCTAATTACTAGTCTCTCTCGCCGCGGGGATTACGAGTCTCAGCCATACCTCCATACAAACACAGTGGAATCGTTTAGGTGGGAACGCTTTCATACACATGCTAGTCCTCCATAAGCTTCTGGGAGAGGTCAGGGGGCACAAAGGTCAGAGGTCAAAGATCATCCTCCTTCAGCCTCCCAGACATCCAATAACAGTGAGAAGTGGAAACATAAACTTGGCAAACAATATTGTTTTTTCACTCGTGTGAAAAGAAAACACTTTCGCATACTTTTATAGAGAGTACTTATAATGTAAATAATATACCTTAAAATAATATGTTCAAAGGGGCATTAAGGAAGATTTACTCCCATCTAGTGGTGAAATTGTATTTTGCATTCAAACGAATTGTGCTCTCCAGCGCCTCGCGTTTTCTAATGCGTGTTGCTTCTACGGTAGCCGTTATGTACCAAAAAGCTGTGACAGGATGTCTTCTAATAGCACTTCGTCGAGTTTTCCTTCGGGTGAACAGGTTTGTTATTTCAAACAAACTTCAAATTGACACAACGAACAAACGAATGTTACAGTATGAATTAATGAGTGTCAAAAACATGAACTATTGTAATTAGTAGTTTTGTTTACTCGTTATGTTTTCTGAAGTACGTGCATTGTTAGATATCATCATCAGATGATTATAGGGAAGAAGTAGAGGTAGAGGAAGAGGACAGAGAGGCAGTGGATCAGTGGGATCTAGACGAGGAAGAGGAGGAGAGCGAGAGTCGATACAACGACGACAAAGATGCCCGGCAGCTACAAGAGACGATCTTGATAGAATTGAAAGTTTCCAAAGGCAGAGAAGAGAAGCGACCGAAGTTTGTACACTTTATGTAGCTAGCAGTAACTGTAGCAATTCATTTTCATTCTCTGTACAATCTTATGCACGTAGCAAAATATTCACAACTTGAGCTGATTGTTTATGAAAAATAGAGAGCTATAGAAAATGTTTAAGAGAGCAATGTTTTCTTTTGCGTCAGTTACGTCACGCTGGCTCTGAACGAAAACGCGTTGTGGAAACGCGTTGGCGTACTTTTTATCCCTCTCTGCTATTATAGTTTTTCAAGATGGCGGAACTACATGGAAGCCTCTGTGGACTTACCCGTCCCATGTATACAAATATAATAAATTCTTCGTTTACGAGGATAAATCAGATAATTGGCAGAGGTATTTGTACACCATTGGGGACATATTTATGAATAAAAATATTGATTTTAGATAATAAATTACCTAAAAAGTTACTTACAGTCCCTTTAAAGTCCTCTTGTAGTCAATAATTGTATCCCTTAAGATTCATCTTTGATCACCAAAATGACATATTTAAAAGTTTGTTCCTTCTTCATGCATAAAATCGTTTGAACGAATGAACTCGACACCCTTGCCTCATTTAGTATTTGTGGTACTATAAATATGCAAATGAGCCCCACCTCCACTCACTCACACAGCTCAGAGATCCACTGGTTGATGATCACATGTTGATCTGATTGGTTAAGGTCGTTTGTGACGTCAGAAACACCAGCGATTTCAAACTGTTTTTGAGACTGTCTTTGGTTCACTGCAGTTTTAAAGAGAAAATACTCAGCAGTGCTGTCGACTTATAATAATAATAATAATAATAAACATTTATTTATATAGCACTTTTCATACATGGAATGCAACACAAAGTGCTTCACAAACATGAAAACAAGTTCACACAGTGTAAATATCAATATATAAAAATAATAAGAAAAAGACTTATACACAACTTCACATAATATTGTTTTACTGATTAGCAACTTTAAAAAGGTATGTCTTGACCTGACTTTTAAAAATATGAATGCTAGTAGCCTCCTTCGCTTCATTTGGTAAAGAATTCCAAATTTTTGGAGCATAGTGACTAAAAGAAGCACCACCTGATCGTATATGATTAACTGTATAATGTGCTAGAAGATTAGCATTAGAAGATCTTAATCTGCGATTTGGAACATATCTTGACAGACAGTCTGAAATATATAAAGGTGCCAGATTGTGCTGAGTTTTATACACAAATAAAAGAACCTTAAAATCAATCCTTTGGTGAACTGGTAACCAATGTAACTCCATTAAAACCGGTGTAATATGTTCTCTCCTTTTTAATTTCATTAGTACTCTGGCTGCTGCATTTTGTATCAATTGTAACTTTGCTATAGAGCCCTTAGGAAGGCCAGTGTAAATAGCATTACAATAATCAAGATGAGAGAAGATAAAAGCATGAATGAGTCTCTTAGCATCATTCAAAGTCAAAAACGAACGTATCTTGGCTATATTTCTCAGATGATAAAAACAAGTTTTTGTCACTCTATTAATATGAGACTTAAAATTCAGGTCACAGTCCAAAATGACACCTAGGCTCTTTACTTCTTTTTTAGATTGTATGGCCAAGGAACCCAGTCCAGCTTCTATCCTCTCCCGCTCATGTTTCGGGCCCACAATTAGAATCTCAGTTTTGTCTTTGTTCAATTTAAGGAAAGATTTGTTCATCCACTTTACAATACCGGACAGACAATCAGCCAGCCTCTCTAATACAACAGTATCTCTTCGCTCAACGGAGATAAATAACTGTATATCATCAGCATATAGATGATAATTCATGTCGTATCCCTGAATTATGCTGCCCAAGGGGAGCATGTATAATGAAAATAAAACAGGCCCAAGGATTGATCCTTGTGGAACACCATGTGTTATTTCGTGTGTCTTTGATATACAGTCACCTATATTAACTAGGAAGTTCCTTTCTGTTATGTATGTTTTGAGCCAATTTAAAACATTACCAGAGAAACCAACAAGCTTTTCCAGTCTGTTTAGCAGAATACAATGATCAACTGTGTCGAATGCTGCACTTAGATCTAAAAGAATTAAAACTGAGGCATTGCCTTTATCTGTATTTAATCTCAGATCATTTAATATCTTTAGTATTGCTGTTTCGGTATTATGACCTTGTCTGAAACCTGACTGATACTTCTCCCAAATATTATATTCATCTAAATATTTATTAAGCTGCTGTAATACAACTTTTTCTAAAATCTTACTCAAAAATGGTATGTTAGAAATTGATCTGTAGTTATGAAGGAGAGAACAATCCAGGTTTCTTTTCTTTAAAAGTGGTTTCACAACAGCACATTTAAAAGCATTAGGAAAAATGCCTATCTCCAGGGAACAATTAACTACACTCACCGGCCACTTTATTAGGTACACCTGTCCAACTGCTCGTTAACACTTCATTTCTAAGCAGCCAATCACATGGCGGCAACTCAGTGCATTTAGGCATGTAGACATGGTCAAGACAATCTCCTGCAGTTCAAACCGAGCATCAGTATGGGGAAGAAAGGTGATTTGAGTGACTTTGAACGTGGCATGATTGTTGGTGCCAGAAGGGCTGGTCTGAGTATTTCAGAAACTGCTAATCTACTGGGATTTTCACGCACAACCATCTCTAGGGTTTACAGAGAATGGTCCGAAAAAGAAAAAACATCCAGTGAGCGGCAGTTCTGTGGGCGGAAATGCCTTGTTGATGCCAGAGGTCAGAGGAGAATGGCCAGACTGGTTCGAGCTGATAGAAGGGCAACAGTGACTCAAATAACCACCCGTTACAACCAAGGTGGGCAGAAGAGCATCTCTGAACGCACAGTACGTCGAACTTTGAGGCAGATGGGCTACAGCAGCAGAAGACCACACCGGGTGCCACTCCTTTCAGCTAAGAACAGGAAACTGAGGCTACAATTTGCACAAGCTCTTCGAAATTGGACAATAGAAGATTGGAAAAACGTTGCCTGGTCTGATGAGTCTCGATTTCTGCTGCGACATTCGGATGGTAGGGTCAGAATTTGGCGTCTACAACATGAAAGCATGGATCCATCCTGCCTTGTATCAACGGTTCAGGCTGGTGGTGGTGGTGTCATGGTGTGGGGAATATTTTCTTGGCACTCTTTGGGCCCCTTGGTACCAAATTGAGCATCGTTGCAACGCCACAGCCTACCTGAGTATTGTTGCTGACCTTGTCCATCCCTTTATGACCACAATGTACCCAACTTCCGATGGCTACTTTCAGCAGGATAATGCGCCATGTCATAAAGCTGGAATCATCTCAGACTGGTTTCTTGAACATGACAATGAGTTCGCTGTACTCAAATGGCCTCCACAGTCACCAGATCTCAATCCAATAGAGCATCTTTGGGATGTGGTGGAACGGGAGATTCGCATCATGGATGTGCAGCCGACAAATCTGCGGCAACTGTGTGATGCCATCATGTCAATATGGACCAAACTCCCTGAGGAATGCTTCCAGCACCTTGTTGAATCTATGCCATGAAGAATTGAGGCAGTTCTGAAGGCAAAAGGGGGTCCAACCCGTTACTAGCATGGGGTACCTAATAAAGTGGCCGGTGATTGTATATCAAGGATGTAGTTTATCAAACAGTGCGATACTTCTTTAAAAAATACCGTTGGTATAGGGTCGAGATAGCTGGTTGAGGAATTTATCTGAGAGATAATTTGGAGAAGATTTTCTTTATTAACGGTCCTGAATATTTCCATTTTGTGTGGAGGATTTCCCAATTAATCCGTAGGAACATCATCAGTATGATCAATACCAGATCTGATCTGTATTATTTTATTATTAAAAAACGTAGCAAAATCTTCACACATAGTTACCGAGGGCTGATCTAGCCAATTATATGGTTTGTTATTTAAGAGACGATCTATAGTAGAGAAACATTTTCTGGGATTATCATTTTCATTAATAATTTTTTAATAGAACTGTTGTCGTTCATAGCGTACTGTTTTTGTATATTCTGAGATATTAAACACAAAAATCTCACGGTGAACAGTTAATTTAGTTTTTCTCCATAGACGCTCTGATTTACGGCATTCCCTCTTAAGCTGACAAATGCGTTCATTTTTCCATGGCATATTTTTAGTTATCGTTCTTCTTTTAATTTTCTCTGGCGCCACTACATCAAGAGTTGATTTTAAAGAGGCATTAAAATGATCAACCATATCATGTACAGTAGGCGTTTCACTTAAAGATAAAGGCATTCGTAGAATCTCATTAACAAAAGACTCAGAAGTCAATGTATTAAAATAACGTTTTTTGATAATTTTATCATTGCGATGAAGCATTGTATTAATTTTATAATCAAAAAATAAACAAAAATGATCTGAGATTGCTAAATCATTTATTTCATTTAAATTAACATTAATGCCGTGTGAAATTATGAGATCAAGCGTATGTCCTTTATTATGTGTGGGTCCATTAACATGTTGTGTAAAATTAATGAATTTAATACCTCTAAAAAGAAAAACTCAACAGCCTTACGATCAACTTTGTTATCGATATGGATATTAAAATCACCCACAATCAGGATTTTGTCATAGTTAGTAACGCAAAGAGTTAAAAGTTCGGAAAAGTCAGATATAAAGCACGAAGTCTGCTTAGGAGGTCGATATATTATTACAACTAAGCATTTACTTTCTAGTATTTCTATTGCTAGATATTCAAAAGTAGTAAAATCGTCGAAAACAACCTCTTTACAGGGCAATGACTGCATAACTATACTTATGAATTTGCACATGGTTTGTCTTAAAGCATATTAAACACACCACATAGACACATAAACAACATTAAAAGCTTGACTTTCACCACAGGGGGACTTTAAATGTAAATTGAATGTAATGTTTTCAGACATGTAACTGCATGTTAATTGCAATTAAATAGTAACGTATTACAGTTTAAATTGATCTTAAATGCAGTTAGCTGAAGTACATCTTTATATATAATTTCACAATTACTTCTATTGTTTTTTAAACATGGTTAAATATACTGCTGAATGTACTGACAAGCATTTATGGTAAACTAAAATATACTTTAATGTAATTTAAAAATACCATGTATTTAAATATATTTCTGATAATGTTGCAATATTTTACATTTAAAAATATATTAACTTTAAATGTAATATTAAATTTAAATGTAATATTAAATAAACTAAAGTTAAATTATATTAAATTACTGTACATGTGCTTTAGTATGTTAGTCAACACATCAAAATAAGTGTACATAAACCATGACAAAAATTATTCAATGTATAAATTATATGACGATATGAAATGTACTAAAACTTTTAATTTAATATTACAAAGTGCACTTTTTAAAAAAGTGTACTCTCTTTAAGGACACTTAAGCTGCCTTACATTTCATTAATACATGTTTTTAAAAATATACTTAGTATGGTAGCATTTTATTTTATAGTCCTGTTTCCCATGTACATACCGTACCTATTTTAATAGTTGCAGTAACTAGGTAATTAAGCCTAAGCCTAAACCTAACCTTAACCTTTCTTACACTGTAAGTACACATAAGTGGACGTACTGTAAAATAAAGTAACATTCAATACAATTAAGTGCACTTGTTTTTCACAAGGGTAGACAAGAACAGACTCGCGTGACTAGATAACAGCGGTCTGGAGTCACTAACGTTATGGCTGACATGGGAATCAACATCGAAGATGTAAACCAACCATTCTGCATAAAACAAACACCATCTTCAAGAGTTTCATACCATAGTGTATATAAAATAGTGTACAACACTAAATCCTTCATATGAAACTCTTAAACACACACTTTAAAGGCCGCTTCCCTGCAGATCTTGAGTATCATGGTCATTTATCACCCTGAGACTGTATTCTGCTGAGTGCAGTGTATTCGACTGTCTCCTCAGCAATAAATGAACTGGATTTTCTCCTTGGAGATTTTCTCTCCAGAAAACAATTCTGCCACTGACCAGGAAGAACCTATAGTCTAAAGTCAGTGGCGCGATATTCAGATGATATTTTAAGGGCGCATGCTTGGCCATAATGTAGCATGTGCACAACGCACATACACTTTCCTTCTTTACACAGACGCAGTTCTCATTTTTCCAAACCATACATAATTACATGGAAAAATATTACCACACGAGGGAAATCATTGTGGTGTCCATGAAGAAGTGAAAAATAGGCGTAATCTAGCTTACACATTTACCCAAATTATTATACGCTTGTTTAACCGAAGCTAATTTGTGTGGGTTTCTCCATCCCCATAAATCTCACTTGTCTGTCTTGCATGCGCCTGCAAATCCTCCATTATAACAGCAATCCGCTGTGGAACAAGCGCGCCTGCTTTTAAAGGGAATGTGAGATGACGCTCTGATTGGTTTATTGCACTTTACTCCCAAATCACACCTATGAGTAATGCAGACACTTCAAATTTAAGATTTGTGAAGTCCGAGATCCGCCCACAAAGTTACTTGTGATTCAGATCATTAAAATAGGGCCCTAAAACTATTAAAAATAAATGTCAGTAATTTAAACAAAGCTGAAATTAAATATAAAAACAGAAAAAATTATATTACTACAATTACTAAAACTAAACCCTAAATAAAAGCAAATTAAAGCTAATAAAAAAAAAATAAAAAAAATAAAAACGAAAATATAAAAATAATCTTGCTGCTGAACACTGAACAGGTGTTGTGTAAATGGGAGTCATTTTTTTAAACTTTTTTTTCAGCTTATAGTTTCAAAAGATTTGTTTTTGGACTTGAGTTGACGTAAAAGTACTGTATGTTTTCAAGAAAAATTTAAAGGAAAAATGGATGACTCGACCCCTATAGCACATCTAATAAGTTGAAATGTGAAGTGTTAATGTCGTCAGCGTGGATGTGTGTGTCTGAACGCAGGTGAACAGTAAAGCCCTGTCCCGGCTGTCTCAGGACCAGAGTCTGCAGGCGCTGCGCTGTAAGCGTAACCCGAGGAGGAGAGCCGGTGTTCCTGGAGCTGCTGGCGGGACGGTGCTCGTGACGGACTGCGTGGACAGCGGGACGCAGACAGACATCAGCTTCCAGCACATGGTGACATTAGGCCGAGCCGCTCATCACAACAGACCCGCGTCTCCTCCGTCCCCTCCACTGCCGCCCATGCCGGAGCCGTACCTCTTCAGACAGCTGTGAGACGCCCTCCACAACACAGCGGGGTCAATGTTAGGGGGCCTTACTTGTAAAATCAACACTTTATTTTAAGTTAGAGTGCATTCATTGTTAGAGTGTAAGTAGTGAGTCAAGCTATAGGGTTAGGGTAGGATTAGGATTTGGTTGAGGGTTAGTTGCATGTAATTATGCATAATTTACTGTTATTGCTTTGGTAAGTATATGTAATGTAACAAGGACATTGTAAAATATTTGTTATCAAAATCAATGCTGTTATGATGATGTACGTACATTAGGAACATAATAAAATGTGAAGGCAGCATTTTTTTAAATTAAAATACAGTAAAGCAGAGATATTGTGAAATATTATTACAAATTAAAATAGCCGTGAATATATTTTAAAATGTAATTTATTCCCATGTTCAAAGCTGTATTTTCAGCATCATTACTCCAGTCTTCAGTGTCACATGGTCCTTCAGGAATCATTATGATGATGATTTGATGCTTGAAAACATTTGTTATTATCATCAATGTTGAAAACATTTGTGCTGCTTCATATTTTTGTGGAAACCGATTTTATCTGAAATAGAAAACTTTTGTAACAGTATACTTGTCTTTACTTTCAATTTTTGATCTATTTAATGCATCCTTAAAAATATATATATATCACTGACCCCAAACTTTTGAACGGTGTATGTTACACTATTACTTTACCTTAAAGAAAATAAATATCAGATGCTTTCACATGAAAAGTAAATGGACAGGCTATTTTGTTAGGACTGTTCTTACAATATATGTATTCTAAAGTTACAAAATATTGGTAACACTATTTTACAGTGTCCTTGTTTACACATGTTACTGTAGTAATAACAGTAAATTATGCATAACCCTAAACCAAACCCTAATTATATAGTAATGTTGTAAATTATTACTCAGTAGCCTACATAAATGTAGTTACACTGTAACAAGGACACCTTAACATAAAATAGTTATTATACATAGTGAATTGCCAGTTTACAAAACCATGTAAATGATCTGTCCAAATATTAGATACGCATTTCCTCAAATAAGAGTTTCTGTGACTTCACTATAACTTCATTACAGATATTTTATTTTCCTCCTCAGCTCTCCTATGGATCACGTGTATTATGACCCGACGGACTACTTTGACATCAGTCAACATGAGGTGGACAGACAAGATGACCTGGAGTACGAGGTCAGCGTTTGTCTCTTAACTTCCTCTTCTACAAAAGAAGCTTCTTTTAGCCTGAACTACTGGCAGAAGAGGAGCGTCGTATCTGTTTGTTTATCTCTCTCTCTCTCTCTCTCTGTTGTCCTCCAGGAGGTGGAATTGTATAAATCTTGTCAGCAAGATAAACTGGGTTTAACGGTGTGTTATCGCACTGATGATGAAGAGGATCTGGGCATCTACGTGGGAGAGGTGAGAAATGGGGAATAATGGGAATCTGCTGACCGATGAATTATGAATGAAGCCGCAGGGAGGATTGTGAACCTACGCCCTACAGCATTAGATAAATCATTATTTTAAATAAAATGCCATATTAAATCCAGAACACCATTTCATCTCTCAAGAATTAGTGTATGTGCACAAGATAATCCTCTCTCTCTCTCTCTCGATAGTGAATTCAAATAAATGCTAAAATTCATTCATTGAAATAAAATGATCTTACGCACTTCTTTATCTCTGTCTGATTCAAAGCGGGCAGAACGCTAGATCTAATAACCATCATTTTTATCCTTCTGGTCAAATATTGCACTGCAAACATCAATAACAGTTTTTATGTTGTCAATGCTGGCAAATGACCATCGTATAATCGTGATAATCCACAGCTAGCTGTGCATTAACCGATTTTAATCGGCAAAGAACCTGACGCGAAGCCTGATGTAAGGTTACATTTGAAGGATGTCATTTTGAAGCAGGCAAGGCATTTGTAGGGTATTTCAACATTGTAGGGTTATCCAAAAGACTGGTGTTTGAGCATCCCAACCAGCCCAAGGTTTACAGCATATGTTTAGATTGCAGAAATTACCACTTTTCAAGCAAATTTTTAAATATTTCATATTAAATATGATATAGATGCTGTCAATGATCTCATACATTTTTTTTAAACTATTTCTGTTTGTGAAAAGAATGTAAAACTTGTATACAGTAATGCAATTACAGTAAACATTTACAAGGATATTGTGTAGCATCAGAATAAATAAAACATTATAAAATGCAGTGGATATACAATACCAGTCAAATGGTTTGGATCTGTAACATTTTTTGTCTTTAAAAGAAGTCTCTTCTGCTCACCAAGGCTGCATTTATTTGATTCAAAATACTACAACCCCCCCCCCCAAAAAAAAACTGTAATATTGTGAAATATTATTCCAATGTAAAACAGCTGTTTTTATGTGAATATAGTAAAGTGTAATTTATTCCTGTGATCAAAGCTGAATTTACAGCATCATTACTCCAGTCTTCAATGTCACATTTTTTTAATTATTATAATATGAAATTATTATAATATGATGCTCAAGAAACATTTATGATTATTATCCATGTTGAAAACAGTTTTTTACATTTTTATTTCAGGATTCTTTGATGAATAGAAAGTTCAAAAGAACAGCATTTATTTAAAATATAATCTTTTCTAACATTATAAATGTCTTAACTGTAACTTTTGATCAATTTAACTCATCCTTGATGAATAAAAGTATTTTCTAATTTCTTTCCCCCAAAAATAAAAAATAAATTCTTACTGACCCCAAACTTTTGAATGGTAGTGATTAAAGGTTGTGTAGGTAAGAAATTTATTAAAAAAAAAATTCAAAATTTGTTTAGACTTTCTATATATATCAATGCATAATTAAAATCTAAGTACTCTGAAAAAGAAAGTATAAAAATCGAGTGTCTGTAGACCTCTCACGACTGTTTTAAAGACAGCTCATTATTTCCATTCACTCCACCCCCTCCCTTCTGGTCTCCTTCCAAAGCCACGCCCCCAAAACACATGAACGCGCAACTCTGACAGCTGAGCTGAAGACGCATTATTTACCTGAGACGAGCGACGAGTAGAGGAACGAGTGCATGTAGTGACATCATGTCAGACACACATGTAAATAAAAAAATCTAACTTTATCATTATGAAGTTAAACAAATAAGTTGTATTTTATTACTCACTATCAAACTAGCATATTGATATTGGTAAACTTTACAATATATATTTATTGATTCGCTAACGAGCTAGTTATCTATAAGGCAAAGCTAAACACAGGTTGCGTGATACACGTTGTTCCATTGCCATCATTTACACTGTGATGTAGATGAATTTCGTGTAAGATTCATAACATATATATGATGTTCTGCATGTACAGACTGATCTCATGAAATAGCGTATGTATGACACGCCAATTCGTATTTCCATTTTTGGCGTGCTATCAACACGCATAATTGCTTTTCAGCGTGTTTATCAACGCCATTGACTTAACGTTACATTACTATATATAAATATATGACCTACCCCAACGACGTCCCTAAACCTACCCGTCACTTGGGTTATTAGCATTTATGACTCTTCCCCTACCATCCTAGGGAAAAAAATATCGCTCCCCAGATGTAGATATTCATTTAGCTTAGTTTCGCTCGGAAATTTAACGGCGTACACATACACGCGGCGTGGACATACACGCGGCGTACACATACACGCGGCGTGGACATACACGCGGCGTGGACATACACGCGGCGTGGACATACACGCGGCGTGGACATACACGCGGATAGCTGAAAATGCGTATAGATAACACGCCACTTGATTTGAAAGTGGCGTGTATGTTTACGCAAAGTCATGATGTCATGTTGAGTTTGCTTGATGAAAGCATAGTTGATTCTGATGAGGACTACACTCCCGAGACAAGTACCACATCGTCAGCTCGAGGACACAAAATATTAACACACACATACAACATAGTGTGTACGACACACAAAGATACACGATAAAGACATCAGTAAACATCGGTCTAGAATATAAAAACAAAACAAAGATGAAAAAAATGATAAATCATGGTAAACATGTTAAAAGAGTTAGACAGAGGGTAAATATAATACTAAGAAAAATACCAGGATGCGGAGTAACGTTAGACCTACTATCTGTTAAACCTACATTTAGTTATCTAAACAAAATTATGCACAATTCAACACTACAGCTATCATCTTGAGCTAAGTCTATTATTTACCGTCTCTACTACGGCTCGCTGAGTAATGCTATGTTAGCTATATTAGGCAGCTACGTGTGCTAATGACGCATGCTTCTTGAAAAGATAAACAAAAAAATCTGTATGATCTAAATACAAAAAGAAAGATTTACCTGTCCAGCAGAAATGAAGCCATCAAGGCATCACTTTTCAGCCCCTTGAGGTCCCTCAGTTCTCGCCAACGCTGGAAAGCCACGCCGATATTCACCCGAGTTTTATTTCTTTGTTTATCCAACAACTTTTTGTTCATTACCTTTTCTTGTAATGTAAATGACTTCCTTTTTTTGACTGGGTTGCCTTCGTGAACTACAAATGTGGACTTAGATTGGTCTTTCTCTGCCATTGTTTTGGTAATCCTAGGTTCCGTGGCTCTTGAATTACACAAAACAAACGAGTGCGCGCAAAAGGGCAGGTCCTGTGTGGCGAAGGGGTGGTTGCCATGGTTGCGAGAGAGTGACAGTCGCCTAAGCCAATCCGTTGTTTCGTCCCGGTTCGAAATAATGAGCTGTGTTTAATGCAGATTAAACGGTCTAGAGTCAATCGATTTTTATACTCTTTTTTTCAGAGTACTTAGATTTTAATTATGCATTGATATATATAAAAAAGTTCAAACAAATTTGGAAAAAAGTTTTTTATAAATTTCTTACCTACACAACCTTTAATGTTACAAAAGCTTTCCGTTTCAGATCAATTCTGTTCTTTTGAACTTTCTATTCATCAAAGAATCCTGAAATAAAAATGTAAAAAACTGTTTTCAACATGGATAATAATCATAAATGTTTCTTGAGCATCATATTATAATAATTTCATATTATAATAATTTCTTTAGGATCATGTGACACTGAAGACTGGAGTAATGATGCTGTAAATTCAGCTTTGATCACAGGAATAAATTACACTTCACTATATATTCACATAGAAAACTGCTGTTTTAAATTGTAATAATATTTCACAATATTTTCGTTTTTTTCCCCATTTTTTATCAAATAATTGCAGCCTTGGTGAGCAGAAGAGACTTCATTTAAAAACATAAAAAATCTTACTGATCTAAAACTTTTGACCGGTAGTGTATATATATTTTTTATGTTTTGACTGTTTGGAAGCACTTGCCCCCACAGCACCTGAGGGAGATGTCGAAATTATATACATTTACACTATGTACGTTTTTGTTGTAAACGATTATTTGTGTTACGCTGTAAAACTTTTCACTGTAAATTTACAGTAAAATACTGGCAGCTGGGTTGCCAGCCACATACTGTATTTTTACAGAACTAGTAGTGTAAAACATTGTACTGTAAATTTACAGTAAAGGGTTACAGTGTATATATTTATAAAAAAATAGAATTCATGCAGCCACCATCCCGTCGCCGTCACTGATTCTGTATCCTCATTGCAGGTCAACCCTAACAGCATTGCTGCCAAGGATGGCCGAATCCGCGAGGGAGACCGAATACTGCAGGTTACTGAAGCCAAACTGTTATTATCCGTCTGAAAACAGTGTTCACAAGGGGTCCAATAATGATCAACTTCCTTGATATCAACCAATCAAATTTTAGAGTATGGTTTAAGGTTGGTGGCTTAAAAATAGGGATGCACAATATATCGGCTGATATATGTAAATTTTTTAATGTTATCGTTATCGACCCGATAAGAAAATTTGGCTGATAAATGTATTATTTCCTTCAGCTGAGACGCTTCAGATGCACACTGTTCAACATAATGGTTTCGAATTGCTTGAAATATGATTTGAATCACTAAGGTCGTAACAGCGTAAGTCTGTCATATGGGCTACATAAAATTATAATGAGAACATCATTATACTTGTGTGTTTGGGACATGGGTTTTAATGATGAGACTTTAGTTTTTGTAATCAGGCTCTCAAAAATTATATACAAATTTGGATTTAGATTTATCGGCCAATATATCGGTTATCGGCTTTCAGACATAAAAAATGATCGGTATCGGGCAAAATGTTCATATCGGTGCATCCCTACTTAAAAATCATTCTTTTAAGTAATGTGCTACTAGATGTTGATCCTACTTAGTAAAATCCTGTTGTTGTATTTTCTGCTTCTACATAACCCTTCCAGATTCCGTAAGAAGTTTTATCGTTTTTTTTAAATAAGAGGAATCATACATTTTACATCTGCCCTGAATAACCTATTTGACATAACATATTTACTTTTATTCCACAGGACAAAAAAAGAAATAAAAACAAACCTGAAATTACATCATCAATGATATAGCCTACTGGTTCTTAATAAAACTACTCATGCATCAGCTACTTTAGGGCAAAATAAACAAAACAGTAATAATAATACAAAATACAGATGATGCATCTGTGATGTGAAATGTTGTTAATGTGTATTTGTGTTCAGATAAACGGGGTGGATGTCCAGAACCGAGAGGAAGCCGTGGCCATCCTGACCCGAGAGGACAGCACCAACATCTCGCTGCTCCTGGCACGGCCAGACCTCGAGGTGAGACGCAGCTCGCCTTCATAAACCGCAGTCAGATAGCATCGCTCCATTCAATTAAGTTCATCGCTTTCATAGAGAATTTCCTTATTGAAGCAGGAGAAGTTCAGATGAAAAACATGCTGTCTATTTATTATCTTTTGAATTGTTTTGCAGCATTCAGTCTTTATCTCATCAGTCACCACATTCACATTTAGAGCACAAACTCATAACTCGGGAAAATATGATTTCTTATGCGGTGAGGCTGTAGATTTAGTAGCAGCACAGGGTGAATGTTAAAGTATTACAGAAGCTATTAATTATGTGAAGTGTATTATGGTCTGCTTATTCAAGCAGTAACAGACAAATGTGTTATAGTGTACAGGTGAACACGTGGCTTCGTTCTGCTGTTTACAAATGAAAGCAGACAGAAAAGGGCAGAGAAGGACAAAAAACCCAGACGAGAGAATGGAAGAGAGAAAAAACACAAGGAGAGATGAGGACTCATGGTTTGGCAGTCTTTTGTTCTACTCAAGGTCACACTTTAGAGAACGAGACACACTTAGGACATCCCATAATACACATCCTCCAATAGTGAGTCACAATATCCATTTTCTTTCCTTGAACACATTTCCAATGTCAGTCTGAGACATCGGCAGGACTCAAGGAAGAGTAGCTACTAACTGAACACTAGCATATATACTGCCTAGTCTTTCTTTTTATGTGGAAAAGTAAGGATTATTCCATGATAAACATTTCAAACAATATCACATGACCACATTACATTGCAGGTTAAGGGAGTGACATCCAAGTGTCATTTAGCAATTTTGTATAAAATATCTTAATATTGGCAGTGTGATCAAATAACGAAACAAAATTAGAGTTTCATCCATCGCACTGAAATTGAAGGTAATCTTAAATGTGCGAGAATCAAAATAAAATAAAAAAACAAGTTTAAATGTGACCCTGGACCACAAAAGCAGTCTTATGTGTCCATTTTTTTTTAAAATTGAGATTTATACATCATATGATGTATCAAGCTGAATAAATAAGCTTTTCATTGATGTATGCTTTGTTAGGGGCCGAGATCACTATTTGAAATCGGGAATCTGACGGTTAAAATAAATATAAACATTGAGAAAATCGCCTTTAAAGTTGTCCATTTCTGTTGGCGATTGTAAAATTTGGATATATTTAAGGTAGGAAATTTACTAAATATCTTCATGGATCATGATCTTTACTTAATATCCTAATGATTTTTGGCATAAAATAAAAATCGATAGTTTTGACCCATACAGTGTTTTGTTGGCTATTGCCACAAATATTCCCGTGCGACTTAAGACTGGTTTTGTGATCCAGGGTCACAAATAAGGAGAAAAATTATAACGTCTCAATATCTTCTCTCTGTGTGTGAGTCTCTCCATTGATTGGTCCCAAACCTCATGGTCTGTCAGCATGCTTTAACAACCCGATTTATCATCTTTAGCCCTTGTGGAAGCCATAGCAACAGTCCGTATCACACTGGTAAATATTTAAATAAAACATCATGCAAACCCCCCAAGGAATCACCCAGTTCATGAATACAAATAGACTAAAACAGCATTTGAAGTCTGAGGCATGTTTATGAAGTTAATTTACCATGATGCTATTTGACACAAAAACGGTACAAGCGAACAAGGTAATAAAGATCACCAAAAATGCATAAACTGAGCATGCTGATTTTGAACCCAGATAGATATTAATTTATGTTTAATATAACACACAAGTTTATAGCCAATGAAGATAAAAAAGCTTTATGCACACCATTGGTCTGAATAAAACCCATTTGGGTCCAATTCTAAAATAAAACTCCATCTTTAATTGAATTCAATATTTTTCTCTAGAAATCTGTCAGCCGTATCCATAGGGTTTGGCACAAAGTAAAAATCTAATCGAGATTCTTTAAAAACAGTTCGTGGAAAATCATTCAAACAAGAGATGAGAATAAGAACCAATGAACAGTGAATGGTCATTTGGGAAACCGTCACTGATTGTACAGTTTTAGGATTTGGGGTCAGTAGCACACAAGTGTGTGTGTGTGAGTATGGAAGGTCCAGATGGTGTGTGAGCCCTTGGGCCAGTATATTCCCCAGCACAGGTGGCTCATTTCAGAAACCTCTCACATTTAAATGCCTCCTACAACAGATGGGAAAATACCCCACAATCAGTTACAGCATCCACAATTGGGCTTACATTGACAAACACTGCCCTCTGCTGTTCAAACAGGGACGTTTTAATGTGTGTTGACCAATCAATGTTTTTTTAAGCAAGTTTCTCTGCATACAGTGCCTACTACACTTTTAGAAGAAAAGGTTCAATATAAAGGTCTCCCTTAAGGGTTCTGTTAAGCGCTTCATTTATAGGCCAATTCACACCGCACAGAAAAACAAGTTTGTCGGGTTTTGTCGATCCGTGCGTCGATCCGTGACCCTGTTGGGTCAATGTGAACATGACAGTTATTTTTAATAAAATTCTAAACCCAACAGCCAACGTGTTTGTTGGTGTTCGTGGGCCTTTTTCTGTGCAGGCCTTATAGAACATTTTAAGGGTATCATCATGTGATCATTTTACGAATTAAACAGCTCGTAAACATGCTTTATCACTAGATTTTTTTTTTCTTAAATAACCTGTTAAAACATTATTATTCAATCATTTAAGACACTTCTCCTTATATAGAACATTTTGGCATAACATTTAGTCAGGAACCCTAGGGTTCTATATAGAGGCCCATTAAACATTTTCTTCTAAGAGTGCAGCATGATTTATAAAGTATTTTACTAATTTTTTTTTCTCGTTTTCTATCTTCAACAATCCAAATCTTGGAAGAATGAGGCTGATGATCTGGATTTGGAGTTAAGTGTGGGCCTTGATCTAGAGGACTTGGAAAACGCCTCTAACTTACCCAGCCCTCAACACCAAAGGAAAGCGAGCTCCTTGCTGAGTGACATCAGTGGGATCAGAGGTGGTCGCCCCAACTTGTGGCACACTGCCCTCAATAACAGCCAGGAGCTGGACAGCGGGGTGGGCCGCACAGATGAAAGCACGCGCTGTGAAGAGTCCTCCGAGCTGGCGGATGACCCCACCAGTGCATGCACCACCAATGCCACCAACACACCGGGCAGTTTGCGCAAGTTTCGCGCTGCTCAGCACGGATGGGAGTTTCACTACAGCAACGACTCGCTGCTGGGGCCGGATGGGGTGGGAGTGGCGGATCACGCGGCCCCTGAAACGCTGGGCTCAGTGACCAGCAGAGTGCTAATGCCAGGTTTAACCGAAGAGGAATATGAACGTTACCGAGAGCTACTGGAGATCCGGTGCCTTTACGAGAAGAATGGAAACGCACTACTTCTTTTGGACGGGAGGAACCATGGCGCAGGAGGAGGCGTTCCTGTAGACATGAATTGTAACGAGAGCCTGATGCAGCACGAGATTTCCCTTCTAGACGAGGAAATACGTCACCTGGAGTTCAAGTGGCGCAATGTTTTGCGGGCTCAAAAGATGAATCAGTTGCGCCAGCGCTGCCTAAAGGTCTGGCCAGCTGACGAAGAGGACGATGAAGAAAAAGGAGCAAAGGCGAGGTGTGGAGGTGCAGAGGCGATCCACCATGAACTGTCAGATATCAACGAGATCCCAGAAAGGGAACGCTCTGACAAGGAGAGCACAAGCGCCTATAATACGGGTGGGGAAAGTTGCAGAAGCACACCTCTGGCAAGCGAACGACACCCCTCGCCCTCCGCGGCGGGAGATTCCAGTGCCTCTGCAACCATGCGACCTCGGACGCCCCGTCACAGGACAAGCACAAGCAGGGAGAAGAGTCTAAACACACCTTCTTCATCAGATGCCAAGAAAAAGAGTGAAGAACTCGGGGACAACAGAGACTCTAATCCAGCAACGAGGCTTCGGTCAGTATCTCGTAATGGCGGCGGCAGCAGTAGAAAGGGATTGGATGGAGCACGAAGGGGGTCCCATGCTAATGGGACTCTCACTCCCGGGATCGTGAAAGGGGGAAGGAGTGCAGAAAACAGTCCGTACCTGTCCCGACGCCACTGCAGCACCACGCTGCCTCAGCGCTACCAGAGTTGCATGCAGTTGAGGGAAATTGACAGTGCAGACGTTCAGGACACCCCTGAACAGGCTCCTGCTCACTCCAGCACAATAACGTGTGCAAACAGAGAATACACAGCAACTTCTTTGATTATACCACCTACGCTGCCTCCATCTTCACCTCGAATGGAGTGGAAGGTAAAGATCCGCAGCGACGGCTCACGTTACGTGGCTAAACGTCCGGTAAGAGACCGTTTGCTAAAGGCTCGCGCCATGAAGATTCGGGAGGAGCGCAGCGGGATGACCACGGACGACGACGCGGTTAGTGAAATGAAGATGGGACGCTATTGGAGCAAGGAGGAACGCAAACAGCAGCTGTTAAGAGCTCGGGAGCAACGGCGACGCCGCGAGTTCATGATGCAGAGCCGACTGGACTTCTTGCGAGAGAAAGAGAAGGAGCAAGACTCTGGACCGCAGGGACAGGCTTCCATACTCGAGCTTAGCCAGAAAAAGAGTATGAAGAAACGCAGCCGACGCATCCTGGACAACTGGATCACCATTCAGGAGCTCCTGGCTCACGGTACCCGTTCAGTAGATGGGAAGAAAGTGTACAACCCTTTGCTCTCCGTGACCACTGTTTGATAATTGGAGTGCAATGAGATCTTTTAACAAAAAGGGTATATGGATTACAAAGTTAACCAATGATTTGTGGCGGTCTGATAGAGATGCCTAGCAGTTTAATTGAGAAACAATGATGATGAATATAAATGTACAAAGAAAAGTACAAGACAGAAAGGCAAAATGTCAAATGAATGTACATGGGACCAGCACGCACAAGTTGTTTTTATGCTTGAAATTTCAGTTGCATTCAGACTGTTACAATGCTGCGGCGGTCTTGAGCATTTCCAAACCAGATCAATACATTCATTTCTTTCATAAACACTTCTCAATTGAAGAACATTTAATGATAAGAGAAAAACAGAGCAACCAAAATTCATTTAAGTTCCATATAGGGCCTGTTGCATAATCACCTTAGGAGTAGTATTACAAGACTATTCATTAAGATTTTAAAAATCAGTTTATCATTTTTAAAAAAAAACAAAAAGACAGCCAATCCTTTGTCTAATTTCAAGATGGTTAGAAAAGTTAAGACATTCATATGTGCTAATGAAAGTTAACCTGGTGATTAATTATGAATTTGCTGCGGTTGTTTAGGCGCAATATGAGTGGTATTCTTCACTGGCAAAATTATGAAAATAGCAAAAGCACAATAATAAACAACAACAAAAGAATGAGCCATTACTTGTTGCCGGGTTCATTTCACAAATTTAGAAGCACATGAATCATTTAACAGAGAAAAAAAAATAGACAACAAAAATACAAAAAGCAAAAAAAGTTTCAGCACACAAATACTGGCACAGTGGTAATGTCAATTGTCAATTACTGACATTGTCCAAAGAAAAATGATCCGATTGTATATTTTTGTGGTACATTTGTCAACCCTCAAGGAAACAAATCTGACATTATAATCACTCTTAAAACTATTTTGTTGTCAGCTTGTAAAATCACATTTGAAACCGTTTTTCTGATATTGTAAACATTTTGCATGTTGTTGTCTGGGAAATATTTAAATTGTTGTGTGAAACTGTCGAGTGAAATTGTTGCTGTGTCTTTCTGTAATACAGATCATTAATATACTGTGTCCAAATGTTCATTAACACCTTGCAGGTATAAAATGGGGGAATTTCTGTCCCTAAATGTTTTTGAATAAAACTTTTGCAACTTGAAGATCTTTGATTTTCACCTGTTATTTGCAACAACAACAAAAAACTCCAATACAGAAACAAAGTTAATATTTGTGCTAAATAAAATGAGCCAAAGGTGCTTTTGATCTCAAATACAAATGGACATGTATGTGCAAGAACCTTCATTTGGTGCTTAAAGTTATGGATAAAAAAAAAAAGACATGACACTGGATATCATCTCTTCATTTATTGGATGTACAATTATGAAAAATAATAATCATAAAAAAGACTGGAAGCCCAAGATTATTTACAATCGTTCTCTTTGATTCTGTGGCAAGGTCTCTCAGAGATACCATTGTCAGTCTCATGCTCACTTACACCATGATATGTTGAGCTTTAAAAAGACGTTCCTCTCTAGATATGACAAAAACATGACCAAAAAGTAAACAAAGAAAAAAAATACATACAGTACATACATATACATATATATATATATAGAGAGAGATATCTATAAAAGCATAATCATTCAAGTATCAAAAGACAGACCACCCAGGATTACTTTACAATCCAGTATTGTTTATATTTTAATCATTTAGCCATGAGTATGATCTGAACTGTCACCGTTGTATTCGCTAATGTGATTAGTTGTGCAAACACTGCGGCTGTTACAGGTGCTAGCATTAGCATCTGCTTGTATTTAGCACTGTACCCATTTTTAACGTACCATGTTAAAAATGAAGATTCAAAATAATCAAACTAAAAAGTACCAGACTTAAAATCCCTGTAAACTAGGGCTAAATGCATATAGGAATATTTTCCATCTAAACCTCATTTTTATGCATTATTATCTACACAAAATATAAGCACAGGTTTGTCTACGGCGGATGAATATGCACATTTAAACCTTTTCATTATAATTTTTTTGACATACCCTGCTTTCTGCAACTTAATCATTAAAAGGAAGGAGACAAACAGTTCCATTAAGAAACTCTACACATAAAAACAACTCGCTGTTGTTTGTAGTGTCACATTAACGCCATCATTTTGTATTAGAAATCACAGTATACGTGTAAAAGTCGCTACAAGTACCAAGATCTGGAATGAACCAATCTCATGCCATCATAGAGTTATTAACTAATCATAATAGTGTACCATAAGACGTCACAACACAGAGTATCTCCCATTAACCTGGCATTGAGTTTCTGTCAATCCTTTCCTATTGAAACTCGTACCACAGTTCACATTCCTCATGTTTGAATGGTCTTGCCCATATCGTTCAGCTTGACAGGCGTTCGCACTAAAGCCTGTCGGTTAACAGACTTGAAATACTGACAGTAAGAATCAAACATCTCAACTTACGGATGGATTGATCTGGATTGGACATCAAAAGACAAGACTGAACTCTCTAATCAGTGTTTTGGTGAACTAGAATCAGTGTTTTTAACTTACTGGTTTTATTTTCGAAGTTATCAGACAAAATAAAAGCATCTACACTTTGTGAGATGAAAGACCATCAGTTTAGACGACAAAATCACAGATTAAACAGGAGTGTGTAGACTGTCGCTTCACAAAGAAAGTAAAACAAAACTGGACCGAAATCAAAGCAAAGACAACGTCAACACTGGCTCTTGTTATCGTGTGAGAATACAGTGACTGCCGCGTGTTTCCAAGTCTTTGAACACGTCTGAGTTCTGATGAAAGCAAGATGTTTTTCAAAGGGAGAGGTTTCGTTAAGTGTGGGAGAGTTCAAATAGTGTGCGAGCGGAGCATCACAAGCGTCTTGGGCTCGTGTGTTAAACGGGATGGGAGGAGATCACTGCAGGTGTGAGTAGTCTTCACACACTTACATATAACTATATAAACACGCGAACACACACACACACACACACACACACACACACACACACGATGCTTCATCCACAGTCATGCTGTCATTGGCATCCCAACTTTCCTTTCTGTTTGGCATCCGACACACTGGTCAGCTACAGGGAGACATACACACACAGGGATTAAAACAAATCAAACAAATAAAGTGTGGGATCTAGTTAACATGCCAATACCATTTACAACAGATATGAGAAAAGAGAAGGGGTAGTAGAAAAGATAGATGCTGTAGTACCAATAATTTCCCCACAAAATCCTCTCCCCTTTGGACCCTAGGTTAGGGTTAGGGTTAGGGACGTATGTTCTGGATAATACTTAGAAATACATCTGATTAAAATGGGATACAAATGACATTTCACGGTGACTTCAATTACGCATCAAAAATCATGTGATATAACCAGGGCTTGACATTAACTATTTTGC
The DNA here is from genome assembly GCA_031834385.1 of Semotilus atromaculatus. NCBI lineage: Eukaryota > Metazoa > Chordata > Actinopteri > Cypriniformes > Leuciscidae > Semotilus > Semotilus atromaculatus. The sequence continues at coordinate 20,975,070 of JAULUF010000026.1, read as the reverse complement.
TCACCAGCCACTGTGGCTACTGGTTTACCAAAGTTACAAGTCACTCAGCATTTTCACTGGTCACAATTTTGACCGATACAATGAGGGAAAAGTGCCATATAGATATTTTTAATATGATCTCATAATTTGTCAGCAGGTTTATTAGGCTGCTGTCACTTTAAGACCTGACGCACGGATCCATTACAGTGATACACATGAGTTTTCTTTCCTTTACATTCACTTAAAACATAACTATTTACACATGAATACTCGCAAATACTGGCATTTTGACATTATTTGTATATAAAATATTATATGTTTAAGTGTAATAAGCAGCAAAAAAAAATCCTCAATTTAGTGCTGAGAGGCGGCTTTATGTGCCACACTTTGGGTGTGAGGACAAAACCTGCGGGAATTAGTAAAATTATATGCAATCCCTCACTGAAATTCAAGACCTTTAACAGCAACAATATTCGTCTGGATCAAATGAAACGAGTGAGTGAGTGGAGGCGGGTTTGTGTGTCTCTCGCTGTCGGAGAGAAGAGAGAGAGAGAGAAAGAGCAGCTGGTCTCCTGTATCTATTCTGTGGAAAATGAGTGTTAAAAGCGTTTCAGATATTTCAGTATCAAGTATCGAAAAATCGATGTTTTTGACAACACTACATTGGCATTTATTGGTTTATTATTTCAGATGCCTTTTTAAAAGAACACAATTGAAAAATGTATATATTAGATGTGGAAGTGACTGCGTTACACGCCACTGCTGAAACACACACACACACATTTGGCAGGTGTTAATGTCAAGCCCTGGATATAGCTACACAAATTATACTGTACATATGGTTCTCTACATATTTTTTTTCCCAGTGAACTTAGACGATTAGACCTTTAAGACTGGAATAGACCACAAATTTTGCGCATGTTGTCTTGGGCAAGTTTCATACGTCTCCGTGCCCACATTCTCAGATGATTATTGTACATAATTAATATTTAATGTCTATGTATTTATCTATGGTCATTCCCACATCAGGTTTTATTTTGGGATAATGACAAGGAGGACTATAATGGATGCGTCTCAATCAGCTCCCCAGGTCGTGAATTATTATATCGTATGTCATATATATATATATATATATCATATCCACATTGACTATTAGGCATTACAAACGGCTGGCCCTCGGGGTCCAGAGGGAGAGGACTTTGAGGAGAGAACTGAATAATGCACAACAGAAGCAGCAGACTGACGTAAAGAGACGATTAGACACGTTTCAGGATGAAGAGAGCAGGTATAGGGAGACGTCAGACGGGATGAGATGCTGATCATTGGTCAATAATAACACAACTTTATCCTTTGAACTAATTCTGTCATCACTGTACAACTGTCCTTACTGTAAAAGGATGCAACAAATAAGACTGGCTGCCAGTGTGTCGTCATGTGAAAGCCAAATTCTGCCACACAAAGAACATAATGCTTGGGTAAATCATAATTATGACATATGTTGAATTTATGAGGTCATGATTATAAGATCATTAAAAGGTTAAAAATAAACTTATGAGATAAAAGGTCGTCATTTGAGTCACATCTCAATTTCAACTGGTCAATTTGAACTTTTTTGAGGTTTTAATCTCATACTTTCATGCTTTTACATCATTTATGATTTAGTAATTCAATATAATTATGAGAAGTAAAAGTTGTCAATTCCAACTTTTTATATCATATTTACGATTTAGTATGTCACTTTCAATTTAGTCTGGCATAAAAAGTCAATTATGACAATTTCGGCATACTACCTCATAAACATGATATAAAAGCTGAAATTATGAGATATGTCCGGTGTGACTTACCAAAGCGTGTTTTTTTTGTTTCTTATGTGGCGGATGGGCTTCCACATCATCATGATGTTCTGAATGCGGTGACATTTAGTTTTTTCCCGATAAGTGGTGTGTATTAGTGAATGCACCCATATTTTACAGGATCACATGAGAATTTAAGGCTTGTGAAGAATACATGAACATAATTCCACATTTATAGGTTGTATCAGTGATTTCAGGCCCAAAAACATTCATCTAATCTTTCCTAACGATCCGCTAGCTGCCCGCCCCATAAGCATGCCATCCAAAAACCGCGTCTCTGTAGGCAGCCTAGGCTCTGAGATCTGCACACAAAAACAAATGGGTAGCGGATCGTTAGGAAAGATTAGATGAATGTTTTTGGGCCTGAAATCACTGATACAACCTTTAAATCTCAAAGTAAAGAAAACAAGAATACAACACAGCTTTTCTAAACCACAATGGCATTTGATCTTGTACGAACCCATGTTTACTACAACACTGTTTTCAGTCTTGAGCGTGTACCACCTGATTACGCCTAGAATAAGCAGTCGATGTTACATGTGACTTTGATTCCTTGACGTCAGACACGTTTTGAGCTGGCGATCTGCTCAGACACCTCTTTGTGATTTGGTTCAGACATTTAGGCCCAGCCTGGTCTGCTAACTCAGACTTAAGACAACACATCATATCACAGTGCTAAACGCAAATCCATATACTGGCAGCAAAATGACATGTACAGTGAGGTACTTCAATCCCAATTCAATGAACTTCTAATGTACTTAAGGAAGCTTCTGCCAGTATGTTAGGATGGACAGAATGTATAGCATCGATTAGATGTGCATAGTAACATAACAGGACTAATAATAATCCATCTAGCCCTCACAGTCCATCCTAATATTGATAGATGTCAGTAAGTGAGCTAAAACAACACAAACTGCAAACAATGCTTAACATCTGATCATTTACTCGCACTTTCCATGAAACATGGTACAAAATGGGGCTTGACTAAAACTTAAAGGATGCTTCACCCAAACATGACATTTCTGTCATTAATTACTCTCCCTCATGTCGTTCCAAACCCGTAAGACTTTCGCTCATCTTCAGAACACAAATGAAGATGTTTTTGATGAAATCTGAGGGTTTTCTGTCCCTCCATTGACAGGCTATGCAACTACCACTTTCAATCCCCAGAAAGAGAGTGAAGACATCATGAAAGTAATCATGTGACTCCAGTGGTTTAACCTCGCTTTTATGAAGCCGCAAGTGCTTTGTTTGCATTTTCGTTTTCATTTGTGTTCCAAAGATTGAGAACGACACGAGGGTGAGAAATTAATGACAGAAATTTCATCGATTTAAAGTCAAGCCATTTTTGTATTCTCTGTAGCAAAGGAGGAGCGTAACCTTTGTCCATCCTTTGTACAGTTATTATAAGATTATTATACAAATATGATTACTTTCATATGAATTCCTAAATGTTGGGACCTGTTTGAATACTGTTTAAAAAACGATTTATGTGACGCGTGCTTTTTAAAAAAAAATTGTTTTTTTAAATAAACATTAAATAAATTACATTTCTAAAAAAATAAAATAAAATAGTTTCATTTAGTTTAATTAAGCCTCACCTCACTGCTGGCTAGTTTTTGGTTCGTGGTTATTTCGTAAGTTAAATATTATAGTATATATATATATACATATATATATTTGTTTAATCCTATAACTTTGACAGCTGACAAATGCAGTCAATGATAATTTGCTTAAAAAACTGAAAATGAAATGAGATTATTTGTAAGGTCCAAATGATGTAACAATTTTACAAAAAAACTAAGTAAATACAGCGCACTCAAATTATGGGACACAGTAAAATATATTTTTGCCAATTAATTAACATAATTAGGTAATTCATGATTCAAGTCAAATAAAACACTTGTGTACTATTGGCTGTCCATGTTATCATGTTGTTCTGTACGTTAGATAACGGCTCATCTAACGCGTTTATTAGTTCTATTGGAAACGCTTTACAATAAGGTTCATTAGCTAACATTAGTTAATGTTTTTACTAACATGAACTAACAATGAACATTTGTTACGGTATTTATTAATCTTTGTTAGTGTTTGCTAATAAAAATACAGCTGTTCACAGTGCATTAACTAGTGTTAACAAATACAACCTTTGATTTGAATAATGTATTAGTAAATGTAAACTAATAAATGCTAAAGAAGTATTGTTCATTCTTAGTTATGTTAACTAAGGTTAACTAATGAACCTTATTGTAAAGTCTTACCGTTCTAATTCTAAATATTACGTAAGTGCCTTTATTGCTCAAAAACTAATGACGGGACACCAAAATGTACCATATTCATGGAAAGTGCCTTTAACGTAATCCTTGGCGGTGTTTTTTTGATTTGATGCTACATGTTAAGTGAAGTCCAGGCGTTTTAGCTGAAACTGAAGAGGAGGAAGAGGAGGAGAGTCTTCATCAGTGTCTCATTGCGGTCGACGCCTGGTAGAGACGAGCACCACAGAAGGGAGGAAAAGAAAGAAAAACTAGTTAAGAGAAAAAAAAAAAGCGGTCAGTGTGAAAGATGGAGGTAGAGTCCTTTGAGCAGAGCGGAGTAGGAAATGTTAGTTTCTTGACGTGTGAAACAGGAAGGTTACATGACAGTACTGATGTTCTGAGATGTTCTGGTCCTCAGCACTTATACTTTGGTTTCGGGACAGTTATGATACGACTACAGGCTCCTAAACCTACAGGACGGTGGGGAATGTGTGTGTTTGAGTGAGATCGGAGGGATGTTGGACAGCCGGAGCAGAGCTAGGCGTCAGGCGGAGAAGTAAAAGGTGAATGGAGAAGATGTCTTCCGTGTGGAGGAGAGCGAGGAGGAAGGAGCTCGGTCATGTCTATCTAGAGAGTGAAGGCACAGAGCAAAAGGAAAAGGTGTGAGGGATGGGGGGGGGGCGTGGAGGAGAGGAACGTCCAATCAGAATATGGTGGTCTCGTACTTGGTGCTGACGGTGCGCTTGGGATCTTTGGAGTCCATGATCCAGGACGCACTGCTCTGACCACTGTCCACATCCAGCGCCTCCACCTGAAAGAGCATCGGAGAGCCGTCAACGCCAGCCTATCACTGAGCTTCATGAAGACACTAGCGCCTCTCACTACCGAGGTACGCTTACGAGAGATTCAGGCGTCCTTCACAGGAGCACCACTGCTTCTGAACGAGACCTAGAGCTTTTAAAGGAATGTTCTTGGTTTAACTTTTGAATTAGTCAAAGGTTAGGTTTAGATGTAAGTTCTGGGTTATTACCTAGTTTTTACACAGTTATTGTAATTAATATTACATAGTATGCGCATGGGGAACAGGACTGTAAAATAGTTTGTTTTTTGACAAGTGTATGTAACCCAGAATATTCATTGAATTGTAAAGGAACCTCATATATCGTCTAAATACAGTAGAAAGGTTTGGTAAGGTTTTTAATGTTTTTGAAAAAAAATCTGCATTATTTAAAAGGCTGCATTATTTGCTCAAAAAATAAAGTAAAAACTGTGATATTGTGAAATATTTTTTAACTTTAAAATAACTATTTCTACGTGAATAAATGTTAAAATGTATTTTATTCCTGTGATCAAAGTTGAATTTTCAGCATCATTCCTCCAGTCTTCAGTGTCACATGATCCTTCAGAAATCAGGATAATATGATAATATGATGATTTGATGATCAAGAAACATTTATTATAAAACCGTTGTGCTGCTTAATGTTTCTCTGGAAACAGTGACACTTTTTTCAGGATTCTTTGATGAATAGAAACTTACAGAAGCTACAGAAGAATAAAACATTTGAAAAGATACAGTAATTGCGATTTTACTTTATATCCTCAATTCTGACTCTATATCTCAAAATTGCGAGTTTCCGTCTCAAAATTGCATGATATAGTCACAATTGGGAGATATAAACTCACAATTGCGAGAAATAAACGTGCAATTCTGACTTTTATAACACACAATTCTGACTTTATAACACACAATTCTGACTTTATAACACACAATTCTGACTTTATAACACACAATTCTGACTTTATTTATAACACACAATTCTGACTTTATAACACACAATTCTGACTTTATAAAACACAATTCTGACTTTAGATAAACTCGCAATTGTCAGAATTGTGAGAAAAGTCGCAATTTCCTTTTTATTTTTTATTCTGTGGCGGAAACAAGCTTCCATAGAAACTTTAAAATAACAGCATTTATTTGGTTTCTCTTTTATGTTTCTTTTATGTCTCTAAACTAACCTATATGATAAAAAGTATGTGATGTATGGTGTGGATTAAAAAAAGCTCTCCCAGCCTCAGTTGAATGTGTGCTTCCTCCCAGCACCAGCCGGGGGCTCCACCACACTACACGGATTTGTCAAAAAGATCCGTTACACTACAGCAAACGTGGACTGGATATGGATCTGCCAGTAAGTCATAGAAAGAGAGGAACAATGGGAATTGGAGCTATTGAAGTGACAAGGTGAATAAAGGACGAGCTGGATGAAGGAAAGATGGAAACTGTAAAGAATAATTATAACAAGAATCCAGCAAGGTGAAGCTGAACTGAGGATGAAACCAAAGAAACATGTAAACATCAAGCAGTGACTGGACTACAAATGCAGACACAGACAGAAGGATTTTGGGAGGATCATTGACCTCTAGGACTCAGCAGTGGCTTAATATGTTTTCTGGTTTTATGATTGATCCAGCGTTTGAAAGCAGGCGTCTATCAGAGGATATAGTAGGGATCCGCTAAATTATTAAATTAATTTAATTAAATATTAAATTAAATTAAACTTTGACCCAAGACAGGAAGAGACCATCTGACGGACATGTAAAACAAACTAACCACACATCAAACATGATGTAATCTATCGACAAAAACATTGACTCTAACACTAACACTACCTTTTGAGCAACTGGTAAAAGCCTGACTGGAGGAAGCTGTGTAGGAGCTGTTTAAGGGCTCAGGGTGTGTGTGTGTGTGTGTGTGCGCTCTCACCCCTGACTTGCGCATGCTCCCTCGTGGTTTGGGCGTGGGTCTGCTGCTCTTGGTCTCGATGATCTCCGTGTTCTGCTGCGTTCTGGTCCTCTGGGCCTGCAGTGCCAGCTGATAGGCCACTTCGAACGCCTGTCCCAGCGTCAGAATGATCTCGTAGGTCAGGTTCTGGTGGGAGGTGGACACACAGCGATTAACTATGATGATTGAGTGCTTAAACGGCTATTAAGAAACTATCAAAGAGCTCAAATGACCTTGATCCATCTTCAGAGGTTTCTTAAGTAGCCTCATCAACAGAGTCATACTTCAATACATTTCTACAAGCCTCCACCATTATACTGCACTTAACAGGCATTTAAACTCATAAAGTGTGTAATGGCAAGCTTAGATACACCAAACAGTGTAATGAAGAGCAGCTTTTCATATAATTGCACATTAGATATCGAGTCTCTGAAAAGGGACATCAGCAGTATTTCTCTGAGCATCTATGAGACGCCGTGAATATTATGAGCAAAATATTGTAATATATTTTAAAATGTAATTTATTCACGTGATCAAAGCTGCATTTCAGCATCAATACTTCAGTGTCACATGATCCATCAGAACGCATTCGAAGATGCTGATTTGATGAAGAAACATTTATTATTATCAGTGTTGAAAACAGTAGTGCTGCTTAATTTTTTTGTGGATACTGTGATCCATTTTTCAGGATTCTTTGATGAATATAAAGTTCAAACGAACATTTGGTAACACTTTACAATAAGGTTCATTAGTTAACATTAGTTAATGTATTAACTAACATGAACTGACAATGAGCAATACATTTATTACTGCATTCATCTTTGTTAATGTCAGCTAATAAAAAGTAATTTATTGTTTGATCATGTTAGTTCACAGTGCATTAGCTAATGTTAACAAATACATTTGATTTTAATAATGTATTAGTACATTGTGAAAATAATATTAACTAAGATTAATAAATTATGAAGTATTGGTCATTCTTAGTTCTTGTTAAATAAAGCAGTAAACTAATGTTAACTAATGAAACCTTCTTGTAAAGTGTTACCGAACACTTAAATTAACATTTAAAAAATAAACTACGATGTATTTTCAAAAGATGGTTTTGGTCTTTATTGTTAATTATTGCATGCCTAATATAACCTCTTAACTCAAAAGTAAAAGCTTAAAGCTATTTATGAATCACCTGAATAGTCAATTATCAGCTCTAATAATGGCTTGATTTGTGAACTATCAAATGAATCATTACTTGCAGCTTTACTAGAGTCTGGCTGTAATTATTGAAGGTCTAGTGTGTATCGCTCAGGGAGCTGTATGATCAATGCAACTTTAATGGGCTGTTGCTCACAAACTCTCCTATAAAACTCTTTGTGATACTATCAGAGTCCTGGCACACAGCCCATGGTGCTCTGCACATATGAGAGAGAGAGAGAGAGAGCGAGCGAGAGAGCGAGAGAGAGAGAGAGAGAGAGAGAGAGAGAGAGAGAGAGAGAGAGAGAGAGAGCGAGAGAGCGAGAGAGCGAGAGAGCGAGAGAGCGAGAGAGAGAGAGACTCGCGATGTCCAGAAAAATGACTATGAGCAGTGTGCTTCTCAAATGGGTCATGACAGACAGCAGAAAAGAAAAAAAAAAGATCAAAATTCAAAAAGCTTTTTGTTCAGTAAATCTGCAACTGTTGAGCACCCCTGAAGCGCTCACCACGTCTACGGTGCTGAACACATGGCAGTAATGATGGCTGCTCTGCAGATCTTTAGTGATGTAGGCGAAGGTGCAGAGGTCCTCTGGGTCCTGAGCCGCACACGAGATGTTCCGGATCTCATGTTCTGCGATGATGTTCTGCACACACAGAACCAAGATCATATTAGGAGACAGAGCCTCAAAGGCAATCACAGAAACACTATATAGATGACACTAACACCCGGCAAAAGCGTGTGTGTTTCACTCCTACTAGCCACGCTGGCGGCTTGAATTTTACATATAATATATACACTCACCGGCCACTTTATTAGGTACACCTGTCCAACTGCTCGTTAACACTTAATTTCTAAGCAGCCAATCACATGGCGGCAACTCAGTGCATTTAGGCATGTAGACATGGTCAAGACAATCTCCTGCAGTTCAAACCGAGCATCAGTATGGGGAAGAAAGGTGATTTGAGTGACTTTGAACGTGGCATGATTGTTGGTGCCAGAAGGGCTGGTCTGAGTATTTCAGAAACTGCTAATCTACTGGGATTTTCACGGACAACCATCTCTAGGTTTACAGAGAATGGTCCGAAAAAGAAAAAACATCCAGTGAGCGGCAGTTCTGTGGGCGGAAATGCCTTGTTGATGCCAGAGGTCAGAGGAGAATGGCCAGACTGGTTCGAGCTGATAGAAGGGCAACAGTGACTCAAATAACCACCCGTTACAACCAAGGTGGGCAGAAGAGCATCTCTGAACGCACAGTACGTCGAACTTTGAGGCAGATGGGCTACAGCAGCAGAAGACCACACCGGGTGCCACTCCTTTCAGCTAAGAACAGGAAACTGAGGCTACAATTTGCACAAGCTCATCGAAATTGGACAATAGAAGATTGGAAAAACGTTGCCTGGTCTGATGAGTCTCGATTTCTGCTGCGACATTCGGATGGTAGGGTCAGAATTTGGCGTCTACAACATGAAAGCATGGATCCATCCTGCCTTGTATCAACGGTTCAGGCTGGTGGTGGTGTCATGGTGTGGGGAATATTTTCTTGGCACTCTTTGGGCCCCTTGGTACCAATTGAGCATCGTTGCAACGCCACAGCCTACCTGAGTATTGTTGCTGACCATGTCCATCCCTTTATGACCATAATGTACCCAACTTCTGATGGCTACTTTCAGCAGGATAATGCGCCATGTCATAAAGCTGGAATCATCTCAGACTGGTTTCTTGAACATGACAATGAGTTCGCTGTACTCAAATGGCCTCCACAGTCACCAGATCTCAATCCAATAGAGCATCTTTGGGATGTGGTGGAACGGGAGATTCGCATCATGGATGTGCAGCCGACAAATCTGCGGCAACTGTGTGATGCCATCATGTCAATATGGACCAAACTCCCTGAGGAATGCTTCCAGCACCTTGTTGAATCTATGCCACGAAGAATTGAGGCAGTTCTGAAGGCAAAAGGGGGTCCAACCCGTTACTAGCATGGGGTACCTAATAAAGTGGCCGGTGAGTGTATATTATTCAATTGTAGCCTTTTAAAAAGGCATCTGAAATAATCAACTAAAAATATATAGATTTTTCAATATTGATACTGAAATATCTGAAACGCTTTTAACACTCATTTTCCACAGAATAGATACAGGAGACCAGCTGCTCTTTCTCTCTCTCTCTCTTCTCTCCGACAGCGAGAGACACACAAACCCGCCTCCACTCACTCACTCGTTTCATTTGATACAGATGAATATCGTTGCTGTTACAGGGCTTGAGGGATTGCGTGTATATTGCACATAATGGTACTAATTTCTGAAGATTTTGTGCTCACACCCAAAGTGCCGCACATAAAGCCGCCTCTCAGCACTAAATTTTGTTCTTTATCGCTGCTTGTTACACTTAAACAGTCAAATACACAAAATAATGTCAAAATGCCAGTGTTGGTGAGTATTCGTGTAAACACAGTCAGTTATGTTTTAAGTGAATGTAAACAGTTGAAAACGCATGTGTCAGTTTAATGGATCCATGCGTCAGGTCTTAAAGTTACAGCAGCCTAATAAAAAAAGTTAATGTCAAGCATCATTTCAATAATAATAACGATAACAGATTAACGTCAATGCAGTGTCTACAGGATCAAAACAACTTCAAACTTGAATGAATATGAATAAACATAATCAGGAGCCCCTTCAGACACCATGACCTTTAGCAATGCTAACATGACTCAGGGTCAGCCAGGAGGCACTCAATAATCTCAAAGAGTTTATCACTCATGTGACGCGATGAGAACACAGCACCCCCCCACCCCACAGAGATGTCCCATGAGCCAGAGGGGTTTCAGTTTAATGAGCGGCTGTTTATCTGCCTGCCCGGGGCGAACGACAGAGGAGGGTGATGTCATCACCTTGTTGGCAGCATCAATGAATTTCACACCCTTGTACGTGATGGAGAGGATGATGGTGGGAATCTTCCTCATCTGCTCTGTCGACCTCTGAGAGAGAGAGAGAGAGAGAGAGAGAGAGAGAGAGAGAGAGAGAGAGAGAGAGAGAAAATAGAGTTTTGAATATAATGCCCCAAATATTTCACCGCGACATTTTTTTTATTACCATTCAGTTATAACACTGTAACCAACAGGACACTCAGTAATCTGGAAAATCTGGGCACTGGGAATCATATTTTTTCAAATAAAGACACTAATTTTACATGCAGCAGAGAGTGTAAATTACATGAATATGACAAGATGGGCAACTGGAAAAAGTGCAGCATAGTCTGACTCTGAAATAAAGCTCGTCGATCGTGTGTCTCCTAGGGGTGGCACGGTTCACAAAACCCACGGTTCACAAAACCCACTCCAGAAATGTACTTCAGCATAGAATATGGGCCATAGCTTAATTATCCACAATTCAGGATACAGTATTTTTTTTACTTGACTTTAAGCACATTGAGAGACCATCTCTGAGGAAAGCCGGTGACATTTTTATACAGCAAAAGAGAAGACATTGATGAAATGCTTTTGTTTATTTGACACACAAAGAATGAATTAACTTGCATTTATCAAACTGTCAACTTCAGTGTAGCTCTTACAAAATGTTTATCTTTTAAAAGAAAAAGAGAGGAACTCTTAAAGCACTATCTTTTAAATAAGTCAAAATACGTTACAAATAATTGCCTATAGATAATGAGGCTATAACAATATAGCAAAGGCCATAATCATAAAGTGAAACATAAGTTCAAACTCAAAAACAGTATATCAACAATGCTTCTATTCCCTGAGAGTGAGGATACATTTTTTTCACGTGAAATTAAAGTGCAGTTTGGAAACATGTGACTGGAGTTCTCATCTAAACTTAGTGTCACTGTATAAATTTAAATATCATAGGTAAGATGAAATCCAAAATGTTCCCACACACCGACTTATACGACGCTGGTGCATCCCCCAACTCCTGTTAGCCTTCCTTATCTCTCCCACTTGCCATTTCTATCCGTGACGAGACCTGCAGCGCTGCACAGACCGATCAGTTTATGACATCGAAGTACTGCGAGAGATTGAAAAGCATACGGAGCCGTTGCTCTCGCGGTACTTTGATGTTATTCATCGACCGGTCTGTGCAGCGCCGGTTCAAGTCGAACAAGCCTCATATGTATGTCCACACATCTCTTATTTCGCGCGAAAAGTATACGCACCGTCTGAGGTCACGGGCACGAGGTTACATTGCGCATGCGACGAACGAACCGTGCGACGCACACACGCACCGAACCGAGACAAGCGAACCGAACGGTTCGGATGTTTTTTCATGTACCGTGCCACCCCTAGTGTCTCCAATGACAGCAAGACTCTCCTGGTCACATCCGATTCGCACGGACCGGTTTCGCTCAGGATCTGGCAAAATAAAAGTCTGACACACGTACTGCTTCTGACACATCGGCCAAAACAAAACGCTTATCGGCCAAAACACCAAATATTGTCTGATATATCGGTTGACCATTCATTTTGTCTCATAACTGTAAAACAGTAGTTCTTGATCAAGCGGCCTGAACGATGACTTTACAGTATTTAAATCAGGGGGGCGACCCGAGCCGACCTCAACTGATCGGTATTGGCTCTCCTAATCCTTTATTTCACGTCTGCTGTCACGCAGGTGTCGAGCAGTAGGTGGCGTGTGGGTTCGCCAACCGCCATTAAAAAGAGAAGCTCAAACGTACGTGCGCGACTGACGTCAACTTTTATTTTTATTACTGTTTTGTACATGTAAAATGTGGTTATTTTCTTTTTTTAACCAACATATATTTTATCTCCATTTATTTATTTATTTAAGATTGAAATATGACCTGTTTCAATGCAAGATTCAACAATAGCCAGTGCTAATATTTAAAGGACATACATTTAATGCCCTTCTTTAATCATTTATCATTTTTTTCCTCTGGCTCTTGATTAAAAGCATCACTCTGGCCCGACTGATCAATCTCACTACATCTCTGCAGTGACCGGCTGAGCAAACAGTTCTGATGAATTATTTACCCATTTAAACCCGAACGTACACGACTGCTTATCAAAAACAGCCCTTAAAGTGCAAATCTGCAGTCTGTCACACACACACGTTACTTTTCCACTTTCTGGACAGACCTCTGTATCTATTATGAAACTGTTGTTTTTTGCGCTAGTGTCCTGTAGAGGACTCGCATGGGTGGCAGTTTTCCCTGACACTGCTGCTTGCTGCCCGTTCCAAAATATAATGATGATCTCAGTGTCCTGGCGAGACACTCACAGGAGACCTTGAGCTCTCTCTGGCTGAAGAACACCTCAGTGAACACCTACCCTCATTTTAGCACAGGCGTCCTGCGTTGACTCCGTTCCTCTTAGTTCTTTAATGAGCATCGAGCCCAGATACTGCAGAACGAGAGAGAGAGAGAGAGAGAGAGAGAGAGAGAGAGAGAGAGAGAGAGATTTCAGTTGGTCTGGCAAAATCACATCTAAACACCATCAAGGGAATAATGATTTTATAAAAAGAGAGGCTGATAGAAATATGATTACATTGGCCTCGTAACCGCACGATTCAAAGATGAGCTTCTCGGGCTGGTGGTGCCAGTTCTGGACCGGTGTGTACGGAGCCGCCAGACTCGGGGGTCGTAAGGTCAGGCGAGGTTCCCGCTGACGCTCCTCGTATTTCTCCTTCAGGGAGAAACAACTCTTTTAGGACAAACCCACCAAAATGCACCTCATCTGAGCAGAGGCAGAAATAATCGCTGAGTTCGACTCACTTGTGGTTGTGTTCTGTCGTTGGGCCGCTGTCGGGAGGCCACCTCATACTCGGAGTCGGGTCCTCTCCTCCTCCCAGAATCCCCTGCGGGCAACAGCGGATCCATAGAACGAGTGTAGGAGTCTGAGTGACTGAGAGGAGACGAGGTCTGGGACACGAGATCCTGACACTGCAAAAGAAGTGTTCAATGAGGGCGATCAGCCAACATGTGCTTCAGAGAGAGAGAGAGATCTGTTACTGTACGCCGCAGCACTTACTCTGATCTGAGATCTGTGTTACTGTACGCAGCAGCACTTACTCTGATCTGAGATCTGTGTTACTGTACGCCGCAGCACTTACTCTGATCTGAGATCTGTGTTACTGTACACCACAGCACTTACTCTGGTCTGAGATCTGTGTTACTGTACGCCGCAGCACTGACTCTGATCAGAAATCTGTGTTACTGTACGCCACAGCACTTACTCTGATCTGAGATCTTTGTTACTGTACGCCACAGCACTTACTCTGATCTGAGATCTGTTACTGTACGCCACAGCACTTACTCTGATCTGAGATCTTTGTTACTGTACGCCACAGCACTTACTCTGATCTGAGATCTGTGTTACTGTACGCAGCAGCACTTACTCTGATCTGAGATCTGTGTTACTGTACGCCGCAGCACTTACTCTGATCTGAGATCTGTGTTACTGTACACCACAGCACTTACTCTGATCTGAGATCTGTGTTACTGTACGCCGCAGCACTGACTCTGATCAGAAATCTGTGTTACTGTACGCCACAGCACTTACTCTGATCTGAGATCTTTGTTACTGTACGCCACAGCACTTACTCTGATCTGAGATCTGTTACTGTACGCCACAGCACTTACTCTGATCTGAGATCTTTGTTACTGTACGCCACAGCACTTACTCTGATCTGAGATCTTTGTTACTGTACGCCACAGCACTTACTCTGATCTGAGATCTTTGTTACTGTACGCCACAGCACTTACTCTGATCTGAGATCTGTTACTGTACGCCACAGCACTTACTCTGATCTGAGATCTGTTACTGTACGCAGCAGCACTTACTCTGATCTGAGATCTGTTACTGTACGCCACAGCACTTACTCTGATCTGAGATCTGTTACTGTACGCCACAGCACTTAGTCTGGTCTGAGATCTGTGTTACTGTACGCCGCAGCACTGACTCTGATCAGAAATCTGTGTTACTGTACGCCACAGCACTTACTCTGATCTGAGATCTGTTACTGTACGCCACAGCACTTAGTCTGGTCTGAGATCTGTGTTACTGTACGCCGCAGCACTGACTCTGATCTGAGATCTGTGTTACTGTACACCACAGCACTTACTCTGGTCTGAGATCTGTGTTACTGTACGCCGCAGCACTGACTCTGATCAGAAATCTGTGTTACTGTACGCCACAGCACTTACTCTGATCTGAGATCTTTGTTACTGTACACTGCAGCACTTACTCTGATCTGAGATGTGTTACTGTACGCCACAGCACTTACTCTGATCTGAGATCTTTGTTACTGTACGCCACAGCACTTACTCTGATCTGAGATCTTTGTTACTGTACGCCACAGCACTTACTCTGATCTGAGATCTGTTACTGTACGCCACAGCACTTACTCTGATCTGAGATCTGTTACTGTACGCCACAGCACTTACTCTGATCTGAGATCTGTTACTGTACGCCACAGCACTTAGTCTGATCTGAGATCTGTTACTGTACACCACAGCACTTACTCTGATCTGAGATCTGTTACTGTACGCCACAGCACTTACTCTGATCTGAGATCTGTTACTGTACACCACAGCACTTACTCTGATCTGAGATCTGTTACTGTACGCCGCAGCACTTACTCTGATCTGAGATCTGTTACTGTACGCCGCAGCACTTACTCTGATCTGAGATCTGTTACTGTACGCTGCAGCACTTACTCTGATCTAAGATCTGTTACTGTACGCCACAGCACTTACTCTGATCTGAGATCTGTTACTGTACGCCGCAGCACTCACTCTGATCTGAGATCTGTTACTGTACGCCACAGCACTTACTCTGATCTGAGATCTGTTACTGTACGCCACAGCACTGACTCTGATCTGAGATCTGTTACTGTACGCCACAGCACTGACTCTGATCTGAGATCTTTGTTACTGTACGCCACAGCACTTACTCTGATCTGAGATCTGTTACTGTACACCACAGCACTTACTCTGATCTGAGATCTTTGTTACTGTACGCCACAGCACTTACTCTGATCTGAGATCTGTTACTGTACGCCAAAGCACTTACTCTGATCTGAGATCTGTTACTGTACGCCACAGCACTTACTCTGATCTGAGATCTTTGTTACTGTACGCCACAGCACTTACTCTGATCTGAGATCTGTTACTGTACGCCGCAGCACTTACTCTGATTTGAGATCTGTTACTGTACACCACAGCACTTACTCTGATCTGAGATCTTTGTTACTGTACGCCACAGCACTTACTCTGATCTGAGATCTGTTACTGTACGCCGCAGCACTTACTCTGATTTGAGATCTGTTACTGTACACCACAGCACTGACTCTGATCTGAGATCTGTTACTGTACACCACAGCACTTACTGTACACCACAGCACTGACTCTGATCTGAGATCTGTTACTGTACACCACAGCACTTACTCTGATCTGAGATCTTTGTTACTGTACGCCACAGCACTTACTCTGATCTGAGATCTGTTACTGTACGCCACAGCACTTACTCTGATCTGAGATCTGTTACTGATCTGAGATGTTACTGTACGCCGCAGCACTTACTCTGATCTGAGATCTGTTACTGTACACCACAGCAATTACTCTGATCTGAGATCTTTGTTACTGTACACCACAGCACTCACTCTGATCTGAGATCTGTTACTGTACACCAAAGCACTTACTCTGATCTGAGATCTGTTACTGTACGCCACAGCACTTACTCTGATCTGAGATCTGTTACTGTACACCACAGCACTTACTCTGATCTGAGATCTTTGTTACTGTACGCCACAGCACTTACTCTGATCTGAGATCTGTTACTGTACGCCACAGCACTTACTCTGATCTGAGATCTGTTACTGTACGCCACAGCACTTACTCTGATCTGAGATCTGTTACTGTACGCCGCAGCACTCACTCTGATCTGAGATCTTTGTTACTGTACGCCACAGCACTTACTCTGATCTGAAATCTGTTACTGTACGCCACAGCGCTTAGTCTGATCTGAGATCTGTTACTGTACACCACAGCACTTACTCTGATCTGAGATCTTTGTTACTGTACGCCACAGCACTTACTCTGATCTGAGATCTGTTACTGTACGCCACAGCACTTACTCTGATCTGAGATCTGTTACTGTACGCCGCAGCACTTACTCTGATCTGAGATCTTTGTTACTGTACGCCACAGCACTTACTCTGATCTGAGATCTGTTACTGTACGCCACAGCACTTACTCTGATCTGAGATCTGTTACTGTATGCCACAGCACTTACTCTGATCTGAGATCTTTGTTACTGTACGCCACAGCACTTACTCTGATCTGAGATCTGTTACTGTACGCCGCAGCACTTACTCTGATCTGAGATCTTTGTTACTGTACGCCACAGCACTTACTCTGATCTGAGATCTGTGTTACTGTACGCCGCAGCACTTAGTCTGATCTGAGATCTGTTACTGTACACCACAGCACTTACTCTGATCTGAGATCTGTGTTACTGTACGAAGCAGCACTTACTCTGATCTGAGATCTGTTACTGTACGCCGCAGCACTTACTCTGATCTGAGATCTGTTACTGTACACCACAGCACTTACTCTGATCTGAGATCTGTGTTACTGTACGCCACAGCACTTACTCTGATCTGAGATCTGTGTTACTGTACACAGCAGCACTTACTCTGATCTGAGATCTGTGTTACTGTACGCCGCAGCACTTACTCTGATCTGAGATCTGTGTTACTGTACACCACAGCACTTACTCTGATCTGAGATCTGTGTTACTGTACGCCGCAGCACTTACTCTGATCTGAGATCTGTTACTGTACGCAGCAGCACTTACTCTGATCTGAGATCTGTGTTACTGTACGCCGCAGCACTTACTCTGATCTGAGATCTGTGTTACTGTACGCCACAGCACTTACTCTGATCTGAGATCTGTGTTACTGTACACAGCAGCACTTACTCTGATCTGAGATCTGTGTTACTGTACGCCGCAGCACTTACTCTGATCTGAGATCTGTGTTACTGTACACCACAGCACTTACTCTGATCTGAGATCTGTGTTACTGTACACAGCAGCACTTACTCTGATCTGAGATCTGTGTTACTGTACGCCGCAGCACTTACTCTGATCTGAGATCTGTTACTGTACGCAGCAGCACTTACTCTGATCTGAGATCTGTGTTACTGTACGCCGCAGCACTTACTCTGATCTGAGATCTGTGTTACTGTATGCCGCAGCACTGACTCTGATCTGAGATCTGTGTTACTGTACGCCGCAGCACTGACTCTGATCTGAGATCTGTGTTACTGTACGCAGCAGCACTGACTCTGATCTGAGATCTGTTACTGTACACCACAGCACTTACTCTGATCTGAGATCTGTTACTGTACGCCGCAGCACTCACTCTGATCTGAGATCTTTGTTACTGTACGCCACAGCACTTACTCTGATCTGAAATCTGTTACTGTACGCCACAGCGCTTAGTCTGATCTGAGATCTGTTACTGTACACCACAGCACTTACTCTGATCTGAGATCTTTGTTACTGTACGCCACAGCACTTACTCTGATCTGAGATCTGTTACTGTACGCCACAGCACTTACTCTGATCTGAGATCTGTTACTGTACGCCGCAGCACTTACTCTGATCTGAGATCTTTGTTACTGTACGCCACAGCACTTACTCTGATCTGAGATCTGTTACTGTACGCCACAGCACTTACTCTGATCTGAGATCTGTTACTGTATGCCACAGCACTTACTCTGATCTGAGATCTTTGTTACTGTACGCCACAGCACTTACTCTGATCTGAGATCTGTTACTGTACGCCGCAGCACTTACTCTGATCTGAGATCTTTGTTACTGTACGCCACAGCACTTACTCTGATCTGAGATCTGTGTTACTGTACGCCGCAGCACTTAGTCTGATCTGAGATCTGTTACTGTACACCACAGCACTTACTCTGATCTGAGATCTGTGTTACTGTACGAAGCAGCACTTACTCTGATCTGAGATCTGTTACTGTACGCCGCAGCACTTACTCTGATCTGAGATCTGTTACTGTACACCACAGCACTTACTCTGATCTGAGATCTGTGTTACTGTACGCCACAGCACTTACTCTGATCTGAGATCTGTGTTACTGTACACAGCAGCACTTACTCTGATCTGAGATCTGTGTTACTGTACGCCGCAGCACTTACTCTGATCTGAGATCTGTGTTACTGTACACCACAGCACTTACTCTGATCTGAGATCTGTGTTACTGTACACAGCAGCACTTACTCTGATCTGAGATCTGTGTTACTGTACGCCGCAGCACTTACTCTGATCTGAGATCTGTTACTGTACGCAGCAGCACTTACTCTGATCTGAGATCTGTGTTACTGTACGCCGCAGCACTTACTCTGATCTGAGATCTGTGTTACTGTACGCCGCAGCACTGACTCTGATCTGAGATCTGTGTTACTGTACGCCGCAGCACTGACTCTGATCTGAGATCTGTGTTACTGTACGCAGCAGCACTGACTCTGATCTGAGATCTGTTACTGTACGCCACAGCACTTACTCTGATCTGAGATCTTTGTTACTGTACGCCACAGCACTTACTCTGATCTGAGATCTGTTACTGTACGCCGCAGCACTTACTCTGATTTGAGATCTGTTACTGTACACCACAGCACTGACTCTGATCTGAGATCTGTTACTGTACACCACAGCACTTACTCTGATCTGAGATCTGTTACTGTACGCCACAGCACTTACTCTGATCTGAGATCTGTTACTGTACGCCACAGCACTTACTCTGATCTGAGATCTGTGTTACTGTACGCAGCAGCACTGACTCTAATCTGAGATCTGTGTTACTGTACGCAGCAGCACTTACTCTGATCTAGCACTTACTCTGATCTGAGATCTGTGTTACTGTACACAGCAGCACTCACTCTGATCTGAGATCTGTGTTACTGTACGCCGCAGCACTTACTCTGATCCGAGATCTGTGTTACTGTACGCAGCAGCACTTACTCTGATCTGAGATCTGTGTTACTGTACGCAGCAGCACTTACTCTGATCTGAGATCTGTGTTACTGTACGCAGCAGCACTTACTCTGATCCGAGATCTGTGTTACTGTACGCCGCAGCACTTACTCTGATCTGAGATCTGTGTTACTGTACACAGCAGCACTTACTCTGATCTGAGATCTGTGTTACTGTACGCAGCAGCACTTACTCTGATCTGAGATCTGTGTTACTGTACACCGCAGCACTTACTCTGATCTGAGAGAGGCGAGGGGGTTTAACCGGCGGCTCCTCATAGGGCCGTTCAGCTAACGACGCGATGATCCTTTTCCTGTGGCCCAACAACGTGATCTTCAGCACCTACATATACACAAAACACACACAAAAACAAAAATTTAACTCCAGAAAGCAACATAAATACCCTGAATAGGCCCTTTAACACCAAGAGCGATAACTTTAAAGACAACGATAAATACATTAGCGTCCACACCAGCAGAAAATATTATTCTGTTTATTATAAGCGCACGCTGCAGTTTTGTCGCCTGTCGCTTTAAATGCTCGAAGCTCGTTAAAGCAGGATGGGTTCTGATTGGCTGTCCATGTTTTTATCATTCATCAGCTGGACAATTTGTTTTGAAAGTGAATGCAATGATATTGTTTTTCTGTGCAATTATGGTTGTGGTGTGAACTCTGCTATTCTTTAAAAGCTACAATATTTTTTCCCCACTAGGGATCGCTAACCTCTTACAATTACAAAGGCGTAGGTTGATGACGCACTGATAAGCGGAATTATGGAACTGATGGATCTAATAATGTTTAATGTTCGGATATAAAGGAATAAGGACATTTCATTCTCAAAAAAATCAGACACAAAAAAATCGTACATATTGTACCTTTAATATAGAGAATGATTTTTAGAACTTTATCTTTATCGTTATCCTATAGTTGTCCTTGGTGTGATCGGGCCTTAATTCAGAAAACAAGTAATTAAATTACTTTTACAAATAAAAGAAAAGCCAATATGTAAATAATAATACTTTTGTAACACTTTACAATAAGATCAAGTTACAATTAGTTAACATTGGTTAATACATTAACAATGAGCAATAAATGTGTTACTCTTTGTTATAGTTAATAAAAATACAACCGTTCATTGTTTGTTCAGGTTCATGAAATTTTTATAATGTATTAGTAAATGTTAAAATTAAAATGAAAGGATTAGTCCACTTCAAAATGAAAATTCTGTCATCATTTACTCTCCCTCAAGTTGTTTCAAGCCTGTATGAATTTCTTTCTTCTGCTGAACACAAAAGAGGATATTTTGAAACAAACAGTGGTTGGACCCCATTGACTTCCATAGTATTTTTCCCCCTACTACAGAAGTCAATGGGGTCCATCAACTGTTTGGTTACCGACATTCATCAAAATATCTTTCTTTGTGTTCAACAGAAGAAAGAAATGCATACAGATTTAAAGCAACTTGAGGAAGAGTAAATGACAGAATTTTCATTTTGAAGTGAACTAAGCTTTTAACTATGATTATTTTAATTATTACTTCATGTTAACTAATGTAGTTAAGTACAAACAAACAAAAAAGCACTCTTTACTGATTACTGTAAATGTCTGTATGTATGACGCGGTCCTCACATTAACGATCTCCAGCTCCCACAGGTTCTTCACACACTCTAGCGTGCGATAGCCGCTGGACATGAAGTTGTGCAGGTATTCCTGAAGACCCAGGACGTCCAGCCACGACGAGAGGGACGTGCTGCCGTCACAGCCCAGCGCTTTCACCTGCACAAAACCAGTACAGATCATCAACCAGCTGACCCACAACAGAGATTACTACAATGATGGACATCTCACAAGATGATACTGATCAGAGACCATTTTAGCATGTAACGAATGATTTTAGACTGACACAGACCTTTGGTAACGAACGTGCAGCGCTGACGATCTTCCTCCGATGTCCCGGATCCGTGATGCCGATTTCTCTCAGATCTTGCTCTTCCATTACGTCATTTCCCTACACAAACACAGCCGTTAGACATACTGCAAAAGATAGCTTCCTTTCCTGGTGTATTTTAATGTTAACAAAACGTGATAAAAAAAATAAACAACCTTAAAATTAGATAAATGTATGGCATTCATATATTGCATAAACCTAACAACATTTAATGTGGTTTATGCTAGTGAGGTTAATGTATAAACCATGGAAAAAAAGAAAAATAAACTTACAAAATCTCTGAAAAGAAAGTCTTATTTTGCTTCTCACGTAAATTGATCTCGTTTAGTTTAGATTACAATATACACAACACCACAACAAAAGACCCAAATACACAAAATCAATACTGAAGGGCAATAGTGCTCCAGTCGGTCAATGTGTCTTTTGTCTGAAGAAACACAAGGTTTAATTCAATGTTCTGCAGAGCACCATTGAGAACGGCAGCTTACATTTTAATCACTAAACCACCTTTACTTTCATCAACAATGATACGGTGTGTCTCCACTTTATGGATGAAGGACATAATATAATATCAGGTTGGACAGAGACGGCACACATCTCACACTGTTTGTATGAGTGTGTGCGTGTTTCATGTTTCTTTATTGATCAGTGCCATATACTCTAAACACAGTAGATCTAACACAGCAGCATCTGAGCGATCGATGCAAGACGGCGCAGAGAGCAATCTGAGATGCTGATCTTACAACGAGACCTTACACACACACACACAGAGAGAGAGAGAGACAAAGTTTTTCCATCAGGCCTCGCAGTCTCTTTATACACAATTAATGCATTTAAAGGGAAACACTGCGTATAACCCTTCCTGCACCTGAATGGTCACTGTATTAAATAGCCTTGAAACTGTGTCTAAAATAGGATAAACATGACAAACAGATGATGATAAGAATTTACGGTAAGTGGAGTGGTATTGTTTTGAGATCTACAATGAAGTGAACTGTAATTTACAGTGAACTGGCAAATTTAGTGTCCAACACGCAGTGCTTCAGTGTATGCTGTGAAGCACCGGCTGTCGTTACGTGCCGAGAGTCCATGCTAGCAAATATAAACTCTGCAACACAATACTTCATTCACAATCCATGAAACAATAACATCAAGCCATAACATACCAAATCAAGCAAAAGCAAAAAACAAACAACAAAAAGCAAAAGACAAAACAAAAACTCCAAACAATAATAAAACAAAACCAATAACAAAACCTCCAAACGAGCACAAAATCGATAAAATACAAATAAAAGGCAAAACACAAAACAAAACCAATAAATAATATAAACCATAAAAGCATAAATCAAAAACTCCAAACAAAATAAAACCAATAAAACAAACAAGAAAGCCACAAACAACTCCAAACAAACAAAACCAATAAAATAAGAAAAGGCAAAACACAAAATTAAACCAATAATACAAACCAAAAACAACCACAAAGCAAACCTCAAAACCCATTAAAACAGAGGAAACCACAAACAACAACAAAACTCCAAACATACAAAATCAAAATCAATAAAACACTAACAAAAAAGCAAAACACAAAATAAAACCAATAAAAAAACAAAACGCCCAAACCAACACAAAATAAAACCAATAAAACAAATAACTTAAAGCAATCCAGAAAACAAACTCAAAACATCCACAAAACAAAACCAATAAAACACAAACAAGCAAGCCACAAAAAAACTCAAAACAAAATCAATAATACACTAACAAAAGGCAAAACACAAAATTAAACCAATAATACAAACAACTTAATGCAAACCACAAAGCAAACCTCCAAACAAACTCAACAAACCCAATAAAACAAACAGTAAACCACAAACAAAACAAAACCAATAAAACAAACAGTAAACCACAAACAAAACAAAACCAATAAAACAAACAGTAAACCACAAACAAAACAAAACCAATAAAACACAAACAAGCAAACCACAAAGACTCCAAACAAAACAAAATCAACAAAACAATAAAAAAGCTACACAAAATGTTCTGCTCGGCTGTGACTCTGTCCCTTCACACTACACTTCGGTGGACAGACGAAATGGAAACTTGTTGCTGCCCACCTGGTGAAGACATGGTGTAAAGTCCCACAATTGTGTCCGGTGAAGGAAAATGGTGCAGTGTGTAATCATCACAGACGTCCTGTGCAATGAAGGTGCAGATCTGAATCAGATATGAGACATCTAATGCTCTGATGAACATGACAAATCACATCACTGTCTGTCATCGTTCCCTCCACTCAAACAGCATGAGTGATCTGAACCACTTTAAGTCTCATCTGCTCACTCTATGATAAAGTGAGCGAGGGCGGCAGATGGGGAATAGGTTCGAGTAAAACCGCCCGAATCATTTAGACTGAAGAAACGGCGGCTGAATGCAGAAAGGTTAAGGTGGATCAATCTGTCTCTCTAATCCACTCAACTCTTCTTCTCTCATTATCAGCCTTCAGTATAGACCGAAATCTGAGTACAGCACATAGAATGTGGTACATTTTTTTATACTAATGCGATTATGCGACAACTGAATACGAAACAAATGGAGGATGTACATTCAGTGGCTCCAAAAAGTATTTAGAAACGAACTATCAACTATCAAACTAAATAGCATCAGCAAACAAACGCTACAGATTTTCTCTCGCCAACTAATGTCACTTTCCTGAACCTTTTTTTCATAATTTGAACCCCATGTGCCGATTGAGGGAGTTCACACTGCAACACAATCCTTCAGTCACAATCCCCACTTCAACAAGAACGTTTTACTTCTAAAATAAAATCAAAATCAAACAATAGCCATACCAGGCACCACCAAAAAAACTATACAAAAATCTATAAAACACTAGCAACTAAAAGCAAACTCCAAACAAACAAAACAGAACCAAACAACCCCACCCAAAATAAAACAAAAACCCCAAACACACAAAAAACACTAAAAACAAAAAGCAAAACGCAAACAATAAAAAGCAAAGCACAAAACAAAAACTCCAAACAAACAAAACACAAAATGACTGTAGGCGTCGTTCTGTACCACAAACAATGAAGGACGAGGCAAACTTTTGTATACTTTGCATTTAAATCCCAAACCCCGAGTATAAAACAGTAATATCTCCTTTGCACACAGCACTAATAAAAGCTTGTATGACTCACAGCTCTAGAGACTTTTTAGACTTTGCAAACTTGGCAAAGTAATGCTTTTTTAGAACTATCCAATTTCACAAAGACATCTGAGAATAAAAGTTTGCTTCCAGTTGTGGAGGGATTCCTCATGATGGCGGAGGAGAGAATCAGACACTAATAAGGGAAGTCCACCAAACAACAGCTCAATTCCAGCTGCAACGCATGAGAAATCAAAAGAAATCGGTGCGCTTCGGAGCCGTGGAAAACCTCAGAGGAAATCTCTCTAATGCAGAGGAACTTGAATTTACTTTGAGGAACGATGCAGATGCTTTACGACTACAGAAGAATTTGTAATCATTTTGCACACTAGCAATCATCTCAATGACATCAAGAGACGCCTTTTTCAGAAGCACCAATTAGACGCTTGCTAGTTCAGAGCACCTGCACTTCTGTCAATCATAAATGAACAGCAAAGGTCACTTTCACATTTTAATTATGGTCGTAATGATACAACGGTTGTGAGGCAAACATTCAATTATTAAAAAACTAAATGTACTGATAGTTTGGTGGTCGTTTGACAAATAAAGTGCTATTAAATTGTATATGATAGATAAATGTTAACCAATAGACTACCATAATTTACACTGATAAACTACACATTATTTTAAATATACTAAACATATAGCCTACACATACATATCATATATATGTGTATGTATACATGTATAAATATATAAAATGTGACGGATGGTCTGCCTCTTTTGTAATCAGCGCCACCCCATCCCTTCATTTGCCGCCCTTCACCAGGGTCCCGACTGGAGTGGGTGTGATTGGAGAGGAGAGTTGGTGGCGTGTGATGAGGCACACCTGACGAGGATGAAGCATCATCACCGCCGCTGTTAAATGCGGAGCGCCTCTCCTCGAGAGACCGGTCTCTTCCCGGTGCATGCACACTGGTGTCCTCATGGGTCCGAGAAGGGAGCGCGGAGGGACACAATATGCCAATATTTTGTGTGAGCACCATTGTTATCTAGCACTGCCTTAATCCTCCTGGCCATGGAGTTCACCAGTTTCTGAAGATAGGGCGTCATGTTCTGCTTCAGGATGTCACAGTAGATGTTGGAATCCATGTTTCCCTCAATGAAGCGCAGCTCCCCAGTACCAGCAGCACTCATGCAGACCCAGACCATGAACCTACCACCACCATGCTCGACGTAGGCGAGACACAATCTTCTTGGTACTCCTTACCACATGCTGGACACCATCTGAGCCAAACAAGTTCATCTTAGTCTCATCAGACCACAGGACATGGTTCCTATAACTCATGCTCCTGGACAGGTTGCTTTCAGCAGGCTTTCTTGTGAGCCGGCTTCAGAAGAGGCTTTTCCTTCTGGGACGACGGCCATGCAATCCGACTTGTTGCAGTGTGTGGTGTGTGGTCTGAGCACTGACAAGCTGACCTCCCGCTTCTGCAACCTCTAAAGCAATGCTGGCATGATCATGCGTCTGTGCGTCAGAAGCCAGCTTCTGCACCGGACGCACAGCACGAGGACTCGACTTCTGTGATTGACCCTCGCGAGGCCTGTTACGAGTGGAACCCGTCTTGGAAAACCTCTGTATGACCCTGGCCTGTACCGTAACTCAGTTTCAGGGCGTTACCAATCTTCTTATAGCCTTGGTCAACTTTGTGGAGAGCAACAATTCTATTTCTCAAATCCTTAGAGAGTTCTTTGCCATGAGGTGCCATGTTGAACATCCAGTGGTCAGTAGGAGAGTATTGTACTCAAAGCACAAATTTGAACTGCTCTAATACAAGATAACACACATTTGTATGGTCCTGTCAAGCAGACAAAAACATGAACATGATGAATAGGACGGCTATTATCACGGTGTACTCACTGTTGTTGCCAGCTATTTTGACAATAATGGCTGTATGGTGAGTTATTTTCAGAGGACAGTAAATATATACCGCTATACAAGCAGCACATTGACTACTCTAAAATATATCCACGTTTCATTTCTATAGGATTGTCCCTTGAGAAGATATACTAAAATGTTTGCTGAAATGTGAGGGGTGTACTCACTTTTTTTTACTAGTGGGTACAGGACACTATAGTTCATTTTTCTTTATAAGTGAGGATTGCAAAACAAAGTAAACTGTGATATATTACAACCAAAAATCCTTCATACAGTGACTACCAGTAACATTTATAAAAATTTGGGACCAAAAATTATTCAGACACTTTGACCTGACCATGTTTTGCTGAAGTGTTTTTTCTTTAACTGCTAAACCGACCTTTTTACAGCACAGACTGGACAAAATTAAGCATTACAATACTGCATATTAGGCTTTTGCACTCAATTTAAATAAACTTATTTTGTGTCAGAAGTTAAGTTTTAAGATTTAAAGTCTCTTATGATCATCTAGGCTACATTTAATAAAAAATAATGCATTTTAAAAAAATATATTACAGTTTTCTACTGTATGTGAATATATATTAAAATGTAATTTATTCCTGTGACGAAAGCTGAATTTTCAGCATCATTACTCCAGTCTTCAGTGTCACATGATCCTTCAGAAATCATTTTTCAGGCGCACACACACACACACACACACACACACACACACACGCAGCTGGTACTGCTGTTGATATCTGATCGTGATACCAGCTCTTTTCTGTGGCCGGTCATTCTGAAGTGCATTCACTGACCCACACGTGAAGCTAAATCCACTTCTCACCTCTCTCTGTGTAAGTGCCTTGATGACTTTGTAAGCTGGTTGAACACGGGGACAGTGGCAAGGAGAATACTAACATCCTCCGGCCCTAAACGGACCACATTTCAGGCTTTTGCAGATGCAATTTATTTTCTTACGTTTTTTTTTTTCTATTTTCCCACTTTCTCTAGCTCTTAAAACTAAACTGCCTATGTTTGCTATTATAAACCGAAGTAAGATGTCTCTGACTGACTAACCTTTTTGTATGTGAAAATACTGATGTAGTTCAAACTGTATATTCTCAAAAGGCTGAGAAATATTGAGCAGACACATCTCTATTTAAACTTCTGAACAAAATCACACCGTTCTCACAGGTACGACACAAACAGCGGAGCACAGCGCTTTAGATCGCTCGGAGGAAACTAATGAACACACTTAATGAACCTGCTTAACTGGATCCCATGACTTCTGACGTCGCAAAATTACAAGACCCATAATGCACATCACAAGGTCCAAATTGAATTCCTTCAATTTTACATGCCTTTTAATACTCAAGCACAAGTAAAAATAGCAACATATTAAAGTCAAATCGGAGACAGTTTCTTAATGTAAGACCTAAATACATGGCAGACAAGCTCATTTTAATTATTGATCAAATATCTCCAGCGAGATCAAAGGCGATGGGCTTCTTTGGGGTGAATTATGGAGGAGTGGAGTGCAGAGATGAGGACGGGATGGGAAGGAGGAATGGAGATGATGCGGGTGGTAACGTACTTCTGGAAAAATGTAAGACGAATTCACCCCATGTATCCGAATGAAAGCGAGACCTTTGAGTCGTACTCCTGCACTCCATCCCCAATGCATGTAGAATTAGTTAGGAAAGGAAGAGCGATGTTTTGGCCTCTATCTAGTATCGCATGTGTGACTTTCAGAAGATCTTTAATATGCATGAAACCACACTAGTTAAAGAAGAGATGTGAATGCTTTTACAAATTCCATCTTATCTTCCAACGCGTGTTCACCACATATGCAAAATGCTGAGTAACACTTCCTTGCATCGGGTCATTAGGCAAATGTCAAAGAAGTAGTTTAACTATAGTGTAAATGGATGCGTAATAGCTATATGGCACTTAAACTACATTTCAAAAGTTTGGGTTTGGTAAGATTTTTTTAATGGTTTTTATAAAGTGTCTTCTGCTCACCAAGGCTGCATTTATTTTATAAAAAAATACAGTAAAAACAGCGTCCAGTGTACACAGCTTCTAGTTATAGCGGTCGCGTCCGGTGTAGACACGCTGTAAGTAATTAAATATCATAAACGTCCAACTATCTGAGAAAACCATATATTGATGATGTGCATACAATTCTCCAGACTGCGGTCAATGGTGACGAAGGGTCTGTTTACACGACACCCTTTTCAACTAAAAACATTTTATGCGTTTTGGTCGTTCATTTACAAGACAACGGCGTTTTGGGTGCCGGAAAATGCAAAGTTTTGAAAACGGGTTTCAAAGTGCAAGTTTTTGAAAACAACAAAAACGCGAATCTCCGAAGACGGTGACATCATGCACATGCGTATTACATATTCAGTCTATAGTGTCTCATCGCCATCTAATGGCCTGGCAGCAGAATACAGCGTTTAGCCGTTATCTCGGATCCGTGTGAATGGGGATCGTTCTGACAATGTCTGTACGCGGAAAACTCAAAGGAAGAACTCCTCCGCTTCAAGCATATTGTTGTTGTGTAAACGTACCCTCAAATAATATCTGCATTTTCTTTTCTTTTGCATCTCAATCCATTTTAGTTGCTGTCTGGAGCCCCTGTTCTCTTTTAAATATAGTGAGGAGAACTCTGGTAAACTAAGATGAAAGGGAAGAGAGAGGAAAGGAAATGCTACAAAAGAAAAAAAAAGTGTTTATCCATGTAAAAAAAAAGCCCAAGTTTTCTGCACCAGTATTATCTTTGAGAATGGATCGTCAATCCTACACTCTGCCATGAAAAACAGAGTGTGAGCAGAGGAAGATGAAGTCTTCCTCTCCAAAAAGCACTGGGGAGGAAGTGAAATAAAAGACAAAGACGAGAAGGAGCTTTACAGTGATGTTCAAAGCATTCTGCAGATATTAAACACATCGACAGCTGAAGATGCTAAACCCGCTGAGCTGTTAAAATAGTCATGTGAAAACGCCTGCCTCTTTCCAATCAGCTCAGAGTTAAAAATGACCTTTCTGCAGTTTCAATGTATGGAGATTGAGCGTTTTTCTTAAGAAGCTTAAACTGTCTGGGTTACAGTACGAT
Organism: Semotilus atromaculatus; assembly: GCA_031834385.1. Taxonomy (NCBI): domain Eukaryota; kingdom Metazoa; phylum Chordata; class Actinopteri; order Cypriniformes; family Leuciscidae; genus Semotilus; species Semotilus atromaculatus. Next base: position 20,944,860 of record JAULUF010000026.1, on the reverse strand, counting down.
GAGGTACAGACCAGCATATAAACAAATCCAAGCTGAATTCATTTCTTTCTAGTCTCCACTATGACATTCAGAGTTAAGTATGTAAGAGAGTACAGCTGTATGGTCCAGCTAGGGTTTATTAATCCTGCATATATAAATCAGCACAAGTCCACAAATGCATTCTGGCAAGGCAATCTGAACACAGCAGAGAGACTGGGCTCCTGTGTCTGTGTTATTGTGGACTTCAGCTGTGCTGAACACTCACATCCAAAGAACGCATTATGTGATTATGTGAGCGCATCATGCGACGCCACTGACTCGGAGCACAGCATTATGAGCTGGATGAATGAATAAAAAGAGCTGAAACTGCATATACGCTACCGTTCAAACGGGTTTTTTTTTTGTCTCTTGCTTACCACTGCCGCATTTATTTGATCAAAACAGTAAAAACAGTAACACAGTGAAATATTACACAATCTTTAAAATATTTGTTTCCTATTAGAATATATTTAAAAATGTATTTTAATCCTGTGATGGCAGAAATCATTCTTATATGATGATTTGATGCTCAAGAAACATTTCTGATTATTATCAATGTTGAAAACAGGTGTACTGCTTAATATTTCTGTGGAAACTGTGATCATTTTTTTAGGATTCTTTGATGAAATTTAAACAGCATGTAATTGACGAATTTTATTTGCCGTTGCTATTTTTTTTTTTATTGTGCAAAACAAACTTCTGAATGGTACCATTTATTGAACAGTATATGACAATTTTTTATTGACTGGTTTTAATGTATAACTGTGACTACCCTCGTTTGGACATCAGTGTCACTAATGGCTGACTGAGAACATTACTGGAATTTAACCTCTTACTCCAATCGTTCCATCTACGCAACACCTAGCATTATGTTATCAAAGAGCTGCAGAGATGACCCAATGCATCAAGACACACACACACACACACACACACACACCTGACCAGCTTGGCCATAAAACCTTCATTACTTCTGCAATGAGGTGGCTCTCAGAGTAGAACAGAGGCCGACCAGGGACCCGTCTGGATCTTTGATTTACAACACACACATCGCCTCCCTCGGCCAGCTGAGGCTTTCAACCGCTGCACCATCAATCCTCATTACCTCACATGGTAAAAACAACACAGCCCCTTATAAGGAGTCCGGGTTCTTTCACACAGCATCTTATGGGCTTCTCGATCTGGAGAAGAACATGTTTGTGGGCCGTGTCTCTATACATGAGTGTTTTTTTTTTGTGTGTGTGCGATACAAATTCCAACTATATTTATACACTTTGTAAAGAAATTGAGAAATTGCTAGCATGGTCTGGAAGCCCAAGTCAAAAGATCACGAATATATATATATATAGCAAGCTCTTAACGCATTATAGTCCTTCACGTCTATTGCGATCTCAATATTCCGGCCAGTTGATAATACCTAGAATATCAAAATCGACTGCTGGCGGTAGATCCTTTTCCTATTTAGCACCAAAACTTTGGAACAGTCTTCCTACCATTATCCGGGAAGCAGACACACTCTGTCAGTTCAAAGCTAGACTAAAAACACATCTCTTTGACCAATCATTCACATAATACATTATAGACTTCTATAATTCAATGTTAGGCTGCATAGATTAGGTCAGATAGAACTGGGAACACTTCCCTTAAATCCTGATGTACTCGTTACATCATAAGAAGAATGGCATCTACGCTAATTTTAGTGTCTTTGTTTATCCCGAGGTTTTCCCGCAGCCTGCCGGATCCAGGCCGTATCCAGATCTGACGAGGAGCTTCGCCTGGACCCGATGCAGTGCTGAAGTGCCAACTAGCCTCTCCCTATGGAGGATCCCTTTACTACTCTACAGGTAAAGCGTTGTGGGAATTCGGTTCGCGTACCTACCCGAAGTGATCAAATATAATAAAATTCTTTATCAAAATTTACATGCAGGACAAGTAGTTTGTTTAGACACATAACTATTTAACCAGTTAAACAATGGGAAAAAGATCTCAATATCAACACAAATTAGGAATTTTGGAAAACAATTTGCAGAAACACCTTTATCTTAAGTACAAACATAAACATCCAGTTAATTTTAAAAATTATACACAGAACAAGCATAACACAGCGTAAGATGTTTAAAATGGGATTAGTAACTTCAGACAGATGTACTAACTGCAGTTTAAATACACCGGACACTTCATGCACTCTGGCTATGCCCACCGGTTCTGGATAGATGTTGCTAATAAAATATTTGAATTCTTTACAATTACAATCAATACATTCCCACTATTATGTCTTTTAGGTGATACATCTCAAATTCTTAGAATCAATAGAATCAATTCTTAATGCACATGTGAACGCCATCAGCGTTTATAAATCTATATATATGTAAGGGTTAATGCCCAACGAGGTGTCCATTGTCAGGTATTAATGGATGACGGCGAGGCGTGAATCGTTCTTTCCCCCAAAAATTTAATTTAAATTCTTACTGACCCCAAACTTTTGAAGGGTAGAATTTAATGTTACAAAAGCTTTAGATTTCAGATAAATGCTTTTCTTTTTTAGTTTCTATTCATCATAGCATCATGAAATAAAAATGTAAAAAACTGTTTTCAACACTGATAATAATCATAAATGTTTCTTGAGCATCAAATCATCATATTAGAATGATTTTTGAAGGATCATGTGACACTGAAGACTGGAGTAATGATGATGAAAATTCAGCTTTGATCACAGGAATAAATTACACTTTACTGTATATTCACATAGAAAACCGCTGTTTTAAATTGTAATAATATTTCACAATATTACTGTTTTTTTTTTTATCAAATAATTGCAGCCTTGGTGAGCAGAAGAGACTTCTTTTAAAAACATAAAAAATCTTATCGATCTAAAACTTTTGCACAGTACTGTATATATATATATATATATATATATATATATAATTTTTTTTTTTTAAATGGCGATATCACTTCAACGCAGCAGGATAAGAGGAATCTTCTAGTATTCTCAAAATTTTTAATATTTTTTTCTTTTCTTTTTTTGCTATATAAATAAGTGTTAAGTTTCAAGACAAGACATGATAAAAATTAACACTATAGATTGTTTTCGTTTGCTAAACACCTTTTTAATCCCGCACTTAATGCAGTTCACAGTCATCGAACGAGTCACGGCTTGATGATGTAGAACGCCGGATGGGTCGTCTTGTGTTTGTCCATTTTTAACAAGACTCGACTGTCATTAAGTCTGACATTAAAGAAAACTGAGATCTGGGGATCATGCTCATTCGGTCTGACAAACAACAATCGTACAGGATTATTAAAAAACATGCAGTGTCTGTGCACCCAGATATAGAATAGTAATAGCTTCAGCTCAGTTTAAAAAAAAAAAAGCATGATTTGAGGTACAGTTTTTGGTGGTGATAATTTAAACCTTAGCAAACACCACTAAAAAGTACTCTTTATGAATTGGGCTTGTCAAAACCTATTTTCCCAGAGGCTAGAGTTTTATAAACCTTTATGGTCTACAGTCTGCAGTTATTGGACGTAACTGAGCTCTGCCTACATAGAAATTCCACTTAGCGTCCAATCTCGCAACATGTCCTAATTAGGTTGTTAATGATTGATCATTCAGGCCCTGGATAAAGACCGGGGCATCCACCTTGAATAAGTGCCTATTTTTGCTATAGCAAATCATGTTAAAACCAAAATAACCCTCACCGTTATTTTGTAAAGCCTCAGTTTAAAACAACAGTTACAGAAGTCTGCTTGGCTGCAGGTCCACTCTGCTACGGCAGCATACTTCTAAACACTTATATATATTCAGGGTACAAGAAAACCCTCTCTTTTTCTGAGTGTGTGCTTGAAAGTGATTACTCTGCAACTGCAGATCCATAATCACCAGACTATCGAAACAGCCATACAAAAATATAAGCTCTTTCATGACAAGCATTTTGTAAAGATGTGAAGATTTTCTTAATAGCAATCTGATCAGTAAAAAAGACAAGGCATAGAAAGACACCAATGGCAAATCCAAGTACAATTTAAAGTTGTTTTCACATGTAAACAGTTTAGACAATCATAACAGAGTGCATTCACATACAGAAGTCTTAAAGGCACAGTAGCATTAATAGTGAGATGCTTTAAAAAAAAAACAAAAAAAAAAACAAGGCATGTGTTACTCACCATGAACCGCAGGTCATCGAAGCCGTTGAGCAGAAGCTTGCTCTCGTACTGTGGAAGGCCTATATGCTCCAACCAATCACCGACCGGCTGCTCAAGTAGCCTCCCGGATCCACCTGAGGACAGAGGAAGGCGCTTGAGCAGTGAGAAACCGTTGAGACGGTAGCATCGGCACTCTGATGAAGAGACGTGGCACTGCCACATCATCCTCGGCCAACAGTGCCGAGAGCACAAACACCAAGAAGGCAGAGGCGACAGGATCCCGGCCGAGAGGTGTGGTCGCTCCCACGGCAGGGGCGAACCACGCTTGCTAAGAATGAAGTTCGTGTTTCCGAATTTGGGATGAAGATGGGCCCAACGCTGAGGTTGATCACAGATTTAGACTCCACATCACCTTCCAATTTATAATTAAGAAGTTGTAACAAGTTGCTATGAAATATGCACACAGAAAACAACTGGGGGCCAAGACCAGCAATTATCGAAGTTTCCATTTGAGTCCAAAATCACCCTATGAATCAAAGGTTTGAAATCACAATCCAAACAGTGAGAGAAGACGATGTGCATCCCTACAAACAACATTGTAATAAAACCAATTTCTTTAGAATCCCGGCAAAGCTAGTTTCTGAAAATGCATGGTTGCAGATCCATCTTTGCACACCCTAATCGACTGAGCTGTTTAATGAGGAAGAGCACGGCAGGGGATCAGGAAAAACATCTCACAACTGTAAGTTGTAATTTCCTGGGGTGTCCACGTGGAGGTAGGTACACAAATAAACTTCCCACCTTTAACTAACACAAGCAGACGTGTTGTCCGTGCAACTCTAAGTATGCCCAATGTCTACCAATCCCAAGCAGATTGACTCTTACTAATAACTCTCAAAACGTCACAATCTCCTGAATCGCTATGAGCCTGGAAACTCTTAACTTGTGCATACTGAGCTCTTCATCCTCATGCAAATTAACTTCAAATCCAATCTCTATGATAGTGGTGCTTAAAAGTCAGGCAAGACTGCATGACTTGCATTGTACAAAGTCACTCTGTGGTTCTCAGGATCAAAGGTACATGAGATCAAGCACTGGTGTTTGGTAGGCAAAGAGAAAAAAAGCTATCACAACTCTTTGCTCTGATAAAACTCTTGATATCATCTTTATTCTACAACCAATATGACTGCCTATGATTAAATTTAGTTGCAGAAGAAGCTGACGGAAAAGAGGGCACCAAACATGCCTCACTAATAAACCTAGACTTGAAGAAGTCGGTCTAATCAAAGAGAAATTAAAAGCAAAAGTGAACAGAAAAAAAAATGATCCAATGATAACTAGTATCTGCCTGAGTTACTCAACTTAATCAGAGACTCCCAAACGCAAAAGTACAAGACCCGCTTTTCCAACACAACAAAGTCTTCCCAGAATCATAGAAGTCCAAACAGAGAAAGTGGGTGCACTTCCCACATCATCAGTCAATCCTCCGAGTATGTTGCAGACGTCTAGATATCCCGCTAGTTCCTTGAGACATCACGGCAGCTGCTCAATTAGAAATGCAAGGTCAGTGGGTTGTTTGTCAACCCTGCTCCACAGAATGATGCTCAAACTTGACACACTTTGCAGGGCGAGCGGTGCAGACGAGTCTGGATGTTGTAAGAAATGCAGCAGTAATCCCTTCGGCACAGAAGGTGCGGTCTCCTTGTTCAACCGGACACTGTCAATTCTGCTCTGCAACACTCCTGCTCCGTCTCCTCCTTTCTCTCCCTCACTCCTGCTCTCCCCTCCCTCTGCCTGCCTCCTCCCTCTCCCTGCCTCGCTCTCTCTTCCCCTCAAAGAAACTGCGGGCCTGCTGTCCATTTTCTAAGGACTCATCAAACCTTTGTCCCATCCATTGACCTGACCAAGACCATTCCTCGTTTGCCAGTGTATCGACTATGGTAACAATATTAGAGGCATCGATTCAAAAGACAAAGAAAGAAACAAGGTGTAATGATAAATAGTGCTTACACAGAAAGCAAAGCACAAACACAGAGGCATATGCAGAGCTTCTAGGCTGGAGGGTGTAGATCTGAGATTATTGCCAAGCTGCAGGGCAGTTCTTCTTCTAATTCCCCTGACACTCATTCATGTTAATATTTTAGCACCTTTATCCACAGACAGAAACAAAATGAACAAATCTGTAAAAAAAAAAATCTGTTGCAGGAGTTTGTAAATGAAATATGCTATCTTGATGTGACAGGCGCCTTTATTAGGCTTGATATTAGGAAAGGTGGGCTAAGTCAAAGTCAAAGTCAAAGAAGTTCACTTAAGTTTAACATCTTAAATGGTACAAGTGAACCAAGATTGTTTTGGAAGGTATCTAGGTGGTGGCTTTCTAGCTTAGTCAAAAGAGCCCACTCACTATGATATTCTAGTCCCTAGATTTATTTGTCCATGTTATTGCTTATCCAAAAATCTGAAGTCTGATTTCTTAAAAAGGTAATAGCACAACTCAACAAGCTGCGTGATTTGAGGTATCAAACAGTGCATGACAAGCAACACTTTAAAGTCTTTCTTTGGTTATGGGTTTGTTCAAATTCATATTGTCAAGGACGCGCAAAAGTAATAAATGCTGGCTTTAGTAAGCACCACTAATAAAACCAAAAACCAGAAATCATGTCCAAGTAGGATGCCCGCAGGAAACAGGAAATGAGGTCAGTGCCAGTGCCATGTGACAAAAGGACAGTGAAAGGACTGGTCCTCTATCTAGTTATATGGCTGGTTATATCGCACTTATATGGGCCAATGAACCCAGTTGGAATACAAAGGCCCCTTGCAGAGACACAAACCACTTGAAACAGTGTCTACAGGCTTTAAGATAAACTGATGTGAGAATGGTGATTTATTCAAGGCTTAAACTTAAGAACAGAAACGTCTGTTTCTTCCCCGTCTGTTTTTGCAGGAGTTGCCAAACCGTGCTTACAGGACCGAGTGGTACAGCAAGCGTGACGGTCTCTCTGGTCCCGATTGCTGTAGTTTGGTTAATTCCAGAGGAAGGTCAATAAACTGCCTCCATACAGAACAAGGTCATGCATCACACCAAGGCTGAATCGTCAAGCATCTCAGCGTCCATTGATTTAACTCTCAAGTGTCCCCTCGTCCTTCAACGGCACACTGGGATTTCTCATTCTCCATTTAAAGGGCCAGCCTACCCCATATCCTTTATTCACTAATGTAACTCTTCTGGACGTGGCCTTCGTCCTCCTCTTGCCCATCAAGAGGTTATTGTGTTTCATTGCTGGTCTGCTCAGTCAGGTCTCATTTCATAGGGGAGGTGATCCGAAGGCAGATCCACATTCAAACATACAATCCCCAAAGACACTTCAAGCTCAGTTAACATCAGGAGACCAAACCGCCAGCTAACTTTGGCTACAATAAGCAGTGATTGAAAAAAACTAAAAACATCTCCCCTCTCAATTAAATGCAATTAATTAAAAATACAAAGCATTGTGCATCATGTCAGAAATTCTTTGCGTCTTTCAGCTGAACACTGAACCAGGACAGCAGTGTTTAGACACAGTTGAAAGGGTAACGCCCTCACATACCTGTGGCGGAGCAATCCTGGTCTTTGGAGAAGTCAATACCGGCACCAATCAAAGTCATGATCTTCTCAATCTGTAAAAGAAAAAAAAACCACAATGAGACAACCACATGAAGACACTAAACATAGCGCAATTTGGAAAAAAGCAGCTGTAATTTATGTTAAAACTTTGCATTAATGATTTCCCAGCAGAGCAGATGAAGCGGCAAACAGCGACTATTCCGACTGAGAAAAACACCATCTATCATCCCAAGGTTATAAATATCATGCACAAGGCAATTTAAAGAAGTGACTTGGACAGAGACATATCTGGTTACACCAGCCCTGACCAATAGAGTCACAAGTGAACTGAGGGTATGTCACTCACTCCCGGTTACACATGGAAGACAATCCATAGTCCAAACACTCAAGAAAGTAAACACCAAGACTTTCAGGTACACTCAAAAACATGCAGGAGAAACATGTCATTTCATATATTCACCATCATCAATCACTAGTCAAACTTCTTAAATGTTTGACTAAGAAACCGTCTGAAAAGTCATAAGGGTAAAAGTAGTTCTGTCTTGTATTTGATTATATATCAATGTTTAGTTAATTAGATTCATTGATCATGACGTTCACACCCCTCAGTGATTGACAGAATGCTGCAGTACCTGAAAAACACTGATTACATCAGCATAGTCTGATCGTCATTTCAATATGATAAATCATTCAATCGTGAAAAGAATTCAATAACTTCAAAAACAGGCCGTATCTGAGTCAGAGATTATGAATCTACTGATGTGAGGAAGCAGCTCATAACTTCAGTACAGCAGTGGAGTTACGTAATAAGACAACGGAGGAGGAGGTGACGAGGCATTTACAAATGACGCACAAATTCTTTTAATTGTCTGTGCGACTGATATTAAACACTGGCAGCATTGTAAAAAAAAAAAAAAAAGGAGTTAGTAAAAGAAAAACAGTGACAGCAAAGCTGCCGAGCAATAGCTTATCAACAGTAGTGAGGTCAACAGGAGAGCAGTAGACTGAAAAAGGGAGAGAGAGCTTGAATCCTGCCACCACTGCCAAGAAAAGCTGGCCCAGAGAGGTCTGCGAGAAGACAAGGTTTCCAAACGTCTAGTGACTGTTACAAATTTAAAGAAATGGATTAAAAAAAATACATTAAAGTTCTGTCCTGATTTACTCATCCTCAAGTTGTTTCAAACCTATATGACTGACTTTCTCGTGTGGAACAAAAAATGAAGATAGTTTGAAGATTTTTAATGCTGCTCTCTTCCACACATGAAACCATATGTGCAATTGAAATTTTGAACTTCAATCTTAGGTCTCTTTCTCATGCAAAACTATAAGGCCAACGAATCACATTAACAACTTTTTTTTTTTAATCATTGTTTTTGTCATACATCTGCGTTAATTGTATGTAAAAGAACAGCATGAACATTCTGAAAAATATCTCCTTTTGTGTTACATGGAAGAAAAAAGTCATACTGGTATGGAACATCAGTGCTATTTTAGTATTATTTATATAGTATTTATTAATATTTTGAATCAGTTTATTGTTCTTATATTTTAAGGCTTAAAATATTTTTGTTATGCGTTTTTTCTCTCTAATTGCTTTTATTAATTTGATTAACATTTTAGTTATTTTAATATTTTAACTTATTTCAGCTAGTTGCCAAGTCAACATTTATAATACATTTATTTTTCAATCAAATTTTTATATTTTATTTCAGCATAATTTAAATAATTTTTAATCATTTTAGTTAGTGATAATGAATATCCCAAAAATTCAAATTGTCATAATTTACCCTCACGCCATTCCAAACCTGTATGACTTACTTTCTTCTACAGTAACCACACAGTTTCGGTGATCATTGACTTACACCACATTTCTAAACAAATATAATGTAAGTCAAATTTGTGTTTAAAAATGTACTGTTTGGTTACCAAAATGCAAAAAAATATGCTCTTTACTGCACCACAGAGGAGAGTAAGTCACACAGGTTTGGGAACAACATGAGGGTGAGTAAATGATGACAGAATATTCATTTTTGGGTGAACTATCCCTTTAACTTTAACAACACTGGAACATCATGAGAATGAGTAAAGAATCATTCAT